>CM019221.1:2157704-2181232 GCA_009741485.1 Malurus cyaneus samueli
TAAGAAATTCTGGAAAAAATTATATTTAGAACCTAAATAACTACACCTTCTGAAAGACTTTCTGTCGGCATCATTTAGATTGTTAAAGTTCTAATGTCACTGTGTCTGAGCCGGTTAGCTACTTATCCTTCTTGAATTACCTATTGAAAAAGCAGTTCCTCAAGTATGTTGCACTTTTTATTCTTGCCAAAGTTCACTCGTGAGATTAATTTTAACTCTGTAGAGCAAATTCACATGGCATTGGCATTATACTAGTCAGCAGAATAGTCGGTGAAGTGGCAATAGCAGCAGTGACTAAGCTAAGGCCAGGGGTGAGAGTACTACTGAGCTGCGCAAAGGGATTATACAAGCTCAGAGGTATACGGGCAGCAGCCCTTGGCCCTGTCAGACCTGCAAAGTCTCAGCAGCCAATCAGCTGAGGAGGGAACGGTGCCAGGAGCAGCGAGGGAGATCTAAACGGTGCTAGCAAGCATAAGCAACTAGGAGCAAGGTAAACAGAGCCATCGAACAGCACATAATGCAACAGGTAAATGCTAAAAGCTCTAGGTCTCTGCCATAAGGGTGAACACTTGCTTTAGAGCCAAGATCAGTGTGTCTCTTGAGACAGCCCCTGAGAAGTATAATGCTTCCATCCAGATGGAACTGGTAAGGAAGGATAAATGACAGAACAGTGTAGTTGCAAATGGATGCCCAGGTGCTTCTAATGGAGAAAAGCACTAACTGCAGAAAATGTGCGCAGGTTTATGGCCTCAAGTGGCTGAACAACAAGAGACAGGCTCTGCAGTATTACAGGGGCCGAAGTGGAGATACTTGTGGCTCTGGTTCTCTCAAAAGCCTCTGTCTACAGTTATAATGAGCCGTCCAGACAATACGAGCCACTCGACAATGTTTTCATCACGAGTGAGTGAAGCCTCAAGGATACCTAAAGAAAGATCAAATCACGGCATTTTAGCACAATTATTTCTGAGAGACAGCTCTAGGCTCTGTTAGTATTAATTCAACAACTGAGGATAGATTCTCAAAGTGTCAACACAATGATTCAAAAATTTGCTGTCCCTAGTTGGAATTCACCTGGTTGTGTTCATTTTCTTCAGGATAAATTTCTTTGCTTGTTTCCACCTCAGTTTCCGATGGTGAAGGACTCTGTCAGTCCCTGGCAAAATCTCAGGGAAAACCAACTTCTCACCAGGAACTAATACTCAATACAACTAGAATTCCACCTTTTGTTACCAATTGTTGTAGTCACATTGGGTTGTTACAATATACGAGAACCTGAAGGAGATTAACTCGAGATAATTTCAATACAGGAGCACGTTGCTATAATAGATGAACTAAAGTGGGATTCTATATCATAATGGACGCAACCCCAGGGCGTCATGGCAATTGAGACGGCTACACAGAGCGCCAGCTTTACCAGGTAGGCAACAGCGCGCGTTGAAGTAACAAAGATTGTAATACACTGGGTTAGGAACACTTAAGCGTCCACCCAATGAGGATAAGAGACAGGACTATGCCGCTACAATGAAGAGGGACGAGTGGTGATTATTGTAAGTGTTACACCCCACAGGATGCCGCCCTCATACCAACCAACGAGAGAGAGAGAGAGTTACATTCTCTGGGCAGCGGCCCGGACCACACATCGCACTTCAGCTCCCATATAGCTGCTCACCATTAGAGGTAGTCAGTAAAACAGTATCATAGGAGAGGATTAGAGCTCACCTTTCCTGAGCACGGCTCCGTGTAGTGAAGTGGGGCTTCCTTTAGGTACGATATAAGAACCAAGGAGGTTACCGTGTAATGATGGTTATCTCACCTGTACATGGGTACTGCTGCATCCACAGGTGACTTAAAGGAA
Source organism: Malurus cyaneus samueli (assembly GCA_009741485.1). Taxonomy (NCBI): domain Eukaryota; kingdom Metazoa; phylum Chordata; class Aves; order Passeriformes; family Maluridae; genus Malurus; species Malurus cyaneus. The sequence continues at coordinate 2,159,560 of CM019221.1, forward strand.
CGAACAAACTATGAAGTCGAATTATGGGCGAGTTCCGCGATTCTTGTGCCAGAGACTGGAGAGAACGTAGAAGGTATGAACATGGCACTGGTGATAGTTGGTGAGTCTGCCAAAATGTGCCGCAATACCGGCCTCAAATTCAAATTATTATATACCTACCACCTGGAGAATAAGAAGCAATACATGAGACAACAAATCGCCAGTAACAATGTTCCGGCCCATCGAAACTACCGCACAACTAGTTCCCGCAGAAGGGTCATAGGGGCACTTGTACCTCATCTTTGTCCCTCCATGAAGACCCACTCCTACTATTGAACCCTACACAAAGTACCACTTGTAAGAAGTATCTGACTAACAATTCAGAATTCCTCTACATGAATGAGATAACTCTGTAACTAGATGGAATAGTGCATGGAAGAGAACCCTCTCATGCTCAGAGGCGTGCATTCATCATTTCATTCATGTGCACCTCCAGACACTGACTGTCTGCGGAGTATAGTCTCACAGCCAGAGAGAGCATTTCATGAGCCAAGTAGAAGCATAAGAATCCTAAATAATGAGATAAGCTGCAATGTATTGAGCTTTATCCAGGGTCAGGTGAATGAGTTGAGAGTTTCTAGGTCAGAATTTAAAGGGAAGGTTAAAATAGATGACACTAGTTGAGGGTGTTTATTATAGACCCCCAAACAGAAGAAGGAAGGTGTTAGGTCTCTCTGTGGACAAATGAAAGTATCCTCACAATCACAAGCTCTCTCCTGGGGGACTTCAAGTACCTTGATATTTATTGGAGGTACTGAACAACTCCACACACATAGTCCAGGAAGAACATGAAGTTTGTTGTTGAAGATAACTTTTGACACAAATGATGGAAGAGCCAACAAGGAAAAATGTGTTGCTGGACACTGTACCAACAAACTACGAGGGACTGAGTGAAGATGTGAAAGGTGGGAACAGTCTTGGCTGTAGTGACCTTGAGATTATGGAACATGGGATCTGTGTGCAGGAAGCAGAGTGGTAACAGGACTAGAACCCTTACCTTCTAGAGAGTTAACTTCAACTTCCTGGATGATCTACTTAGAGGAATCCCGTGGGATGGGACTCTAGAAGATGAGTCCAAGAGAGCTGGTCATTATTCAAGCATCACTTCCTCCAAGCTCAAGTCCAACATATCCCTGTGATAAAGAAATTGGGCAAAAGGGGCAAGATATCCTCATGAATGAGAGGTGCTTAGCAATCCTCAGATAGAAAGCAGCCTGAGACAAGCGCAAAGACACAAACACAACAATGGAAGGAAAGAGAAAAAGCAGACACGACCATGGCAGACTAAGGCAACATTGGTGAAATATGCAGAATGAGACAAGAAAAGTAACGAGCCGACATATGGAGAAGTCGCAATGAAATAGGCAGTGCGCATTCACCAGTATCAGCCAACAATAGAGAAGATAGGAGAGGATGCTATTAATCACATGGTGCCTAAGTAAGAAACACAGAGAAGCAAATTACATGCCTTAATCATAAGGCTACCACCGTGACTGTAGCCATTTAATGTGGAACTGATAGGCGGAAAGTGGCAAAGAGAAACCTATGATCGTGTGTGCAACAAGGGAAACATACAGCTCCCAGCACTGAGGGAAACCATCAATGTAACCAGGACCAGACTGGCGAGCTAACCTACAAGAGAAGCAGCTCTGAGAGAAGACCTGGGAAGCGTCGGACAAGGTGACCATGACACGTGTCTGGGCGGCCAGGAGAGCCAGTGGTACCCTGGAGTGCATCAGGAAGATTATGACCAAGAGGTCAGGGAAGGGATCCTGACCTGCCCAGGTGAGGCCAACTCTGGAATGCTGTGTCTGTCACTGTTCGGTTCCCACAATCCCAAAGAAAGGCAATTGATGTAGAAGGTTCAGCAGAGGCCGTAACGATGTTTAAGAGGCTTGAGCATCTCTTAGGACAGACTTGGAGCTGAGCCTGTTTAGTCAATAAGAGAAGACTGAGAGGTGATATCATCAATCAATACCTCAAATGGCTGTCAGGAGATGGCGCCAACTCTCTTCAGTTCGATGCGACAGTGAAGCAATGGAGGAGCCATGCCCCAATAAAATAAGCACGAGAAGTTCAAGCGTCAACATGAGAAGAACTTCTTAGCTGAGATCGGATGGCAGAACACTGAAATATCAACTGCGCCGAGGGGCCATTAGAGTCTCACCTCCATCAGGAACATTTCAAGCCCACCTGCCACATTCTGTGTCACCTGCTTAGGAGCCGGAACCCTGCCGCAGTTGACAAGGACGATTGCGAACCATAATCTCCAAGTCCCTCCAACGCTGGTGACGTGAAGCAATACATCACCAGAAACACTAAAGCTATACAAGAAATGTACTGAATACGTAGGCAACATGCTTGAAAATAGAAACAACAGGATAAGGAGAGATTACACTGCAGAGGCATAATGAGATTCTGGAACGCAGACTGTGTCCTCTCAGTCACACTTACTGGCGAGCGCGAGATATCTAAACACAGGGAACTGAAGCTGACAGAGAGAGCTTGGTAGAAACCTCACCACCATACGTGCAAATATCCAGACGAAAGCAAGGAAATCACTGTCTTAATATGCCTTAGCTTTCTGCTCACTTTCTCTACTCAATCCAATAGCACCGACCCGAGCGTTTCTATAGGAGATAACGGCCTTTACAGAGTAAGCCACAAGAGAGAGGGTAAAGGCAATGATTAGGCATTAGAAGTTCATACAACTTGTAAATCTCGAATAAGGACCTACGCCAGACACAATCGCATCTCTCAGCCTAGTCATTATACAATTCTTGTCTCTCTGGCTGCCTTGACTCAGAAGCAGACAGACACTTACAGTTATTGTAGCTAATCCAGGAAGGGCCATTTCAAGAGGTATTAGTGCACCCAAGACTGTTGATGAATACGAGACTGGGATGAAAGCCCCTATAACAGTCAATTTAAAAGCATTAACATCTTTTCTTTATACATGAGTAGTTGCATGGTGCAATACCTATTTCCTGATATCGTAAGCACCCTTTCTCAGCCCTAGGCCATTTCTCAACTCTGGGGCATGCAGCATGGTGCTAGTTGTGGGGTGCTTAAGCATTTGTATCTATAGTTAGCTGATCTGAAACTTGCTTAGTGAAAAAGTTTTCACATGTCATCAGTTATAGGAGATAAATTTTTATTTTTTATTCCTCGAATTGTTATATCAAGCTGCCTACTTTTAGTCACACTGTAATATTACCATCACACATCTACTGAATCCAGACCACTTGCTGAATGAAATAATGGTTGTTCTTTCAAAGAAGCACGTGGAATATGTTCAGTAGGGGTAAGTGTAACGTATGATTACTTCAACTTGCCAATTGAAAAACAAAGATAGACTTATTCCTGATCCCCATTGTAACAATATCTTCTACAAATTAGACACACACATGCCACAAATCAATGTTGCAAAACGTGTTCCCAATGCAAAACGATAGTGCTCCTTACAAAGCAGAGCTCTTCACCAACAGTATAACAATAGCAAATACAATTAAACGCTCCCTTAGGCAAAATCACATCAGCCTTCCTCAAGTGAAATTTTAAAATAAAAAGCAGCAGTTATGTACAGCACATACCAAGGGACAATGGAAGGATGCGCGCGGCTGCAGAAGAAGTCAGTACACTTTAAAGGTCAGGACCCCACATCCTTTCGTGATTATGAATTGTATGCTTTATCCTACGATGACTAAAGGTACTTGTCCTTGGACCGGAAAAGAATGAATCTAAGCTCCCAGATGCTATCAATAGTAACCTTGCCCTATTTCAATTGCAGTTGTCAAAAAAGTCAACCGTTGAGACCCATCAGAGTGACCTCAACCCTCGATGCATTCAAACTCATAATCTAAGATCCGGATGCAGCACACACGCCCATTGTAATATAAAATTGCATGGAGTTTTCCTATTTTTCACAACGCAGCCTAACACTCTTAAATAACAAGAGGAAGTAGTTGTCTAGGAAAACATGGGAATTATAGAGGCGTCTTGCTACAGGTTTCCCTGTCATGTAAGACATTGGTTCACCTAATGCCCTGAAAACTACAGATATCATCACAAAGCCCAGGGATTAAATGGGGCTCTCACAAATATTTCGACAAGCAATGGAATCTTTGAAGTGCTTTATTATTAAACATTGCACGAAACGAGAGGCACGAGAGCTCAAGCAGAAGGCAGGATCCTGTACTCCTACGCTGGCACATGCAGCGCTGAAAGTCAAACTACGGTCAAAGTAACTAAGAGTTTGAGTTAGAAATGTCAACATCAGTAAGTCTGAACATGGTACCGGCGCAAGCTTAAAGGATGCCTCGGTCCACAAGAGGCGAGAAAATCTCATCCTGCCCAGATTCAGAACGCCTTGAGCACTGATGTTTAGGAAGGGTTTTTCACAGAATAATCTTTGTACAAATGCAACACATTGACAATCTTCATCTCCTGATTCTTAACCACCATCTCCCTTTGTACAACCTTTGTATCTCCTTAGAAGGAGTTGAAAATAACTCCCAACCAGCTAAATATTCTTTGAAGTGAAATCACCACACTGCTTAATCCCATACCGAATTCAAAAAGGCTTACTCACTACAAGCAACCGTCCGCACACTATTACAGCGAAAGGCAGCAGTACATCCCTACTAGAAATTGTGTTTGCACACGTTGTACTAAATTGCTCATCTCCTCGCTTGCTCCAAGCGCTCACTACGTGAACAAGGGCAAGACATATCACGCTGCAGCAACCGCTATTCTGACCCTATGAACAATAGCAGCGAATAGGCAGCACACACGAGATGGGAGAGCACCTTGCAACCATCCCCAACAGAAATTTGTTTGCAAAACACTCTAATTTTCTGTATCTCACTTGCCTGCAAGCGGTCACGTGTGGGGAACTAGGGGAATGGCTCTTTCAAAAAGTTTTTATCTCGCTGCGAGCAACGCTTCTGCACGCTATGTACAAGCGAAAGGCAGCACACCGTGGCACCTTGCACCAAGTATTCCCAGGTGAGTTCTTGTTTGCAAACACAGTAATTTGCTCTGTCTCGCTTGCTTGCAATCGGTCACGCGTGGGGAACAATGGGGAGGGCTCTTTCAAAAAGTGTTTATGTCGCTGCGAGCAACCACTTCCGCTTGTTATGTATAGCGAAAGGCAGCGCACAGTGGAAGCACCTTGAAACAAGTTTTCCCACGACAGTTCTTGTTAGCAAAAAGTCTAATTTGCATTATCTCGCTTGTTTGCAAGCGGTCATGCGTGGGTAACAAGGGCAAATGCTCTTTCAAAAAGTTCTTATATCACTTTCTGCTCACGTAGCAAAGGCACCCGCTCTGCTACGCCTACGACTTTACCTCGCGAATAGGTCAGCCACAACCGGGCAGCAACCGCCCAATACCCACCGAGAATTTTTTTTTGCAAATACTCTAATTTGCTTTATCTCTCTTGCCTGCAAGCTCTCACGTGTGGGGAACAAGGCAAAGGCTCTTTCAAAAAAAGTGCTTATCTCGCTAAGAGCAACCGCTTCTGCACGCATGTACTGCGAAATCTGCAGCGATCTACCCTGTGCAGCTACCCTGTCAAAATGTATTCCCTTACAAGAATTATTTTAAAGCAAACACTCTAATTTGCTCTATCTCGCTTGCCTGCAAGCGCTCACACGTGGGGAACAAGGGGAAAGGCTCTTTCCAAAAGAATTGCTTTCAGTGCTAGGAACGGCTTCTGCACGCTATGTACTGCGAAAGGCAGCACACCGGGCAGCACCTTGCACCAATATTCCCACGAGAATTCTTGATTGCAAACAATCTAATTTTCTCTATCTCGCATGCCTGCAAGCGCTCAATCACGCGTGGAAGAAGGCCTTCAAAAACAAACCGCTTCTTCACGCATGTACTGCGAAAGGCAGCAAAACTGGCAGCACCTTGCACCAAAAATTCCCACGAGAATTTGTGCAAACATCACTCAACGAACGCTCACGCGTGTGGAACAATGGCAAAGGCTCTTTCAAAAAAACCTTATCTCGCTGCGAGCAACACCTTCTGCACGCAAAGTACAGCGAAACGCAGCACACCGTGTCAGCACCCTGCACCAAGTATCCCCAAGACAGTTCTTGTTTGCAAACACTCTAATTTTCTCTATCTCGCTTGCCTGCAAGCGGTCATGCTTGGGGAACAGGGGGAAAGGCTCTTCAAAAAGTGCTTATCTCGCCTGCGAGCAACCGCTCTGCACGCTATTACTGCGAAAGCAGCACACCGTGGCAACACCTTGCACCAAGTATTCCAACGAAATTTCATGTTTGCAAACACTCTAATTTGCTTTATCTCGCTTGCCTGCAAGTGGTCACGCGTGGGGAACAAGGGCAGGGGCTCTTTCAAAAAGTGCTATCTCGCTGCGAGCAACAGCTTCTCCCAGGTCGCGAAAGGCAGCACAACCGTGCAGCACATTGCAGCAACAATTTGCAAACACTTAATCAGGTGCCTAGCTCGCTGCCTGCAGCGCTCGACGCATCGGGAACAAGGCAAGAGGCTTGTCAGCCATGACTTTGACAGGAGATTTAGTTCTTGCATTACCAATCTGAATTTAGGGAAACATGGGATTGACAAGTTTTGTTTCTAATAAGGGGCGAACTTGCCAACAGAAGTAGAAGCTCACCCAGATCCTCAAACCAGATCTTTTCTATTGCAAGAGAAGGTTCACCCCTGGATGCAACTTTTTAGGGTCTGAAAAAAATGGCTGCCTGTAAATGAAACTTGAATATCAGAACGATGAAGTTTCTTGTGGCATTCTCCACACAGCCAAAAAATATCCTTTATCTGAGATGTTTCTTGGCTGGATTAATGCCAAATACAATGTGGAGTAGTTTTGGTATACAAGCTGATACTGAAGTTAACAAAGCCTTACAGTGACTGAACTGTCTGCTCCTTTTATTAAAAATTAAAATAAAATAAACAAAAAACTCCCAAAGTCAGATATCATCACTACAAGGAATATTTTCTTGCAAAAACTCATATTTTTGGGATTGTTCTACACTTTATTTTATTGTTTCTCAATTTTAACCACCTGCTCTAGTTTCCACTTGTGTTTAATTGTAAAATGTTTTCCAAAGAATGTTCCTATGAGGTTGCAATGATTGGTTTTGGTATATTGACAAAAAAGGATTAAAACAGTAATTCATTGCCAATTACACTAAAATAAAGAGTATGAACCAGTAGTGACACATAACACTTCTCAAAAAGGCTGTAAGAAATAGAAAGGCTGCATCATTCCTCTTATACTTGAACAAAAAAAACACAAAGTAAAAAACCCAAGAGATTAGCACCACTTCCCTGTAAAAAGACAGAACAGGAAAAAGAACTTCAACTGATTTAAATGGAAACACTGAAACTGTATTTAATATTTGCACTCCCAAAATAATTAAAATCTCTAGGTTTAGATTAGACAGATTGAGCCAAGTGCCCCTGCATACACAGCTAAGCTATCTTTTATCTTTTATCACAGAATCATGGAATCCTTTGGGTTGGAGAGGATTAAGCTATCTATGCACCCTCCTGGGCAGGGACACCTTCACTGTCCCAGGTGCTCCCGCCCCACTGTCAGCCTGGCTTGGACATGCCAGGGATCCAGGGGCAGCACAACCTTCTCTGGCCCGGTGCCAGGCTCCCCACCTCACAGGGAAATTCTTCCCAAAACCCATTTAAACCCTCCTAAACGGAGAAATCAAACCATTCAATCTTGATGTAGAAGATTAGCTGTTTTGAATGGTAATCCAGCAGCATCATCCCTAGAGCTTTCCTTTGCCTCCTGAACCATGTGGGTCTGCCTGCGTTTTACTCTACATAGAAAGGGGCAAATTATGGAATTCTTAACTTTGGTGGAATGAAAGGTGTTCCAATGATCTCAGTATTTTTGTCATCATCAGTTCTTGATCCTAAACGTGGTGTTGCACATGTTTCCGTGGGGCCCTCTATCCTGCTTTTTGAAGGGAATTCTCTGCTGAGTTGTCAATTATCACAATGAACAGACACCTATAAAACAAAGCTCTTGGATTTTTTTGGCCAACATTTTCCACAATTCTTTAGAAAGTGTAATTATTTATAAATAAAGTTTAGCCTTCAGTCATGGCTTGTACAACTTTACACCTGTGTATGATGTGAAAACACACATTTTTAAAGCTGTAGCCGCATCCACTGATTTCGTTTGCAGTCATTGATGCGTCCCTGCGAAGAGCTGTGTGACAGCTCTGTCCCCGCACTCTTTCCGCACTCCTGTCCCAGCCGTTTCCAGCCGGTTTGCAGCTGGTTCTGAGCCCCCCATCCCTGCCCCGCTGTCCTCGGGGTGCTGGGCAGTGGCCCGTGGGGACAGCAGCGCGTTCCGGCTCCTTTGTGACGCGGGGGCTGCGTGTGCCCAGAGCCCCTTGTGACGCTCGGGGCCGCGCCCTGCCCAGGAGGGGATAAAAGGGGCCAAGAGCCCGGGGGTGCCACTCCCAGGAGAGCTCCTGTGCCAGGAGGCTGCAGCTCCGGGAGAGCGCGGCGTCGAAGCGAGTCAGAGATGGCGTCGAGCGAGATGACCACGGGCGTGGAGCCCAAGAAGAAGTGGCTGCGTTGCCGAGGAGGCAGAAGGTTTGGGATGGGGCAGCTCGCAGCTGCCTCGGGGCCGGGGCCGGGCTGGCGGGCACGGAGGGAGCTGCTGTGCCAGGGCAGCCGTTGCCATGGCCCGCGGCCCCCTCGGCGTCATCCTTGTCCCGCTGCGTAGAAAAAGAGATATATACTGCTCTCCTCACAGGGAACAATTGCTTCCCAATATCTGTTATACCTCATTCATATCCTTATCAATGTACCTTCCATCTGCCTCCCTGAAGTCCTTTATACCTTGCATTTTCCTGAAATCTGACTTCATTAAAATAAAGATGCTGACCAATATGCGGTCATCCTTTGAGTCCGTAGTGATTTCCTTCCCGTTTAGACCGCTTAGGGCTTTTTATATAGAATTGTCAAGAGCAGATATTGCGTCCTCACTGTAAATGGAATGATTCATCATGGCAATTTACAGTGATGACAGTCCTGTTGGATTCTTTGTGGTTCCCAAACATTGGATAGGGAATTCCAGTGGCCTCATGGTTTTTACAATGTTTTCATGACTTGGTATGTGCAGACTTGGAAAGTTGTGCAGCATCCCAGAAAATCCTTCACCTTCTCATCTACCAACGTTCATTGGAGAAACACTAATTCCAGTGAGCTTCCAGTTTGGATACCAGGAAGTTCATTTTCATCATAAGACACCAGGATCTCATCTTTTCACAGAAGTGCAGGATTAGACCTCTCTCTGTTGTTAAAAGCTCAACAAGAATTCCATTGCACAGTTTTTTACTCCATATCCCTTGAAAAGACAGGCTTCCATTTCCACCTCTCTATATCCCACAAAAAAAAACCCTAAATATTTGCAAGGGGAAAATATATGAATCAGGTCCATTAGATTATGCCTTCATCTCATTCCATGCCCTGGCAAAAGTCAGTAGCATATTCCAGTGAAATGGAAAATAGCACACAGTGCTACTTTCCTCACATTTGCTCTTGTCTTCTACACATTTGTAACTTCATCTAATTGTTAAAATAGTTGAAAAGCTGCCAATGCTGATCACTTAAAATCATGGAGTGGTTTGGGTCCAAATGGATCTTTCAGATCATCTCACTCCAGCCACCTGCTGTTCTTGTTGCTTTAGAAATATATATATGTAAATAAAAATTTAAATTTGCAGGAAAAAAGTGTTGGCTTTACATTAGCCAAATGTTGGCTAATGTAAAAAAAAAACAAACCAAAACATTCTCAGCATTAAAAACAGCATCAGTTCTTCATCGTCTTTTTATTTATTCTTTTTTTAATCCTTTCTTTTCAACAGTGTCAGTTGAATGTGATGGTGCATCACTTTTTTAATGCTAAATTGGTGGATGATTAAGTGCTGCTGAATCCTCTCGCACCCTTTTGTATCCATATCCTTTGCCCCCTGACCCTTTTCCCCCTCCAGTCACCGTGTAAATCACTTGAAATTGACTCCAACCCCATTTTCCTATATGCACTTCCTTGATGTAGTCAGTAATAGAGTGAACCTTGCCACTGAACTCCATTAAAATCTGCTTTTTGCCAATACCTTTGATGGCTATTCTTTAAGCAACAGAAACCACTCATTTGTGACAAGGAATTAATATTGAAAAGGTTTAATTTAGCCCACACATTTTCATTGAAGGTGTATTATTAATTCCCAAGAGTTCCATTCTAGGCTTTCTCCTTAACAGCAGCTAGCCCAGGCCTAATGTCTGCTCCTGTTTAAATCTTTAACATAATCCATGGGGTTACCTGGTTTTAGATGTCGTGTATTAAAAATTTCAGGCTGTCAATGGGTGTATTTCCAGCCTGCCAGGAGAGAAGGATGTCAGTGGTTTCTTGGTTTTGCTTCACAAATTTATTTCTTTAGATTGAAAAGGAGGGTGAAAGGATAAACATGCAGCCCCACAGGATAATGGGGATTTTTTACTTATTTCAGGGATAAATTTATTCTGCCCCAAAGCAAGATACTATTATAAAATTCCTAACAGCACTTTCAGTTCCATTCAAGCTGGGTAATACTGATCAATAAACAGTGATTTCAGTGATTTTGAAGATTTTTGTCTACAGAATTTTGTCTACTTGGTTTCACTTGAGTCCTGACAGGCACTGTTGAGTTGTAAAGAAATACCTACAGATGACACAAAGAAAAAAAAAGGAAGAAACTTCCAAAAGAACACTTGAACAGGTGAGAAACTTCCAGAAAAGCAGTGGAACCCCAGGGAATGGTCATGGCCTCAGTCCTGAAAGAACCCAAGGAGAGCTTGGTCAGTTCTCTCAGGCACTGTGTGGGATTGTTGAGGTGTCTTGATGATCCTTTTGGGTCCCTTTGAGCTCTGAATATTCCATGGTTCTGTGACTCATATCAACACTCTCAATGTTCTCCCCTTGTCTAAGATTACCTCTGTTATTGAATCCATGTGGGTACAATTTTAGCCCTTTGTCTTTATCCTGCTACCTCCCATCACCTGGTTATCGATGTCACTGACAGAATTTCACTTGATTAAACACTGCAGGAGAGCAGAAGAGTGGGATTTAACACCCAGGAGCCCAGGGTATGGGCATTTGTTGAATTATAATCTAAAAATCCGGTGATGAAGAAAAGGAGTAATTGAAGTAATTATTCCAACATCTTTTAGTGAATGTGTGAAATCCTCTGCAGAACGAGGTCAGGGAGTCAAATGGTGCAGCTGAATTTCTGAAATGGCTGGGTAATTTTATGATTTGATGCATAACTCTGGTAGTTAAAGCCATTGGGTTTATAGCATGAACTGAACCAGGAAGGATTTTTTTTATACCCACTTTGGTCCTGCACAATGAGCCAAATTTATTAGGAAGTTTATGGCTGAGGACACCCCTAATCTGCCTTAGCCAGGCCCTTAAAGATCCAACAAATCATATTCTCCTGGTCTTTTCTTGCATCTCTAGTGGGCACTTTTCAGTAATTCCATGGTTCTTGTGAGCTGGGGAGACCCAGAGTGGAGCCAGACTTCAGATGTGGCCTTTTCTCTCAGAAATTCAGCCAGGACTACAAGTTTGGCATATGGCTCAACATTCTCCCACAGGACCCTCATCCCTGTCCAACCACCCTGCCCAGAACTTATCAGTCACTCCACTTATGGTTGGGGCATTTCATTTCATTTCATGTCATTCTCCTCATTAATAAAGACATTAAACAACATGTGAATGGGCTGGGTTTTGGCTTTCCCAAACCCACTCCAGCATGGGATCTTCCCAAGCAGATGGCTGAACAAATGAAGATCCCAAATGCAGCCAAAAATCCTAAGTGACAGAAATATTGTCAAATGCTGGGGAAAAAAAGTATTAAATGTGTATAAATAAGTTCTAATATTGACAACTGGGGAAGCAGAAGAAATAAATAACTAATTGGGCATCTTAGAGTGGTAATTTTTAGACATAATGTCCCTCAGAGACCTTTTAATGGGACCTTTGGGGCAGAATTCCTTCTCAAATGCACTTCTTTACAAACCCCTCCTTTTCCAAGGTAAGAACAGCTGCTACATAATAATAGAATGCATAAAATGTGTAACAACTCTTCTTTCTGGAAAGTCAATTTTCAATGACATTATGTAAAAATGAGTGGGTCTGAATTTGGAATTTTCCTTATGGGGTTAAATACTGGTTGCCAGTTTATAGCTACATGATCATTAGGCAGCAGCATTGCACTCAGCCACAATTCATTCTAAAGTGTCTTTTTGAGTCTGTGCATAAAAATCAGTGCTGCTTTTGGAGGCTGTGGGATAAAAGGTACCTTTTGAGGACAGTGTTTCTGTGGGGTCTTCCCAGCACAAAGTCCAGGAATCTCAGCTGCAGGCCAGATCACAACATTCATCCTGTTTTTACTTTTATTCACCTCAGAACAACAGGATTGCATAATGGGCTGCAGGAAAGTTAATCCTGGCTTAGCTCAGGATTTCTGAGGTATCGATGAGTGAGGTTAGGGGAAACCTGCAGTGACACCAAAGCCTTCTTATTCCCAGGCCATGATTTATTCCCAGATAAAATACTCACTTTCTAACCTAGATGTGCTTGTAAACTGAATTCTTTTTATTGCTATAAATTCCATATCTGCAGAAAAATCTTCATGTATTAAAATAACTGATTAATTAGTAATATAAATTCCTTGGTTTAAATTCCTTTTTTAAAATTCCTAGTAATATGAATTCCTATATTTAAAGGAATATAAATTCCCTTTTTGGAAAAGGGACCAAATAACGTATTTTAATTATTTGAAACTTATTGCTCTCTGATTATTTTGCTACTGAATCATTTTAATCTCTGATTTTACCTTTTCTTCCCCTACAGAGCTACAACACCCAGCTCTGTAACTCTCCAGAAGAAGGCAGTGCCTTGTTTTCTGCCATAGAATTGATGATAGCAGGATTCTTCTGAAGAAATTCCTCTGCGAATATCTGAGGAAAGAATTACAGCTGGAGCCGATTCAGTTCATCTTCCGAGCCTTTCCAAGACTGTCATTATTTCTGTCTTTGGGCTTTGGAACATTGTGCTTCTGCTGTGGTCCATAAGCCATAAAAATCCTGGATTCTGGTTTCAGTTCATCATTTTCTTCTGGAAGAGGAAGAAGCAGGATTAAGGAAAATAGGATGACAAGGGCCAGTGTGTTGGGTGTTTCTGTCGGTCAGTGCAGGCCTTGTGGAAGGATATGAACACCACAGAGCCACTGCCATATTCCCTATATTTTTACTATGACTTTTAGGTCACTGGAGCAGCCAACAAAAGGATCTCATGGTAGAAAATTAATTCTTCAGGCCCTAAGTCTGAGCAGCCCCAAGACGGGAACTAAAGAATACAAATATTTATAGTATGGAATTCCTTCAAAATCATCCAGTTCTGGGCTGCCCCACAATCCAAGGGATTAAAGTCATAGGACTCATGGACCCAGACATAGTCACTCTGACAAAATTCCATTTAAACACCCAGATTTCCCATCTCAGATTGTCCAGTGAATATGTGTCAGGAAATACTAAGAGCAAACATTTTGTCTCCTAGTAATAATTTTGGAGATTTTATTTTGTTTTATTTTATTTTATTGTGGGTTTGTTTGTTTTTGGTTTTTTGTTTTTTTTTACTTCAGGAAGATTAATAAGATGCTTTTTGGACTTCTTTTTTTTTTTTGTGACTGAGTTGATGGAATGACTTATACTTCTGCAGCAGAGATCCGTGGATTTAAAAACTGCCTGGAACATTGTGCCATCGCTATTCTTGTCACTGAAGTTTGTTTGTCCTTTGTTTGCAGAGGGCTGTGATTGCTTGATTTTGTTGGGGAAGGCAATTACTGTTTAGAAGGAAAACTAGGTAATTTTCTTTTCTCTGTGAAGGCCCTGCTTCATTTTGCCGTATCCTTGGGGCTACAAAGAGAAGCTGCTGAATAGAGACCCAAATGAGCTGCATGCAATGAAAGGAAAATACAAACCACATTTTTAAAGGTCTGCTCGTGGGATTGTCCTCACCAAGTAACTAAAGTTAAAGCACATTATATCAAATAGACAATAAATGTAACAACTGCAATTGTTGTGATGCCATAGAGCTGCTGAGTGGGAAGGGACCCACAAGGGTCATCAGCAGTTTCCTCCCTGCACTAAAACAATCTGAAGTGGTGTGGATGCTTTGAGTCCCAGGCGAGGTCATCGATCAACAGGGCTTCGTTTACGCCTCTGGAGGACAAAGTGCATTTATTTTACCCAAACGTGCAGCATAATGAGAGTGCTTTGTTACAGCCACGAAGCGGTGATGCATTGTTGCCTCCTGCCTGTCTGAACTTCCTCGTGGAAAGCTCAGAGTTAAGAGTTAATTTGTAATTCATAAGAAATAAATATCAGTCACTGGTGAGAACATCCCACTAACCAGGAATGCCAACGAGGACAGTGTCACAAGTGTCACTTTTCCTCAGTGCAGGAGCCAAAGGTTATTGCTATTTGTTATTGAAACCATTTGGTATTTGTTTGGAAAGGTCAAATAACAGTGCTGGCCTGTGGAATAGAAATTATAATAGAACTGGAAAGGAGTATGATTTCTATTGTAAGTGATTTACATTAAGTTATAAAAATGTCTGTCTACAACCTCTGGATCCTTTCTGTTGCAAGGAAAAACAACCACACTGAAAGCCAAACTCTATTAGATAAACAGAGAGTAACAAATATTTGTTTTCTTGTATTATGGAGTGTGCTGCCCTGACCTGATGGAGTGAAAATCACTCAGCACAACTCCTGTCTCCATAAATCTGTTTACTCCTGCTTGAAGGAAATTCTTTATTTCTATAAACAAGACTGAATGGAAAATTATTTTAGGCACCTAAATTGTGTTTGCTCAGATTGCTTTGCTTCCAAGGAGCCTGTTGATATCAGCCTGAGTCCTGAATTTTCTTGAAATGAAACCCTTCAGTGTCTCAGTTTGAGCAGCTGAAATTAAATACCCCAAACCATTTTGAGTGTGTTGCCTTAGGTGTTGTGTTTGTTTGCTGCTGCTTGTTCCTTTGCTTTTCTGCTTAATGGAATATTCATTGCTTTCTGTAATCAGCTGTTTCTCCATTCTCAGCGAAAATGTTTGGAAATCAAGTTCAGAGCTGTCTGGCACACTGAAGGGTTGGTAAAAGAGCCATAATCACCTGGAATATCTCTCCTAGGCGGGCAGAAGATGTCAGAAGGCATTTGCTCCAGAGGCTGCTGTTACAGTAGAATAAAATTGTTTTCTTTACAGTAAATTTAAAACATCGTCTTGGGATGTTACTTGGAATATTCCTCTGCCTGGTACCTAACGTTTTCAAGGTAGAATACAAGAAAATATCAATTTAGGCACTGGGTAGACACCAATTTAAGAATATTAGGGAGTTTTAACTCTCCAGTTATTCTTTAGAACACACTACAGTGTCGAGGAACAAGTTAATTTCTGCAAAGCTGAAAGGTCTTTCTTAAAAATAATGATTTATTTTGTGGGAGAAGCAAATCAGAGGAAAAATATCAGAGAATCCAGCAAACATGGATCCAAAAATCCTCTTCCCTGCTCTGTGAAGTGTTGCAATACATTAATCTGTAAAAAAACAAAAGATTTTGCTCCCTGCCAATCCTTGCTTTTCCTTTTTCCTCCCAGATGGATATGAGAGAAGAGCAAAGCGCAGGGGTTAAAGCGCAAAGGTGTCCCTCAGCCTCACCCCTGACATTTCCCTTTCAGTTCATCTTTTATCAAGTCTGGGACAAGGAGCTGAGAGTGGCAGGAGCCTTACCCAGAGCAGATTACACAGAATATATGCACTCAGAAATATATGCATCAGTGGGAAAACACTCACCTGAAAGTGAAAGATCACCTTGAGGGACATTTTCGGCACACAACTTTAGTCACTAAACCAGGAATTTCCTTCTCTTTTTCAATTTTCTGTATGGATTTTTTTACATATATATATATATATATTTTATGTACATGAACAGAAATTACTTTCTAACTAAAGCAAAAGCTGGTTCCCTTTTTATTTTTTATTTAATTTTTTTTATTTGTTTGGGGTTTTTTTTTTTTTTTTTTTTTTTTGGGTTTTGGGGTTTTTTTGGTTTGTTTTATTTTTTTTTTTTCTGTTTTTCCATTGGAATCACAGAATATCCTGTGTTGGAAGGGACACACAAGGATCACCAAGTCTAACTCCTGGCTCTGAAAAAAACATCACACTGCTCTTTTCTAGGGGTATCTGACCTGCCTCTCCCAATGCCATCCCACAGTGAGTTTTTGTGAAGGAAAAGCTGTTGATAATCTGGAATAATGCACCAAAAATGACCCTGTGAATATTTTGGAAACATGTCTGGAGTGAAGGTTTTTAGCAGAGAAAGCACTGGGACGTTAAGGCTTGAAGAAGTGGGAAATAGGGGAGTAGGACACAGTCTGTGGGATAATGATGTGTTTATTTTAAGGAAGGAACAGGAGGAACTGTCCTAAATGCTAAAAGACAAGTTCTGTGTACAGCATCATCCATTCAATCCCTGCTGCTGCAGCTTTGTTTGCACCTCCCATGACTGGTTGCACATTCCCACTGTACTGGCTCAGTAACTTGAGAATTTCTGTGCTCACACAAGTTTCTAACCAGGGATCTGCTTCCCTCTTTTTCTGGTCAAGAATTCCTACCTCTACTCTTCCCAGTTTTCATGGATCATCTAAGAATTTAATAATTTCATATCATTGAAATGTTTATTTAAATTTTTTTTTTCTTGCTGTATTCTTTTTCCAGACTAAATAATGTGATAGATAAAGGCATCATCATGGGACTGGTGAGAGGGAACTTTTCCAAACCTCATTTCCTCATGTCCCATATGGGATATAAACAACACCCATCCTCTTTATCAGGCCAGATCCTTCTTGGAAGAAAAAATGTGAGACAGATTTCTCTTCATCCCTCCCTCCTGCACCTCTGATCAGAGGGGTTTGCCTTTTTAGAACTTTTTAGTTCTTTTAAAAACTGAACCTTTTAGTTCTTTTTCAATTCTTTTGAATCCCTTGCAAAACCAAACCTCCATAACTAAATGTCCAAGCACATATTTCCATTGATTCGTTTGGGAACTGCAGACAGGTGATTAATTTTTAAACTTTAAATTCTTTAGGCCAAGGCTTGGTTAAGAGTTGGGGCCAGTCCATGGCAATTTGACACCAGCTTTGAGTGTCAGTGCTGGTGGGGAATGGATATTTTTGGACCTTCCAAAAACTTCTGCTGATCTGCAGCTCTCCATTGCCACCACCAGCAAAGGGCATCACACAGAGCTCCTTATTACACCCAGAAATATAATTATAACTTGTGATTAACTATTTCAACTTCTATCCATCAGTTCTCTTTAGCAGCTAAAAATGCTGATAAACAGCAGATTGCTTGGAGATTATAGAGCTGGATTTCACCATTTAGGCAAAGCCAACTTCTATTTCAGTTCTCTTCCAAAGGAAGGAGTCTGAGAAGGTGGTTTCTGTCCTCTCTGACCCTGCTTTGCTTTCTTAATTTAAGTCTGAAATATCAGGGAGAAAGCAAATGTGGTGACTGTGCTGTCCTGAAGGTCTGTCTGGGAAAACACATCAAACAGAAGAAACTGTCCAGAAAATAAATTATTGTTACATTTGTAATAAAAAAAAGGTACAGAGACTATTGCTGGTTTTATGAGGAGAGAGCCAGTTCATGACAAGGGTCTGTGTATTCATTCTGAAGTGTTTATTTTCGTAATTCCAACAAAAATGATATCTAAGCCGAGTGATTAGAAAGCACACAGAATTTGCACTGATTGCATGTGGTAAAGGAATGTATATATTTTGCTTCAAATAATGTGTTGTGCCCAAAATGCTTACTGGGAAATCAGAACAGAAGGGAAATGGCACAAGGAATGTTTCCACCCTCACAGGTGGAAAATCTTGATGAGAAAAAAAAAAAAAAAAGCAACTTTGCTGCAAAATTATCCTTGTAATTCATCCAGGCAAGATGTTCCAATTAGTTCCAATGTGGAATGATACCAATGTGATAAATGTGACAATTTAGTCCCTTTCCCTGTCCTTCTCATTTAGGATACTGTAATTAGTTCAGCTGTCAGTTTGATCACCTTTTCTGTTAACTCTGACAACCCATCAACCTTCTCTGATCTTCTTTTTTTTCCTACTGAAAACAAAGGATAATGCAACTCTCAAAACTTGTCCTTAAAAGAGTTGAAACTCACTGTACAAGCCTGACTTTGGTCAGGTTTTTGTAGCTGTTGATTTATTGTTTGGGTTTTTTTGTTTGGTTTTTTTTTTCCTCCCTGAAGGTGACATTTTCAACCTCTGCTCATATCCCCCTCTAAAGCCCAGGGCTGTGTGTTTCCCTTGGGCGTGCTATTCCCAGATCAGTGTTTCCCACTGCCCCATCCACACTGAATTATTCCATTCAGCACCCCAGTTCCATCACACACCTCCAAACGGGCTCTGTTTGCCATGCAAAGCTTCACTTTTCCTCAAAGTGCAGAGAATGTTCCCTCAATTTTGGTAAATTCCTTTTCCCTTTTGTGATCAACCCCTGAGGCTTCTCTGTGCTTCCCTGGGACTGCTGTGATCCCTGGGCCAGGGAAGCGTGTCCTGGATGCAGAGTCAACATTTTCACACTTTCCCACAAGTCAGCCAGAATTCCAAGTGAATTGTGCTCCACTGATGCTGCAAATGGTCAGCCACAAGTCAGGGACATTGGGTGAGTCTTCCATTGTTGAAGGAGGATGGGGGAAAATAATGTGATGGGATGGTTTGTTGGTTTTGGTTTTCAAATTTAAATAACTCTTAATATAAAATCTTTTTAAATAAGAATTGCATAAGCACACAAAATGCTCCTGGATGAACAAAACATGCTCTCCCTGTTTATTCCTCCCTGTCTCTTTCTATAACATTATATCTAATATTTCTCTATTCCTATATTTCAATAACACACTAAACCTTGTCCTTATGGTTTTGTCTGCCATAAGAGCAAAGCTTTTCTGACTAAAACATAGAATCACTGATGGTTTGGGTTGGAAGGAACTTGTCCAGTCACCACAGTTCTTGATGGATTGTCCCTCTCAGTTTTCCCTGTAGCCCCCTCAGACCCTGGAAGGTGCTGTGAGGTTCCCACACAACCTAGTGTTGTCCAGGCTGAACATTCCCAGTTTCCTGGGCCGGTCTCCAGGTCAGGTGCTCCAATCCCCTCAGCTCATGGTGTATTCCTGATATCTCATTTAAATCTTATCTCTGTCAGTTTAAAGCTTCTCCTGTTATCCTATCAAGGTTAAGGCCTGGAGTGACAGGACAAGGGGGAATGTCTTCCCACTGCCAGAGGGCAGGGCTAGATAGGATTTTGGGAAGGAATTGTTCCCTGTGAGGGTGGAAACATTCCTTGTGCCATTTCCCTTCTGTTCTGATTTCCCAGTAAGCATTGTGGGCACAACACATTATTTGAAGCAAAATATATATATTCCTTTGTCACATGCAATCAGTGCAAATTCTGTGTGCTTTCTAATCACTCAGCTTAGATATAATTTTTGTTGGAATTACGAAAATAAACACTTCAGAATGAATACACAGACCCTTGTCATGAACTGGCTCTCTCCTCATAAAACCAGCAATAGTCTCTATACCTTTTCTTTTATTACGAATGTAACAATAATTTATTTTCTGGCCAGTTGCTTCTGTTTGATGTGTTTTCCCAGACAGACCTCCAGGACAGCACAGTCACCACATTTGCTTTCTCCCTGATATTTCAGACTCCAGCCCTGCTCAGCCACCCCCTTTCCACGCTGGATTCCCACTGGGAGGTCTTGGCTCCTTGTTGCTCAGCATGTCTGACCAGAGGAGCCAAGCCTGCTGACTTCCCTTCCTGACAATTTGTCAAAAGGCACATTAAGAAATAATTGGAGAGAAAGCACACAGATTTGGAAAATGGATTGAGTCATTTTTCTTCGATGCTTGACTGGACAAGTTACAAGACACCTTGGTCTGTGCTCTCAACGAGACAGAGATGCTGCTCTAACAAAAGAAATATGACTGTTCCCACCATCCTGAACTCTTGGGATTTACTGGTGTAGGCTCTGGATGTAGCAGCAAAGCCATCATGTAAAAGAGCAGGCATTTTCAGGGCAGTTGTTGTGTTTTGTTTGCCTTTTTAAAAAATTAAATCTTTTATGTTTTCGTTTGGCTATGCCACAGATGACTAAAATAATGAAAAAAAATAAAGGAGTAAAAATCTAGTTATTCTAGATTTAAATATGAAAATATTTGAAAAATGGGGTATTACAAAATGGTTGGGCTTTGGAGAGAAGATATATTCAATTGCACACATTAGAGCTGCCACTGAGGGGGAGCTGTGCTGTGGGAGGAGAGAGGCCTTAATTCACTGTGTAAAACAAAACCACTGAAATGAACCAAACCCAACCTGCCAGCCAAGAAAAACCCTTTGTGGTACAGGAACCAGAATGATTTATCCCCAGGAGAACCTGGCCTCATGTTGCTATCAGAGATGGGAGGATGTATTAGCTCTGATAATCACCACAACAACACAAACATTTAGCCTGGGCCTTCTGTCCCGGGGATTTATGGACCCACTCGTCTGATTTCTTTATTTCTCATTATCATTAATAATCAGAATGGACTCAGCATTTTGTCACCAGGACGTGGTAATCAAACAGAGGAGTTTTCCAGCATGCAGAGAAATACTTGGCAAAGGAAAGGAGGGTGACACAAAGGGAATGAATGTGTGGAAGCAAATCAGCCTTGTCTTTGACACAAAAGACATCAGGGTTTTTTATTGCCTCCTCTGCAAAACAAATTTCAGGATGGAGACATGAAAGATTTTTGTCCTGTTAATGGGTTGCAAATCTGGCTATTATAAAAAAAAGCCATTTTGATTTTCCTCTTGAGATTAAACTTTTCATTAGTGTTGCTCCATTCAATTCACTGCAACTGTGTCCTTGGGTGAAAACTCATTTGTGTTGTTGGAAGAATTCTTGCAGTTCCTGAGAAGCAAGAACCCCAAATTTCAATTTCTAAGCATGGAATATAGTGCAAGTAGTAAGGCACATGATATGATCATAATTTAATTTCCGATATTTTCTTCCTTTACTTGAGAATTTTCCTTTCAACTAATCAGTTTTGGTGGCTGAAGTATTTGGTTTTATATTAATTTGCCAAATATAATTGTGACAACATTGCTGCATCTGCAACCTTTCAAGGACATTTTGTGGACAGATGACTCTTCATCCAAGTTAGTACCTTAAATATTATATGGGGTCAAGGCATTTAAAAAGATTATAAAAATATTTTCCTACCAGGTGCTTTGATGCATTCAGTTAATTTATGCATTTAATGCCTAATGCTTTAATCTTTAAAATAAACATCATGGATGACATTATAAAGAGCAAACCTTGTTTGAATTATAAATCAATAAATCAATAAACAGTTAGATGGGAAATGAGGACAAATGCTTTCAGAGAGCTTAAGTTCTGCCTTTTCTCCCACTTATGCACAAGATAATTTTTCAAAAGTCTTGAAAATTGA
>CM019221.1:2191035-2218213 GCA_009741485.1 Malurus cyaneus samueli
CCTCTTCTTCTTTTTTCTTCTTCTTTCCTTTTCTTTAATCATTTCTTTCTATTTCCTTTCTTTCTCTCTCTCTTGATTTGCTTACTCTCGTCTTCTCTTCTGCTCTTCAGTCATTTTGTTCTTCTTCTTTCTGTACTTTTTATGTTTACCTGTTTCTTTTCTCTCTCTTTCCTCATCTTTCTAAACTCGCTCTCACTTTCTCTCTTTCTTCTCCTCTTATTTTCCTCTTCTCTTATTCTCTCTTTCTTTCTTTAGTCGTTCTCTCTTCCTCTCCTTTCCGCGCTGATCCTCACATCCAGGCGGTGCCTGGGCAGATCTGCTCTAACTCATCAAGAGTCCCTCCTCTCTCTCGCGCTCAGGGGGGCGACTTCTGGCAACTTCAGTGCTACCTCGCCTCGGGAACACTCTTCTTCGCTACTCGAGTCCTCCGTTTTCCTCCTGCTCCTCCTCCCTATCGGCACGTCTCTTCCTCCACCCTCTCAACTCGCGCTCGATCTTCCTCGGCTCTTGCCCACTCCCCCTCTCGGGGCCTCCTCATCTCCTCTTTCCCTCCCCCTCTCCTCTCTGACTCTCCTATTCCCCCGTTTCTCCTCTCTGTCTCCTCCTCCTCTCCTCATCTCTTCTCATATTCCCCGTCTGTGCTCCTCCAGTCCCCCTCTCTTCCTCTCTCTACGTTCTCGTTCTGCCGTTCTCCTCTCACACTCGAGCCTCTCCTCCCCCTTCTCCTCGCACACCATGCGAGTACGCGTACTCCGTGGCTGTCCTCCTTCTTCTCTCTCGCATCGACGATGACTGGAGTGGCGCTCGCTTTCTCTCTCTACTGACGTCTCATAGTTGTTCTTGCTTATCTTCTTTTATCTCCTCTCTTCTCTCTCTCGCTTCTCTACTTCTGGTTTATCTGCTTCCCTGACTCTCCTTTTCTTCTCCTCTCCTCTCCCCCTCCCTCCTCCCTCTCCCTCTTCCTGCCGCTGCATAGTGGGCTCAGTCCTTCTACCCCCACGTACCATCTTATGATCGCTCAGGGCTGGCTCTGCCGCTTGGTCGTTGCAGCCTCTCCTGGCGGTTCGTCGCTGATCACCGCCAACGAACGGGATCCACTACGCCACTCCCTACTCTCACTCAATCCTCGCGCTGCGGTTCTTTCTCGCTCGCCCGCTCGCTACTTTCCATGCGTCCAGAACTCAGTTTCCTCTGCGCTTTTCTCTTCCATCATCTGCTTCGTTTCGTTCATTCCTCTCTCTCTTTCTTTTTCTCTCTCTTTCTCTCTTTCTCTCTTTCTTTCTCTCTCCCTCTTTCCTTAAAATAAGTTGGTAGATAATATTAATAATAAGGAAAACATTTTAAATCATCCAGTTAACAGGTGCACAAAAGGGTGCTGGAAAGAGGTGCACATGCCCCTCCTTCCAACGCCCTACTAAAATGTTTGTAAATGTTGGGAGTGTGGAATTCCCACTGTGGAGGGCAGTGGATTGTGCCAAACTTTCTCTTTTCCCTTGGAATCTTTTCTTCTTGGACCAAACAGGCTTTCTTTCACTCACTACTCCACACTGAAACTCTTAAATTAAAGAGATCAAGCAGTTTTCTGAAGTTTTAGAGTTTTGAGAGAGCCAGTGCAATGTATCATGGAATCATCACAGGATCTCAGAATGGCCTAGGTTGGTAGGGATTGTAAAGCTCACCATGATCCCAACCATTGCCATGGGCAGGGACATCTTCCACTAGATAATGCAAATATTAGATTTTTTTTTTTATTTTCTAAAACAGTGGATTGTGCTACAGAAAGAAAAAAAAGGGGTCTTACCTGTGCGTCCTCACAAAAAAATGACAATTCAAAAGTTCTCTCTAGCACATTCCACTATGAGAAAAATTGCTCCAGGAAGGCTATGCCTTGGAAAATCCATTCTCATGGACTTTTGACAGGTATCCATTGTGGAAAAGAGGAGAGAGTGTCAGACTGGAGCTTAACTGATAAAAACTATTTTCAACGTCTCACATGATTGGATTTATTTTTCTCACACATTTTTAAAATGATTCTCAGAAGGACGTGGGCTATACAGCAGATGCCAGGTGCTGCTGAGGAAAACATGAAGCCACTTGCAAGCAAGTCATGGAGAGAAGTTTAACCTGTTTGTTCTTCTCTTTCCTATCCCCACCGCTGCGTCTGTCTGAGAGCACAGCTGGCCCCTGAAAAGTCCTGCACGAGAGATCCTTCTCATGTGGGGATTTTACAAATTCTGGTTCTTTGGAAGCCACCCCTGAAGGGGTTCACGCTGGCTTGGAATTAACTGCAAAAAGAAAACTTCCAGACAGACACTCAGAGCTGTGCCAGCGGGACCTGCTGGAGTTTTCCCAACACACACCCTTGGGAGAGGAAATCATCCAAGCACATTCCATGGGATCAATACCTCTAACAAGATTTGTTAAGATCATTAAATAACCTTGAAATAAGAGAAAAATTACACCATCAGAGGTTACTATTACAGCTCATGGTTCTGGAAATGTTCTGATAAAATCATGGAGTCAATGAAGTTGGGAAAGCCTTCCCAGCCCATGGAGTCCCAGTTGTGCCCCATCCCCTCTTGTCCCCAGCCCAGAGCTCTGAGTGCCACCTCCAGCCCTTCCTTGGACACCTCCAGGGATGGGCACTGCAAACCTCCCTGGGCAGTCCCTGCCAAGGCCTGAGCACCCTTTCCATGGAGAAATTCCTGCTGATGTCCACCCTGCCCCTGCCCTGGCCCAGCCTGAGGCCGTTCCCTCTCCTCCTGTCCCTGTTCCCTGGAGCACAGCCCGACCCCCCCGGCTGTCCCCTCCTGTCAGGGAGTTGTGCAGAGCCACAAGGTCCCCCCTGATCCTCCTTTGCTCCAGGCTGAGCCCCTTTCCCAGCTCCCTCAGCCGCTCCTCATAGAATTGACTTTCCAGAGTCCTATCATTGCCAAAAAATTTACAAGAAAAATTCATCTGAATGTACAAACTCTTCTCCCCCATGTGTCTGAAGTTATTGCATTGTTTCTCATTCCATATAAGGCAAAAAACTCCCACTAATCAATACCGAAAGTCTATCTTGACAGTAGGGCAGTGCCCTTCTAAAAAAAATAGTTTTAAAAACCATCATGCATGCCCTTTTAATCCCAGGTTTTCATTTCTCGTACCTGGCATTTCTTGTGCCGCAGGCATGGGATTTCTTGTCAAGCAGAGGGTTTTTTTTTGACCTACAGACCTCTACTCTGCCATATCCACACATTAATGCCTGAACAAACACTCACACCTGTTTACAACATCCATATGTCAGATAATCGATACCACACATCTGAAAGAAAATGGTTAGACAATACTTCATTAAAAAAGAAAAAAAAAAAAACACAAAAAAAAAAGCCATATTTTTCCTATTTTTTAAAAATCCTGGATCAAAAGAATGATTAGATAGATGTTTACACTTTGGATTTATTATCTGACTGAGGGGAAGATGGAGGCAAAAACCTTCTCAGATGAGATCTGGATTCAGTCTGTGTGCTTTAGACCTTATTGCAGAGGTGAAGAAAAGGCTGAGGGGAGCAGCTGGCACACATCTAGAGACATTCATATTATTATATTTTATTGCACTGATGAAGAAGACACAAAAATCTGGTCTTTAAAGCAATAGATTAATGGCCATGAAGGCTCTGAGATATTTTGATGAATCTCGGTTTCCAAAGTGACCCCATTAGCAATCCCTACCCAGGAAACTTTCGGTGGAGATTGTTTCCTCTTTCACCTTGTGGAAAAGGGATTTTACAAGGCAGTGTCCCTAGGACAAAGTTTCAGAAATTAATTAAAGAGGCACAGATTTTAAAGGCAGTCAACTGTGCCAGGGTAAAGAACAAGGGGCAAGGCAGAAGGTGAAATGTATCATTCCAAGGAAAATTTCAGGGAGTGTTAGTTCATAAGAACAGCGAAAAAAATCTGCACCAAACTGAGTTATGGCTTTGGATCCCAGCCTGGACGAATGCCAGCAGTGAAGGAGACACTGACCTGAATTTGGGTTTATTTGTACAATAAATTTTCTTGCCCCTGTTCCCAACTGATTCTGTTCAGTGTTCAGCTGAAAACAGACTTCAGGCTCTGGAAGAAGCCAGGAAATAGGAATAGATACAGCTTGTGTGAATAAAACCCTTCCTTGATCCCAGGAATTCTGATCCCATTTTTAATAAATTACTGGGCCAGAATAATATCAGCAAACATTAATGAAATAAACTGAAGAGCCTTGTGCTGGCTCAGTATTTAACACCCACCCTGTCTTGAGAAAGACTGCAAATCACCAAAGAACATAACAATTCCCCCTTGTTTATAAGAATTCTCATGTTTGTAAGAATTTTCCCTTTTTGCAATGCTTAAGAGAAAATTTTGTAAAGCCTCCTCAGAGGAAGGAATACTTTTATGATTGATGCCACTGAAATCCATAAAAACAAAGCCAATTTTTTTCAGTGAGGAGGAAAAAACCCTGCAAACTTGGAAAATTTTGATATCTCTCAAAATGAAAAAAAGATCTTTCCTGTTAGAATAAGAAATATTTTGTACAGAGACATGCAGCAGTTATTGTCTCATCTATTAATTATGCATTATATATATATAATTATAACATTCATTATAACA
Organism: Malurus cyaneus samueli; assembly: GCA_009741485.1. NCBI lineage: Eukaryota > Metazoa > Chordata > Aves > Passeriformes > Maluridae > Malurus > Malurus cyaneus. The sequence goes on from CM019221.1 coordinate 2,195,665, forward strand.
TTTTTTTCCTCAAAATTAAAGGATTTTTTCCTGTTTAACCGTTCCCTCCAGTCCATATTTATATTTATACTACAGTGTCAGTGTTGTGGAACAGAACTGGGGTCTCTCCCTTCTCTGCTCTCACTGAAGTCACCTCTCCTTTCCCCTGTGCAAAATTGGAAAGTCTGAAAGAGGCTGATATGGGAAATTTCATTTTAATGATCTGAATTTCTTCATCAACCTGAAAGTCTATTATTCTTGTGGGTTTTAATGCTTTGGACACTTATAGTCATTAATCTCCCTGTTTTATGGCAGAAATAAAGGAGAAAAAATATGAACTGTTACATGGCATAACTGTTATAGATTTTACAGAAGTTCTTTCTCACTTTCTGACCTCCGTGGAGAGAGAGAAAGTCATCTGAGAGCTGAGATTTGATAAAACAACTCATTTTTAGGAAGAACTAGTTTTTGGCACATCTCTGAAAAGTTTGACAAAAGGTTCATTGAAATATTTAGAATTCCAGATCCTTCTTTAAAGAAAAATATATGGATATGGGTACACAAGGTCTGAAATGAAATGATCCCAAATTGCCCCGTGGGAGGTTTAGGTTGGATATTATGAATAAATTCTTCATGGGAAGGGCTGTAAAGCATTGGACTTGGTTCCTGCTTCCATTTATTCCATCAGTAAATTGTGGAGCTCACCATCTTGCCCCTATCCTTTATTTTATTTTTTTTTTGTCTGCAATTAAAATTTGAGCATCTGTAGCTGCTGGAGTTTTGTTGTGAGATATTGTAAAAAAATATTTGTAAACCAGATTTTTTTAGTGAGTTCTCCATAATATTTATAAGCCATCCTGATCTGGCTGTGCAGTCCAATGCCCATTTTTCTCCTGAAGTTATATGGATACAGCCACTAAGGGAAACACCATCTCACTTTGAGTAGAAAACATCATTTTTCCTATAATTTATTCCCTATAAGTGTGTTTTCCAGCAAACCAAAGCCAGTCAGCCCTTCAGGCCCTTAGCAGACCTTTGCTCTTGCATCACCTCTCCCTGATAAATCATCAAACTGAAAAGAATCCACCCAGGAATATTCCACATCCTTGTCAAACATGACACAAATTCCCAAACACAAATTCCAATTCTTCCTCAGAAAAATCGAACTTCTCAGGGTTTTCTTTCCAACTTTGCTGGCCATTCCCAGAACGATTTTCACTGCAGAAAACAGATGATAAACTCACAATAGAATCCTTCTCTGTCCACATTTTGGCTTTTGGATTGGTGTGGTAAGAGCTGTGTTTCAGGACACAAAAGGATGACAAAACCCCAGGCTCCCCATTGCCTTGCTGCTGCCTCCAGAGCTCCTGCAGAAAATAAGGATTCCTAAAGCCGAAAAAAAAAGGGTTTTCTGATTAGTTTTTCTGGTGGGACTGTAGCTTTTTTTATGACTTGCACTCAACAGATTCCTTTCTTTTCAGTTTATGTGTCCCTGCTTCCTGCTCTCTGTGTTTGTTTTTTTTCATGAAATAATCTTTTTATTTTATCCCATGAAGTCATGGAAGGTTGGAAACCATCTTCAGGATCATCAGGTCCAACCTGTGACTGCCTGCACTCTAAACCCTGTCAAGAAGGGCCACATAATTTTTTTGGACACTTTTAGGGATGAAGACTCCACCAGGGCTTGACCTCTCTTTAAGTGCAGATTTTTTTCTTGAAATCCAACCTGAACTCTTCCTGGCACACCCTGGGGCTGTTTCCCATGTTCCTGTCTTTATCTCCCAGAGAAGAGGCCACTCACAATCTCCTATCAGGGAATTTCACTCCCCCTTCCCACACCATTCCCGCTCTGTTTCTGAGTGCTGCAGATAACCTGGAAAGGAATTAATCCCATTTCCACTCACCTTTGTGACTGAATACATTAGGTTAGAAGCACTTAATTATCAACTCTACTTATTTTCACATTATTGCTTGTGCTCAGTGTGGGATAGAGAAAGAAATCCTTTAGGAAAAGGAAGGAGTCCTTCCCAAGCATAGTTCCCTCATGGCAGCTCCACACCTTCAGAAAGTGATTGCTGTCCAAGTGCATCCAAGTGTCACTATCCTGATGCAATTTCCTTGGTCCACAGGGCAAATATTTGATTTAATGGAGCAGCAAATTTAAAATGGCAAATGTCATTTCCTTCTCTACCCAACAGGCCGAGGCTCGCTCACTGCAGTTAATTTTCCTCCCTGTTCAAATGCAGTGAAATACGAATCTGAAATCGAAGGTAACATCAAGGAAGAAATGCAGAGCAAACTTGAAACCCAAGAATATCAGTTTGTTTAATCCAGAAGTGTCTCTAACAAAAAGTAAAATTTTAAACTGTATCAAATATTGAAATGTTTGAATTGTTGTTCCTCCCCAGAGAAGGTGTCTTTTGCTATGAAACGAAGGGGAAATTTTAAAAAATCTAACACTGAGAGAAGGGAATATCTAAACATATATGTGTGTATCCAAATATATGTCCTCCCTTTTTCTTCCTTTCTTTCCTTTTCCTTTCCTTTCTCTTTCCTTCTTCCTTTCCTTCCCTTTCCTTTCCTTTCCCTTTCTTTCTTCCTTTTTTCCTTTTCCTTTCCTTTCCTTCCCATTCCTTTCCTTCCTTTCCTTTTTTCCTTGCTTTCCTTCCTTCTTTTTTCCCCTCTTCCTTTCCCTTCCCCCATCCCTTACTCTCCTTCCTTTCTCCCACTTCCCCTTGCCTCCCTTATCCCTTCCCTTTCCCTCTCCTTCAGCACTTTCCCTCCGTGCCGCTTATCTTCCTCAACCTTCCCTTCCCTTACTGTTTCATTCCACTTCCCGTACCCTCTTTTACTTCCTCCAGACGGTCTATCCGACTTATCCAAGACCCCAAATCCCAACCAACTAGTTGGCCCAAATTCCATCGAATTTATCCAGTTTCCACTTCCTCCCCTTCTTCTTCCCGTCCCTATCCCTTTCCCTTCCCTTCCCTTACTTCCTTCCCTTCCCTCCTCTCCCTTCCCTTCCACTTCCGCTTCTCCAACTTCCCAAACTTCCCTTAACCTTCCCAAAACTTCCTTACCTCCTTCCCAAGAGACTTCCCCCTCCTTCCCAAACTCGCTGCCCTTCCCATTCCCTTCCCAAAACTTGCCAAAACTTCCCTTCCCCAAAACCTTCCCTTCCCATTACCCCCTTGCCAAACTCCTTCTCCCTTCTCGTCGCCCGTTGTCTCCCTTTCTCCCTTTCCTCTTCCCCTTCTCCTTCTCCTGATTTGCAATTGTAGTTTTAAATTAGTGATTGAAATCAGTTCTCTTGGACTTACTTATTTCCCTGGAAAAAGGGGGAAAAAGACTTTAAAAAACTTAAAAAAAAGTAATTTGGATACTTTTTGCTTGCTCCCTCAACCACTTTACAGAAGGACTGCAGCCCGAGTCCTCCCTCCTTTTTCCTCAAGCTTTAATGCTAAAAGAAACACCCAAACTCCATCTATTAGTTTATAACCAGATCATTGCTGAAAGGTTTTAAGTGTTTTCTTCTCAGATTCGCTCTTTACCTATATCTTTACTCTGGAAGTTCGTCAGCTCCTGATGAGAAGTCCTGGACCTTGCGCTAATAACTCAGCAGCACAGAATTGTTTATGCCTTTTCCTCACTTCTTAAGGTGAAACTGATTTTCCCACGTCAATTTTAAAGTACCTACCCCGGGCCATATTCTGGACATCAAATTAGTAATTCCCAGTGTGCATGTGCCTGGTGAGTTCTGTAGACGCTGAAGAGACTCTGAGGCAGTTGTTCCGAAAAGTCCATCGGAAGTGGGAGCAGGAAAAATCCTGCAAGGCAGAGGAGAGGAATTAACTCTGTTGAGTTGAGCTTTTTCTTGAGTTATGCCAGGTTGTGTTTTCACCTTTCATTAACTGTGGCTTCATCTCCGTGACCAAATGCTAAAACCATCTTTTGTTTCTTCTGAGCAGCTAAAACACACCCAGGAAAATGTCAGAGCTGGCTCTGGTGGATTTGGACTATTCCCTCCACTGCTCCGGAAAACTGAGGGTACTGGCACATGACCTTCTCGTTTATGTGCTCCTGTGTTCCCCTCTAGTATTTCTCGCACGGTTATTCTCTTACCCAAAATTCCACCCTAATTCCCTCTTTTCCCTAGATGACACCACACAGTGCCATGTTGATCGTCCAAACAGGCCCGACTCCTCTCGGATATCACTCAGTTGTTTTGCTCAGTTTTGCACAAACAGCACCAAAATTCCTTTGGTGGCTCGCTCCTGAGCTATAGGATGAGGATTCCTCATCTCAGTGAGATGTTCTGCTCCCAGGCTCTCATCCTGCTGGATGGCTCCAATCCCTTTTAATTAATTTTATTTAAATCTGCCTTCTTTTTAATTTATAATTTTTTGTATTGAAAAAGTCCTCGACCAGAAACCCAGTGTTCTCCTCCACACACCCTTCCACAGCTGTGGGATTTTCCGCCGTTTTCGTTCCAATTTCAGGGAAGATCTGTGGCTACTCGAGTGCTTTGAATAGATCTGATTGTTTTATTCCTTTGTTGCACTCATTCAGTTCAATAAAATCATTGTTGGCAAAAAAACCCTTCATGTACAAATTGATGAAACACAGTACAAATTAAATTTCTTCCTATAATATCTATCAAATTACATCATTTCTAACACATTCTCTGATAAAAAAAAGAAAGGAAATAAAGAGAAAAAAAAAGATTAAACACTAGTTTTGCCTTTGATTCCTCATCTGTAAGTGCTGCTGGTTAAAGAATTAAATAAAAAAAGAAAAAATTATATTTAGAACTGATCTCAAATTGTCTTCAGGGGCAGCTGTTGAAGGCACTGAAAACACCAAAGGTTTCAGTGATACATTAAGGACCTGAGACAGAGAAAACAGTTAATATTAATTTAAAGAAATCAGTGTGAATAGAGAGAAAATTAGGCATTTAAAGGTTACTCTATAAGCAAGTGGTTAATGCCAGATAAATCCAGCTGTGGCCCAGTCTCTGAGCTATAAGAATTAATTATAACATATATAATTTATATAAAAACAATATAATATTGCTTACCTAACACAAGCATGATATATAAGTACTATATATAAAAATATAGTAATTACATATAAAATAAATTAAATAATCCAAGAATAGAATCATGGGAAAGACATTACAAGGAATTCTTCCCTGTGGGGGTGGTGAGGCCCTGGCACAGGTTGCCCACACGAATTATTGCAAATATTCCCCTCGCACAATGAAGACACGAATTTTCAGGTACAAACTTCTCAATTTTTGCTCGTGAAATCATGTAAGTTCTTTAAAACTGGGAAAAATACTAATTTAATTTTAATTAGTGAATAAATTTTGCAAAAGTTTTGGGAAAAGTGGAAGGAATTGGTCACATGTCATTTCATTTTTTCTCAGGTTTTGCTGATTCCGTGGAAGACTCTTCACTCTATTTTAGAGAGGTAAAGCCCTCTCAATCCAGCTGTTGATAAGTTAAACCTGATCCTACTGCTCAGGACTAATTGATCCTGACTAATGAGGCAGGCATGGTCCTTGCATGTCCAAACACTTCATTTTGAGGTTGTAAATTCAGTTTTAATCAAAGGGAAGGCAAAAGCAATACCCCCCAAAACCAGAGCACACACAAATGAAACATCAGCAAACAGCTCCCATTTTGTGCTGGTGGAGCCTGAACCTGCCTCAGGACTGCTCCTGGAACAAATAAAATAAAAATAAAAAAGCAGATGTGCACAGACCTGTCATTACACTGATAAACGATGGGATTTTGTGAGAAACTTCCAGTGCTGATGGATAAATGCAGGGAAATCTGCTGAAAGACAAACATAATAATGAATGTGCTGTGCTAATGAATCACTGCTTGTAAGAGGCCATTCAGTGCTGACATTAATGATATCAAATGAGCTGTGGAATGTATATGAATTAAATTAGAGCACAGTGACAGTTGGAGTATTTGGAGCTACATGACTCACTAAATTAAAAAGGAAAATGTAAGAATGGGGATTTTGGTAGAAAAGTAGACAGCAAAAGATACAGAGAGATGGGTGGAATTCTTGCACAGATCAGGTCACCCAGGATATTTTAATTTGTTAGGCAACACATTGCCAAGTTATGAAGTGTTTTTGTGTTTGAGTTGATGGTGTGCAGGGGTGGGAAAAATATGAACCTTCCCCTGAACTGGTCTGGCTTCATGTTTTGTAACTTGTAATATTCTCAGAAGAACAGAAAGGTTTCTCAGCCAATATTTTAATACATGGAAGAAATAGTTGCATTAAAGAGAAAAAAAAACAAAGAGCATGACCACTTTGTGGAATGCATTAGGTTGAAATTATTAAATAGACTGCTCAGTCCAATTAGAGTCACAGAATCCAGCTCCTGGAGCACTCTGTCCTGCCAGAGCCATTCCCTGTGCCCAGTGTGAATTCCATATCTGCAGTACCTGCAGGTGGCTGTGGCTGCTTTTTTAAATCCTGGCACTGCCCTCAAAGTTTTTCCTCCAATATAAACCATAATTTTTAAAGGGTTTATCCCTGTGTGAGGTCAGCAGGATGGTCAGGCAAGGCTTGCCCTTGGTTAAACCCTGCTAGCTGATGAGAACTTACATTTAGTTCAGAAGCCATTTGGATGTTCATTAAAACATTTAAAACTTCCCAAAACTTCCCAAAGAATAAAAAAGCTTACTTTAAATGAGAGTTGTTTGGGGGTTCTTTTGAAAATTTTACATTATGTTTATGCTTTACATTGCATTAGGTGAAAACTGAATTCTCATTGCAAACATCAGCACGGACAATACTGGGTGACAAACAAAAAAGGGAATTATCTGGCTCTTAGAGAATAAACCTTAAAAACTAAATTAATATTTCTATGTGCTGGCATGTAAGGATTTCATAGAATCATAGAAATATGGGATGGTTTGGGTTGGAATGGACCTTAAATCCCATTCATTCCACCCCTGCCATGGGCAGGGACACCTTCCACTGTCCCAGGCTGCTCCAAGCCCCACTGTCCAACCTGGCCTTGGACACTGCCAGGGATCCAGGGCCTCCCCACCCTCACAATATTTCTCCTATTTGAGAGTAACTCTGAGGAGTAGTTTCGATGCTGGCAAAGCAGATTGCCTCAGATGAGAATTTGGAGGAATATCAGCTCTGTGAACCTTTTCTCAGTTCTTCCTTCAGAAATCAAGACTGTAGCTGGTCCTTGATGTTCGTAGATTTGAAATACCTGAAGCACCTGTAAGTGCAACACTTCATCCAAGTGAAAACATTGGCTCGTTTGGAATAATTTATTAATGGTGTTTTCCTCATGGTGAAAGGCTTTAATGAGCATTCCTTGAGGAGAATTTCACAGCAGAGCACAGGTCAAAGCGAAGCTGGGGGCACAGCAGTCGGAAAAGAGGAACTTGCAGGGTTCTCTGTCCATCAGGAGCGTTCCAAGGAGGAACAGCAGCAGGTTTGGGGAAGGTTTTGACTTTAGGGAGGCATTAACGAGAAGCAGAGCTCGGAGTCTCACAGACTCATCCAGACAGCTCAGGTACCACACAATCGACCCTCACAGGAGAGGAGCTGCAAGAATGAAATAATAATGTCCAAATGTGTCCAAGGCAAGCTCAAGGAAAGGGTCACAGCCTTGGGGATGAGGAGGAGGCATCATTTGTCAGCAGATGGCTTTGCAAGGGAAGTTTCTGCCAGCATCCAGAATACTGACAGCTCTTTAAAAGCATTGCTATCACCTAACACAAAAAATTTGCAGGTTTGTTTTTTGACAGCCCACAGACTGGAAGAGAAGCTACAAAGCAGCCAGGCTGTGACCACTGCAGCAACCTTATTCTTTATTAGGAAAGAAATTACACCCTGCAAATCTCTTGAAGGCTGAATTACTGCTCCTTTGAATTATGCCAAGCAGGATTTGCCCAGTCGCTTGTTTTTTAAGAATATATTAGGATTATTTGCACAGGTACTAAACAATACAGAGGGCCGAGGACCTGAGACTCCTCTCTTGCACTTATTTCATTTATAGCTAAACACAACGTGATATAAAGCACTACTAAAAGCAGAGCAGGCTCTGTAATAAACCTTGAACCTCTGAGTGAGCTGGAAATGCTTACCCCAGGTGGATTGGGCTCGGGGTTTATCTCAGCAGCTTCACATCGAGTTTCTGTGTGTGTCACTCTCAGTGGCTCGTTTTCACTTCATTAATTACTGCCAGCCTGGATGTGATGTAAAACCCCAGCTGATGAAATCGTGTCATAACCTGCAGCCAATCCCGTCACCTCGTGGCACATCAAATGTGCTAAATTAACCCCACAGTCCTGCTGCAGAGGCTTTGAGGAATTCTGGGGTAGAATTTTAATGCCTGAGCGGTGTGCGACATGTGGTGGCTGTGGATGCAGGTAAAATTCAATTTAGAACTCAATAAAAAGAGGCTTCCAATGATCAATAGAAGTGAAAAGTCACATGGCTCACAGGCCATGTCTTCTGTCACTGAAAAATCATGGCAGGGTGAGGGATTCAACTCAGGGGAAGGTGTGCCTGAGTGTTTCGTCAAGTATGTGTGTAATTAGTGATTTTGGGGTGTTTTTAGGGTTTTAGACTATGAGAGGTACCCCATGATGCGGGCAGACCCCCCGCCCCCATGTTTTTGGATGGTTTAAGGTCATTTTTTTGCTACTTGGGAGTATTTAGGGGTATTTTATGGTTTATTTTGCAGACTTTGGGTTATTTAAGGATGTTTTGGGGTGATTTTGCAGTTTTTAGGGTATGAAAGGTACCACAGCCACAGGATAACATGCCAATTCCAAGGACGCTCCTGTCTGTGCACGTGGAACAGAGCTGATTCCAGGGTGGAGTGACACACCCTGCTCAGATTCCCTGGAAATTCCTCACAGATTCCCTGGCTCCTGGCCCACAGTGCACATTGACAGAAACACAGCAAAGCTCGCTCCTTCTCACTTCAGCATGAGCTAAACTAAGCTGGAACACTGAAATATTTCTCTTTAAAAATGCTACTAACCAAGAGAAAGCTTTTTATCAGAGCATGATTTTTGAATTAGACTTCCTTCTCTTTTCTTTTTTTTTTCTTCTATTTTTTTTTGCCTAATAAGTATTTGAGGTCACTGTAGACAAGAATACAGTAAATACTGGAAGCACCCTGACAGCTGATCACCAGTGCCATGAAAGAATTTCAGGGATTAGCCTGCCTTGGTCTGTGGTTTATTCCAGTTAGATATTGCACAGGGTATTTATTTTTGTGTGTATTTGTTCACACATCAGCAAAGCTAGGCTGACATCACTTATATTGATCATTGGAGGACTCTTTTCAATTCCTAAATTGAATTTCCTATGATATTTAAAAGATGCTTGAGGCTAGGGTGAAGAAATCCAGCCATGTCTGGAGCTGGGATTATCCTCATCCATAAAACACAGAGACTTCACTCAGCAGTCTGAGTGAGACACCCAGGAGGGTTTGCTGCCTGCTCTGTCCTTTTAAAGCATATTTTCAAGATAAAGCAGATGTTACAAAGCCAGATGTGTCCTCAACCTTATTAGAAAACTCATGCACTTAAAGTTGTTCTTAAAAGCCAAATAAATTCAAATAAATTAAAATCTATACACTACAAGATGGGATTTTTCACCCAGTGGAAGAGAGCAATTTACAGTTATTGTTGGATTGTGGCACCAGAGAGTTTGAATCTTTACTTAACACGCTCGGTTTTGCAGGTCAGTTCAAACATCTTGTGATTACTGACTTTGATATCAGAGTAATTATCTTCCAGAAGTTCTCCATCAAACTGTTTCAGATAATTCTCAAGTGCTTTATTTGATCTGAAGCAGAGAAAAAAACCCCTAAATAATAACTACTATACACCATTATATGCACAAAAACTTATTTACAGACCTCATCCCCACCTTCCAAGGAGATTCTGTGGAATGTGGAGTTCCAGAGAGGAGAAATGAAAGCAGTTACTGTGAAGAAGCACTCATCAGATTAATATAAATCATAGAAAATGAAAAAAATCACTGCAAATATAAAATGCTGGAAAAGAAACGAGGTAAGACGGCAGTGACTGCTATTAAGGAAATTCAATTAGGAAATTAAGGAATTAGGTTGATAAATATCTGTTTATCAGGTTTGATAGCAATTCTGAAGTAGCAGCCAGTAAGCCTGAGCGAGGGAAGCTCAACACTGATTAAAACATTCACTACAGGACAGTTGTGGCACTGACACATGAAGCCAATACTTCAGAAAAATCTAAAAGACTGGACACCAAAATAGCCAAAGAGAATATCATTTCCAGATTTTTAACCATGTTTTGGATACTCTTTTTAATGCCATGTTTTTTGTTTAAGCCTACCTAGTTGCTAGAGGTCCCAATGACACTTCTTCCAGCAGGATTTTTAAATTCCCTCTGAACCGTTTAGGACAATACTTGGTCAAAAGCAGAATGCTGCAGGAGTCATTCCCTGCTGGGAATGCTCTTTCAGGTGCCTCCAGGATCCCACTGCACCCAGGACACAACATTGGCTCAAATTTCACACCTTCTGTACAAATCTTCATCCTCAGCTCCCCAAAACGAAGCTGGTCCCTCATTTTTCCACAAATAACAGTGCCATGGTGGCGTACCAATGGATTGTCTTAGGTTCCATGGAAGGCATAACCAAAAGTCTGTATCCTATTCCCATCTCCATGAGGTGGGGCAGAGCTCTTTATCCTCAGCAGACCACCCTGATAACACCCCGGGGGGCCATCTCTGCTAATGGCCATTGAGGCTATGGGAATGACTCTGGAATATCATCCCATTGGAGATGCGCCCAGAGAGGAGGACTGACATCCCTACTGGCACATAAACTGGGCTCTGGAACACTGAGACACTCTTCCACTGGATTCCCAGAGGGAGGAGCTCCAGAACACCCTGGACCTCAGAGATGGATGAACTGTGTGCAGGATCAGAGCTTGGATGAGAGCACATCCATCACTGCAACGGGGTGCAGCACCATTGAACATTGAACATTGACCCAGAGCATCCATCACTGAACGGGCTGCAGCACGATTGAACATTGAACATGACCAGAGCACATCCATCACTGCAAAGGGGTGCACAATTGAACATTGACCCAGAGCACATCATCACTGCAAGGGGCTGCAGCACCATTGAAGCTACGACACATGACTGCAGACACACCATCACTCAAGGTGCAGCACCATTGAACATTGAACATTGACCCAGAGCACATCCATCACTGCAACGGGGCTGCAGCACCATTGAACATTGAACATGACCCAGAGCACATCCATCACTGCACCACACGCATTGAACATTGAACATTGACCCAGAGCACATCCATCACTGCAAAGGGGCTGCAGCACCATTGAATTGAACACTTGAACATTGATCCAGAGCACATCCATCACTGAACGGGGCTGCAGCACCATTGAACATTGACCAGAGACACAATGCACACATGCAGACACATCCATCACTGCAACGGGCTGCAGCACCAGAATTGAACATTGACCAGAGCACATCCATCACTGCAACGGGGCTGCAGCACCATACATTGAACATTGACATTGACCAGAGCACATCCATCACTGCAACGGGCTGCACACATGAACATTGACATACCAGAGACACATCATGCCGGCTGCACACCATGAACATGCTGAACATTGACACTGCAGCACGCATGACGACATGCACTGACATGCACTGACTTGACACGAACATTGACACGACATTGACACTGAACATGCACTGCATGACAACATTGAACATTGACCCAGAGCACATCCATCACTGAACGGGGCTGCAGCACCATTAAACATTGAACATTGAACATTGAACAACCATCACTGCAACGGGGCTGCACACCATTGAACATTGAACAACCATCGAGAGCACATCCATCACTGCAACGGGGCTGCAGCCACCACCCTGCCCAACAGTGTCAGGTGTGCTCTGACTCTGTCAGTTTAAGCTGTTGTTTCTGTATTATTGCCTTTATTTTTTTTTCTATTTAAATTGTAGTTCTGATTTAGAATCTCTTGCATTTGTGTGGGGGTAATTCCCCCACTGGTTTGTTTCTCAAGGTACCACATGATTTACTTCATACCCAGCCCTGTGGGATGTTGTTCAGTGTGTAACCTCAGAGTAACCAAACTGGGCTCAGAAGTGAAGCTTTGTAAAGGAGGAGAGAGCAAAGGACACCAAGGCAAAGTTAATGCTCCTCCTGCCTACCCCATTTATCCCAAAATAGGGCCAGCGGTGCTGGTGAGTCACAGTGGGAGAAATTGCCTCCTCACATAAATCTCCAAAGGAATCCTTTTAAGCTGTGGAATTAAAACCAGTAGCAGGGGAGATAAAAGCCAGCCATTTTGTTTCAAGTTAATCTTGCAAACCTCAGAGATAAGGCTTGACAAAAGGATGTCTTAATTGGAGTCTGGCATCTCCATCCTTCAGCAGCTGTGGGACTGTGCTCCTGCTTTCATTCCTTCCTGTATATTACACTTTGGAATCCCAATTACACCGCTAATGTAAATTAAAATGTAAATTAATCTGTTTACTAATGCAATTATGCAAAGGAACTCCACTTCCACTTTAATGCATTAAAAGGAGAAGAATTCTTTTAAATGTGTTGCATATGTTCGCTTTTATTATCCCGAAATAAATAAAAACTAATTAAAGGAAAGCTGGTTGTGCTGAAATCAGGGAGAAGCTGCTCCTGCAGGATCCAGTCCTACCTGATATTTGCCTTCAATGAGCACAGTTTAGAAAGGGATATTTTCCTCCTTTAAATTACATTTTTAATTGGCTTCAGACCTGTCTCATCCACCACCATTGCTCTCCTCTAAGAAGCCCTTTATTTCTCATTCTCAAATTCAGAATCCAAGATATGAGGACAAGAGAAAGGATGCAGTGGCACGATCAAGCAGCTCAGAAATAGATCACAGCTTGGGATGTTACAAAGAATAATTCTAGAGGTTTATTTGGAGGTATAGAGAACACAGGAACATTTTGGCTGGAAAGGAACTCTAGGTGACTGAATCCAACCACTAACCTGACGTGCCAGGAGCGTGTTCTAGACACCACCTCTACACACTTTGAGCACTTCCAGGGGTGGTCCATCAGATTTTTAAAATAAATTAATGTTATGGATATCACAGATGATTTCATTAGGAGTTATGGCCAGGAATCTAAAAACAAAGAAAAGACTCCATTGTTTGTTCCAAATGTCCTCAAATCTGCAGGTTGGGCACTCACTGGCTGGGCTTCTGAGCTGGAACTTGATTCATAAGAGGTAAAAATTTACAGTCTCATCTGAACACCACATGTGGAAAACAATCAGTTCCTCTCAATCTGCAGGTGATGACTGCAATTTATGGGATTTTTTCATGACTTATTCAAAAATATGTAGAATTTTGGAGGAGAAAGCCAGATTGAAGTAATGGTGATGCTGACTCCACCATTGCCCTGGCTTGACCATCACATTTTTCTAATATCCAATCATCCAACCTCCTTTGGCAAATTTGAGGCCGTCCCCCTCTTCCTATCGCTTTTTATAGGGTTGAAGCATTGACTGTTCTGGCCACTCTATGGGAGACAGCATTTACTGCATCCACACAGCAGTGAGAGGATTAAAAGTCCTCTGAAGGCTGGAATGGGTATGATAAATTAAAATGCGGTGGTTATAGGTAATTTTAGCAGTTTGCTTCCTTATGACGTCTTTTCAATCTTGACAACACTTTCTGTTGGCTTTCTTTAACTCACAGATTTTAGAAGTGGAAGACCTGTGTGAGAAGGTGACAAATTAGGGAAAATTATAATAATAATTTAAAAATAAATAATAAAAATAAAGCAAAGCTCGAATAAATATTTTGCTGTGAAACAAAGCAAATAGTAGCAGGCAGCTGGCCATGCACCCTCAATCCTTTGCTTTTATTAAGTCTGATTAAAATTTTTCTTTGAAATGAGAATTTTCTTGTTTTTCCAGGCACTTTAAAACACAGCTGTATGTTCTCCGGGATCAGTGAATGTTAATAATTGTGAATAATTTTCTTACTGAGGCTTTTAATTCCTTAAGTTGAATGCCCTTATTATGAGATAATTCTGTGTATCCTGCCCTTTATTAACCTCTCACATTAATCAGCATCTGCACTGCTGTTTCAAATCCTCCCTTCCTGGCCCCCAAGGTAATGAGATAACCTCTGCTCTGCTTCCATTAATACTTCTGGACTTTTCCAGAAGAATTTCTGCTCATCATCAGAGTGCAAGGAAAACATCAAAACACTGAGAATGCCCCAATCTTTTAAACAGTGGCCTTGTATCTCCAGCCTTCCTGAAAATCTGATCCAGAGCTCCGCTTCTGGAACTTTGTATTTGGAGAAAGGAGCAGCCATTTCTCCATAAAGTTAAGCACATATCTGCATTTCCTATTATGATAGGTTTAGTGTGAGATATTCCTGTGACTTTTCCTTCGAGGAGGGATAAAGAAAATTCCTGTGCACCTCCAAATTCCTACAGTGTGCAAGAGCAGGAAACAAGGAGGGTAAGAGATGCTGGGGGTTGCCTTCTTCCCATTGAAAATGTACTTTGCAAACCATTATGAACCGAAACAGAATTCATATTCACTGTAGGGCTTAGGCAGAGCTGTACTCTTTTATCTGCTGCTTTTATATAAATCATTCTCATATTCAATAGTGATCAATTTAATGTTTCATTAAAAAACGTATTTATAGTCAAAGAAAGACCTGAAGTACTCCCTGATATTTTGTCTGTAATGCACCACAGGTTTTGTCATGCTGGATAATTTAGGGGAAAAAGAAGTTTAAGTCACTCTGATGTGACCTCATATTATTGATCAATAATTGCACGCAACTGAACTATAGATCCTAGCGTTAATTGTGTTTTATTTAACTGTTATAATTGATGTCAGCTATTTTTTCCTGTTGGAAAAGTTTAGGTTAAATCTTACCAAAATCTGTCATGTCTGTACTCCAGGCATTTGGATTACTGAGCAGAATTTCTAAGCAGTGGGAAAGGGATGTGAAATTATTGTGTCTGTGGCCCTGATGTGCTTTAGTGGGAATGGCAATTGATTCCTGAAGGATCATGATCTGTGTACTTTCCAAGGGGTCCATCATGTCTCCAGAACAAACTGCTGACAATCCTAGAAGAAGCACATCTACATGATTATGATGTTTTAGGATTTTAGCTTCTCTATTTCCATGTCTCTGTAACCCTGGGATTCTTCAGTGGTTAACTCCAGACTCCACAGACAGTGCTGAGCTCCTGCTCTCCCATTTTNCATTGAACATTGACCCAGAGCACATCCATCACTGCAACGGGGCTGCAGCCACCACTCTGCCCAACAGTGTCAGGTTGCGCTCTGACTCTGTCAGTTTAAGCTGTTGTTTCTGTATTATTGCCTTTATTTTTTTTTCCTATTAAATTGTAGTTCTGATTTAGAATCTCTTGCATTTGTGTGGGGGTAATTCCCCCACTGGTTTGTTTCTCAAGGTACCACATGGATTTACTTCATACCCAGCCCTGTGGGATGTTGTTCAGTGTGTAACCTCAGAGTAACCAAACTGGACTCAGAAGTGAAGCTTTGTAAAGAAGGAGAGAGCAAAGGACACCAAGGCAAAGTTAATGCTCCTCCTGCCTACCCCATTTATCCCAAAATAGGGCCAGCGGTGCTGGTGAGTCACAGTGGGAGAAATTGCCTTCCTCACATAAATCTCCAAAGGAATCCTTTTAAGCTGTTGAATTAAAACCAGTAGCAGGGGAGATAAAAGCCAGCCATTTTGTTTCAAGTTAATCTTGCAAACCTCAGAGATAAGGCTTGACAAAAGGATGTCTTAATTGGAGTCTYGCATCTCCATCCTTCAGCAGCTGTGGGACTGTGCTCCTGCTTTCATTCCTTCCTGTATATTACACTTTGGAATCCCAATTACACCGCTAATGTAAATTAAAATGTAAATTAATCTGTTTACTAATGCAATTATGCAAAGGAACTCCACTTCCACTTTAATGCATTAAAAGGAGAAGAATTCTTTTAAATGTGTTGCATATGTTCGCTTTTATTATCCCGAAATAAATAAAAACTAATTAAAGGAAACTGGTTGTGCTGAAATCAGGGAGAAGCTGCTCCTGCAGGATCCAGTCCTACCTGATATTTGCCTTCAATGAGCACAGTTTAGAAAGGGATATTTTCCTCCTTTAAATTACATTTTTAATTGGCTTCAGACCTGTCTCATCCACCACCACTGCTCTCCTCTAAGAACCCCTTTATTTCTCATTCTCAAATTCAGAATCCAAGATATGCGGACAAGAGAAAGGATGCAGTGGCACGAATCAAGCAGCTCGAGAAATAGATCACAGCTTGGGATGTTACAAAAGAATAATTCTAGAGGTTTATTTGGAGGTATCAGAGAACCACAGGAACATTTTGGCTGGAAAGGAACTCTCAGGTGACTGAATCCAACCACTAACCTGATGTGCCAGGAGCGTGTTCTAGACACCACCTCTACACACTTTGAGCACTTCCAGGGGTGGTCCATCAGATTTTTAAAATAAATTAATGTTATGGATATCACATGGATGATTTCATTAGGAGTTATGGCCAGGAATACTAAAAACAAAGAAAAGACTCCATTGTTTGTTCCAAATGTCCTCAAATCTGCAGGTTGGGCACTCAACTGGCTGGGCTTCTGAGCTGGAACTTGCATTTCATAAGAGGTAAAAATTTACAGTCTCATCTGAACACCACGATGTGGAAAACAATCAGTTCCTCTCAATCTGCAGGTGATGACTGCAATTTATGGGATTTTTTTCATTTGACTTATTCAAAAATATGTAGAATTTTGGAGGAGAAAGCCAGATTGAAGTAATGGTGATGCTGACTCCACCATTGCCCTGGGCTTGACCATCACATTTTTTCTAATATCCAATCATCCAACCTCCTTTGGCAAATTTGAGGCCGTTCCCCCTCTTCCTATCGCTTTTTATAGGGTTGAAGCATTGACTGTTCTGGCCACTCTATGGGAGACAGCATTTACTGCATCCACACAGCAGTGAGAGGATTAAAAGTCCTCTGAAGGCTGGAATGGGTATGATAAATTAAAATGGTTTTATCTGCTGCTTTTATATAAATCATTCTCATATTCAATAGTGATCAATTTAATGTTTCATTAAAAAACGTATTTATAGTCAAAGAAAGACCTGAAGTACTCCCTGATATTTTGTCTGTAATGCACCACAGGTTTTGTCATGCTGGATAATTTAGGGGAAAAAGAAGTTTAAGTAGCTCTGATGTGACCTCATATTATTGATCAATAATTGCACGCAACTGAACTATAGATCCTAGCGTTAATTGTGTTTTATTTAACTGTTATAATTGATGTCAGCTATTTTTTCCTGTTGGAAAAGTTTAGGTTAAATCTTACCAAAATCTGTCATGTCTGTACTCCAGGCATTTGGATTACTGAGCAGAATTTCTAAGCAGTGGGAAAGGGATGTGAAATTATTGTGTCTGTGGCCCTGATGTGCTTTAGTGGGAATGGCAATTGATTCCTGAAGGATCATGATCTGTGTACTTTCCAAGGGGTCCATCATGTCTCCAGAACAAACTGCTGACAATCCTAGAAGAAGCACATCTACATGATTATGATGTTTTAGGATTTTAGCTTCTCTATTTCCATGTACCTGTAACCTGTGGATTCTTTCAGTGTTTAACTCCACAGACAGTCTCAGCTCCTGCTCTCCCATTTTTACACAAAACAATTCCCCTGCAGCCCCAAACTCAAGGACACTCCTCACGTCCAGCCCCAAGAGATGGAACAGCAGAGAATTGGGGGAGCCAAGTTGGATGATGACGCATTGGCTGCAGCTGACAATTGGAGGATTATCAGCCCGATTGTGCAAAGGACAAAACTGATAAAGGGTGAAAACCCGTGAGCCATTGTCCATTGTGGTTGCAGCCCCTGGGTGGGCTGGACTGCCCTGATGTGCCTGAAGGCCCTGCCAATGAACAGAACTGCTATTCGATTCTCTCAATTTTGTCCAGCCTCTGCTTTAGGTACGTAATTTAAGAAAGTAAAGTTTGATTTAAGCATCAATGAAGCTGTGTAGATAAAATATTATTTAGGTGATCAGCAAATCTCTGCAGCTACAAAGGCAGCCTATTAAACCCCCTTGATAAATGTCGCAACCAAACCAAACAGGAATTGTTCAAGGGCTCCCAAAAATGCCGAAAACCAGAGACAAGCTGATGGCTTAAGGTCAGAGCACAGCATGATGCTGTGGTCCAGGGGCTGTGAAGATAAATCCAAATGCTTGCACGCAAAATACGTTAAAATGGGTCATAAATTGAGGCATGAGGTTTTGCTTGTAGCTTTTACAAAGAGGCAGTGCATCTTGGCCACAGGTACGGAGTGACCTCGAGCAGACTCGTCGGAGCAGCAGGAAATCCAAATATCAGGTGATGGGTTTGCGAGTCTCTCGGGGTGCTGACTGCTGGCTGACCCCTCCACCTCTTCCTCATCCACAGAGAATACTCCCATTGCCCTCAGAATCCAGGACCAGGAGACAGGGGAGCACAAACAGAGAAGAAAATGGTGGAATTGTGAATATTCCTGACCTGTGAAAGAACCAATAAGGATTCCTGGATTAAATCTGAACGGCTTCATGGAAATTTGGAATTCTATCTTGGCATGAGAGCTGCATCTCTTGTTAGCCACATGGTTTTTCATCTTTAGCTCACATGGTTTTTCACATGGATTTGACCCCAAGGGCTCTCTTCAATATTTGAATCCAATTATTGGTGGATATGCGGACAGTTCCTTTCCAACAGCATGTGCCATATCTTCAAACTTGGTCCGTTTTTAGCACTCCATCCTTGTTTTTTTTTAATTTAGTGTTGCTTTCTGCCCTTTGTCAAGTGTATCAGATTCAGTCTTTTTTTGTATAGTTTTGTGGCAGTGATAGGTGTGTTGGGGTTGGTGTTGGGTGGGCGTAATGTGTTGGTCTGTTGGAGGTTTTGGTGGGGGTGTGTTGGTTTGAGGTGGGTGTGGGGGTCGGTGTTGTTTTTGCTTGTGGGTTTTTGTGGTAGCGTTCGAGCCCGCCAGTAGGCATATTGGTGGAGCCTGCCCGACTGCAGCCCAACACTCTCCCCCTGCCCTGTGGCACCCAAATCACTCCATAAATTCTGCTTTTGCTGCAGTCTGGAGCAGAAGCCCTGCACAGCTCTCGGTCCACCCGAGGTCAGGGCAAACCAGCTCCAGTCTGCCTCCCAGTTTTGTTTTTGGCATCCCCTGAGCCCAGATCTCTCCTTCCATGGAACTTAGAAACTCGTGCCCTCCAGAAAGTGAGCAGCTTCTGTGTGTCTTTAGAACGCCCTGCCAGCTAATCAAAGTTTTAATAAAGCTACAGAAACCATCTCAGAGTGAAGACCAGCGCGCATCCCGAGCACTCTTGCCTTTCTGGGTTGTGTTTTATTCTGTTTTTTTCTCGTGGATCACATTCATCTTTCACCACACATGCGCGCAGCCGCTGACAGCAGCTCTAACTCTCCCAAAAATCTTCAATGCCTGAGACTTTCTGCACTCAGGCGTGGGGATGGTTAGTGTTCATTGCCTCAGGTGGATGCGGAGAATTCATCTCCAGAAGCAGGCCAGTGCTGTTGTGCATTTTCTGAACAGCCTCAGAGAGGTTTGATAAAAACAGGATGGTGTCTAAAGCTGTGAGTGGTGCCTCTTGCCCCGGGCCCTGCTGTCGGGCTTCTTATAACCCACAGCATTCAATGATACACCACCACATTTCCCCAACCAATCCATTCAGTGGAAAGGTTGGCTTTACCTGACTACAATAAAATAATTCCTAGGTTGGAGAAGAGACTTAAAACAAAAAGGCAGTGGGACAAAGGGTGGTGGGAAATTCTTTTCCCTATAGAAATAAATAAATTTTCTTATGAAGATTCCACAGCCTCTAAAATACTGCAATAAAAATAATCTCAGTGCAGGGCCTGGCACCCTAGAGGGTGCCCTGAGAAGCTGTGGCTTGCCCCTGATCCCTGCAGTGTCCAAGGCCAGTCTGACAGTGGGGCTTGGAGCAGCCTGGGAAGTTGGAAAGTGTTCTCCTGCCCATGGCCAGGGGTGGCACTGGATGGATTTAGGTCACTTCCAACCCAAACTGTTCCATGTCTGTTCTGTGAAACAGTATTTTTCATTTTCTATGAAAAGAATGGAAAATATCTTTTAGTTCAGGCCTTGGACTTTTTTTTTTCCCCCTTATAACATTTCCTTTTTTTTGTTTTCTTTTTCTTTTTGTTTTTTGTTTTTTGTTTTTTTTGTTTTTTTTTTGTTTTGTTTTTTTTTGTTTTTTTTTCTTCTTGTGAAACAGCTCGTTAGAACAAACAGAGTTCTAATCTGGGCTTAGGACTTTCACAACCAATGCTTTTCCAGGCTTAAATATTCTGCAGCACAGATTGTCCTTTCTGAAGTGACGAGATCAGAGAGTTTCTACACTTGTGGGAACACCACCAGGAAAGAATTCAGTAGAGAAGCTTTGCTGAAGCTGCCAGGCATTAACCCATAAAAACTCAAGCAAAGAAATAAATTGTCAGGGGTATGGCTGTTCCCATAACATGAACAAGTTTTTGCGAAGGTGGCACAGGGGTCCATCTGAATCCAAGGGGGTGAATCGAAAAGACACAGATCCTTGAGTTTTATGGCTCATGCACAACCTGAGCCAGAATTATTTCTAGAGGTAACTCAGCGTAAGGATGTTTTTAGCAAAACCTAGGGAAATCTCTTTAGAATCTTTCTGGCTTTCCTAAAATCCCAAAACCATACACAGCTGTTTTTGTCCACATTTCCACGTTCTGTAAGACAGATCTGATGATGGTGATCACCAAAACTGTGAGAAAACCAAAAACTCTTCCAATGATACTGTAGAGGACAAGGCATTGCTTTATTTCTGGCCACAATGTGCACAAAACAAATAAATTTCATCCACACAGCCCAGGTGTGCAGAGAATCTTCCATGTCACATAGATTTACAAGATTTTCCCCAAACTTTATACAGTCAAACCCACAGCAACTTTTCTGGTCTTGATGTTCATTGAGTCCCGTTCTCAGTATTTGGGTTCTTGTTGGATGTGGATTTCTTCTCCTCCGATGCTGATCAGTTTCCTTCTCTCATCTCTCTTTTCCCATTCCAGGTGTGTCCGAACTCAGGGGGAGGTTTGGATCTGATATTCTGCTAATGGCCACTGATGGGCCGTTGGTAGCCACTGGTTAGTCACTGAATGGTTCACTGAGGGTCACTTTTGAGCCACTCCTGCTTTGTTGGATATTCACCTCCTCAAGGCCTCACCTGGTGGAACAACGTGTGGGGGAAAAAAGTGGCCCCACAAGCCCTGATTCTGAAGCTCAGCCAATTATTGTGTATGACTGAGTCTGGGAAAAGAAGGGATATTAACAGCTCTTGGAGGAGGAAATGCCGCATGCTTGAGAAAAAGGAGATTGGAATGTAGATTGATAAGCAGAGTGGCTGGAAATTATAAACAATACTAATACTGTAGCTTTTGCAAACTCACCACATTATGTTCTGTCTACATTAACAGCTGTCTCTTGAACCAATGTATGGTTGACACAAATGTTATACTTGGTCGCAAAAGTGGATAAAAGAGGCTTGTCCCACATAAAGTTCTTTCTTTCTTTCTGTTTTTCACCCACTTTTGTGTTCTTTATCTATTCTTTTCTGTTCATGTTTGGCCAAGCAGTCGACACAACCACCCTGAAAAGAAACTTAGACCCTTCCCTGAGGGGCAAAGGCAAACCAAATCTCTGACTAAATTAATGAATTTTTTTTTTAACTGTTATATTTTCCAACATGGGACTGTTCCATTGGAACCTAGCTGCAGTCCCTGTCTCCAGAGCTGCCTCCCAACCCCTTTTCCTCATTCCCTGCTCCAAGCAGCCCCTCCAGGAGCTCCTGGAGCAGCCCCAAAAAGGCAGCCTTGGCTCAGCTGTTGTTTATCCTGCTTCCCCCCGTCCCTGTTTGCTCTGGCTGTCTGTCACGCTGCGCTCAGACACCTTGCAGGCACATTTAGCGATATTTCACTTTGCCATCTGGAGCAGACTTTCCCCCGGCTCCGGGCTCGGGTGCCCCATCTGGTGCCGTGTCTCTGCAGCATAAACAGGGCACAGAACCCCATTTGTTGTCGTTTGAGAGGGGGAAAAAAAAATAAAAACCCCAGTGTTGCTTAGCAAGAAAAACAAACAAGCAGAAAAACCGACCAAACCAAACTGAGCGAGGGTTTTTCACCTGTGATCAGCTCCCAGCACCTCCTCTCTCATCAGCACGAGGTTCTATCCCCTCTTCCCACAGGCAAATTGTCCAGCCCTGCAAAAGTGTTGAGGATCTGGCATCCTGCCCACCAATACATTGAAAATATTAAAATAATGCTTATTCGTTAATGTCTTCATTCATTAATGTTTTTCAATAACTATGCTGGTAACACAGCTGCATTTTTATGGAAT
>CM019221.1:2218238-2236089 GCA_009741485.1 Malurus cyaneus samueli
CGGTGGTTATAGGTAATTTTAGCAGTTTGCTTCCTTATGACCGTCTTTTCAATCTTGACAACAGCTTTCTGTTGGCTTTCTTTAACTCACAGATTTTAGAGAGTGGAAGACCTGTGTGAGAAGGGTGACAAATTAGGGAAAATTATAATAATAATAAAAAAATAATAAAAATAAAGCAAAGCTCGAATAAAATATTTTGCTGTGAAACAAAGCAAATAGTAGCAGGCAGCTGGCCATGCACCCTCAATCCTTTGCTTTTATTAAGTCTGATAAATTTTTCTTTGAAATGAAATTTGTTTTCCAGGCACTTTAAAACACAGCTGTATGTTCTCCGGGATCAGTGAAGTTAATAATTGTGAATAATTTTCTTACTGAGGCTTTTAATTCCTTAAGTTGAATGCCCTTATTATGAGATAATTCTGTGTATCCTGCCCTTTATTAACCTCTCACATTAATCAGCATCTGCACTGCTGTTTCAAATCCTCCCTTCCTGGCCCCCAAGGTAATGAGATAACCTCTGCTCTGCTTCCATTAATACTTCTGGACTTTTCCAGAAGAATTTCTGCTCATCATCAGAGTGCAAGGAAAACATCAAAACACTGAGAATGCCCCAATCTTTTAAACAGTGGCCTTGTATCTCCAGCCTTCCTGAAAATCTGATCCAGAGCTCCGCTTCTGGAACTTTGTATTTGGAGAAAGGAGCAGCCATTTCTCCATAAAGTTAAGCACATATCTGCATTTCCTATTATGATAGGTTTAGTGTGAGATATTCCTGTGACTTTTCCTTCGAGGAGGGATAAAGAAAATTCCTGTGCTCCAGACTCCACAGACAGTGCTGAGCTCCTGCTCTCCCATTTTTACACAAAACAATTCCCCTGCAGCCCCAAACTCAAGGACACCTCACTGTGCCAGACCCCAAGAGATGGAAACAGCAGAGAATTGGGGGAGCCAAGTTGGAGTGAATGACTGCATTGGCTGCAGCTGCAATTGGAGGATTCAGCCCCGATGTGCAAATGGACAAAACTGATAAAGGGTGAAAAACCCGTGAGCCATTGTCCATTGTGGGTGCAGCCCCTGGGTGGGCTGGGACTGCCCTGGATGTCCCTGAAGGCCCTGCAATGAACAGAACTGCTTTCGATTCTCTCAATTTTGTCCAGCCTCTGCTTTAGGTACGTAAAATTTAAGAAAGTAAAGTTGATTTAAGCATCAATGAAGCTGTGTAGATAAAATATTATTTAGGTGATCAGCAAATCTCTGCAGCTACAAAGGGCAGCCTTTAAACCCACCTTGATAAAATGTGCAACCAAACCAAACAGGAATGTTACAAGGGCTCCCAAAAATGCCAAAACCAGAGACAAGCTGATGGCTTAAGGTCAGAGCACAGCATGATGCTGTGGTCCAGGGGCTGTGAAGATAAATCACAAATGCTTGCACGCAAAAAATACGTAAAATGGGTCATAAATTTGAGGCATGAGGTTTTGGCTTGTAGCTTTACAAAGCAGGCAGTGCATCTTGGCACAGGTACAGGAGTGACCTCGAGCAGACTCAGCAGGAGCAGCAGGAAATCCCAAATATCAGAGTGATGGGTTTGGGAAAGTCTTGGGGTGCTGACTGCTGGCTGCACCCTCCACCTCTTCCTCATCCACAGAGAATACTCCCATTGCCCTCAGAATCCCCAGGACCAGGAGACAGGGGAGCACAAAAGCAGAGAAAATGGTGGAATTGTGAATATTCCTGAACCTGTGAAAGAACCAATAAGGATTCCTGGATTAAATCTGAAGGACTTCATGGAAATTTGGGAATTCTATCTTGGCATGAGAGCTGCATCTCTTTAGCTCACATGGTTTTTCATCTTTAGCTCACATGGTTTTTCACATGGATTTGACCCCAAGGGCTCTCTTCAATATTTGAATCCAATTATTGGTGGATATCCGGACAGTTCCAGCTGTGGTTTCCAAAGCAGCACTGTGCCATAATCCTTCAAACTTGGGAATTCGCTGCCTTGTTTTTCCACCCCCCCAGTCCCATTATTGCTCCCACTGCAGCCCCAACACTCTCCCCTGCCCTGTGGCACCCAAATCACTCCATAAATTCTGCTTTTGCTGCAGTCTGGAGCAGAGCCCTGCACAGCCTCTCGTACCCAACCCCGAGGTCAGGCACTAACCAGCTCCAGCTGCTTCCCAGTTTGTTTTTGAGCATCCCCAGTGAGCCCAGATCTCTCCTTCCATGGAACTTTAGAAACTCTGTGCCCTCCAGAAAGCTGAGCAGCTCGGTGTGGTCTTTAGAACGCCCTGCCAGCTAATCAAAGTTTAATAACAGCTACAGAAACCATCTCAGAGTGAAGACCAGCGCGGCATCCCGAGCACTCTTGCCTCTGGGTTGTGTTTTATTCTGTTTTTTTCTCGTGGATCACATTAATCTTTCACCACACTGCAGCGCAGCCGCTGACAGCAGCTCTACTCTCCCAAAAATCTTCAATGCCTGAGACTTTCTGCACTCAGGGTGGGGATGGTAGTGTTCATTGCCTCAGGTGGATGGGAGAATTCATCTCCCAGAGCAGCCAGTGCTCTTGTGCATTTTCTGAAAGCCTCAGAGAGGTTTGATAAAAACAGGATGGTGTCTAAAGCTGTGAGTGGTGCCTCTTGCCCCGGGCCCTGCTGTCAGGGCTGTCTTATAACCCACAGCATTCAATGATACACCACCACATTTCCCCAACCAATCCATTCAGTGAAGGTTGGCTTTACCTTGACTACAATAAAATAATTCCTAGTTTGGAGAAAGAGACTTAAAACAAAAAGGCAGCTGGACAAAGGGTGGTGGGAAATTCTTTCCCTATAGAAATAAATAAATTTTCTTATGAAGATTCCACAGCCTCTAAAATACTGGCAATAAAAATATCTCAGTGCAGGGCCCTGGCACCCTGAGGGTGCCCAGAGAAGCTGTGGCTGCCCCTGGATCCCTGGCAGTGCCCAAGGCCAGGCTGGACAGTGGGGCTTGAAGCAGCCTGGGACAGTGGAAAGTGTTCCTGCCCATGGCAGGGGGTGGCACTGGATGGATTTTCAGGTCACTTCCAACCCAAACTGTTCCATGTCTGTTCTGTGAAACAGTATTTTATCATTTTTCTATGAAAAGAATGGAAAATAATCTTTTAGTTCAGGCCTTGGACTTTTTTTTTCCCCCTTTTTTTTTTTTTTTTTTTTTTTTTTTTCTTTTTCTTTTGTTTTTTGTTTTTTTGTTTTTTTTTTTTTTTTTTTGTTTTTTTTTTTGTTTTTTTTTCTTTCTTGTGAACAGCTCGTTAGAACAACAGAGTTCTAATCTGGGCTTAGGACTTTCACAACTCACACGCTCTTTTCCAGGCTTAAAATATCTGCAGCACAGATTGTCCTTTTCTGAAAGGTGAGAGATCAGAGAGTTTCTACCACTTGTGGGAAACACACCAGGAAAGAATTCAGTAGAGAAGCTTTGCTGAAGTGCCAGGCATTGATACCCATAAAAACTCAAGCAAAGAAATAAAAATTGTCAGGGGTATGGCTGTTCCCATAAATGAACAAGTTTTGCAAGGGCTGGGCACAGGGGATCCATCTGAATCCAAGGGGGTGAATCGAAAAAGACACAGATCTTGATGTTTTATGGCTCGATGCACAACCTGAGCCAGAATTATTTCTAGAGGTAACTCAGTGTAAGGATGTTTTTAGCAAAACCTAGGGAAATCTCTTTAGAAATCTTCTGGCTTTCCTAAAATCCAAAACCCTCACAGCTGTTTTTGTCCACATTTCCACGTTCTGTAAGACAGATCTGATGATGGTGTCACCAAAACTGTGAGAAAACCAAAAACTCTCCAATGATACTGTTAGAGAGACAAGGCATTGCTTTATTTTCTGGCCACAATGTGCCAAAAAAATAATTTCATCCACACACAGCCCAGGTGTGCAGAGAAAATCATTCCATGTCACATAGATATTACAAGATTTTCCCCAAACTTTACACAGTCAACACTCACAGAACTTTACTGGTCTGATGTTCATTTGTTATGCAGTTCTCAGTATTTGGGTTCTTGTTGGATGTGGATTTCTTCTCCTCCGATGCTGATCAGATTTTCCTTCTCTCATCTCTCTTTTCCCATTCCAGGTGTGTCCGACCACTCCAGGGGGGAGGTTTGGATCTGATATTCTGCTAATGGCCACTGATGGGCCGTTGGTAGCCACTGGTAGTCACTGATGGTCACTGAGGGTCACTTTTGAGCCACTCCTGCTTTGTTGAGATATTCACCTCCTCAAGCCTCACCTGGTGGAACAACGTGTGGGGGAAAAAAGTGGCCCCACAAGCCCTGATTCTGAAACTCAGCCAATTATTGTGTATGACTGAGTCCTGGGAAAAGAAAGGGATATTAACAGCCTACTTGGAGGAGGAATGCCGCATGCTTGAGAAAAGGAGATTGGAATGCAGAATTGATAACGCAGGTGGCTGGAAATTATAAACATTACTAATACTGTAGCTTTTGCAAACTCACCAATTATGTTCTGATTACTAATTAAACAGCTGTCTCTTGACCAATGTATGTTTGACACAAATGTATACTCTGGTCGCAAAAGTGGATAAAAGAGGCTTGTCCCACAATAAAGTTCTTCTTTCTTTCTGTTTTTTCACCCACTTTTGTGTGTCTTGTATCTATTCTTTTCTGTTGCTGTTTGGCCAGCAGTGACAACAACACCCTGAAAAGAAACTTCAGCACCCTTCCCTGAGGGGCAAAGGCAAACCAAATCTCTGACTAAATTATGAATTTTTTTTTTTAACTGTTATATTTTCCAACATGGGACTGTTCCATTGGAACCTAGCTGCAGTCCCTGTCTCCAGAGCTGCCTCCCAACCCCTTTTCCTCATTCCCTGCTCCAAGCAGCCCCTCCAGGAGCTCCTGGAGCAGCCCCAAAAAGGCAGCCTTGGCTCAGCTGTTGTTTATCCTGCTTCCCCCCGTCCCTGTTTGCTCTGGCTGTCTGTCACGCTGCGCTCAGACACCTTGCAGGCACATTTAGCGATATTTCACTTTGCCATCTGGAGCAGACTTTCCCCCGGCTCCGGGCTCGGGTGCCCCATCTGGTGCCGTGTCTCTGCAGCATAAACAGGGCACAGAACCCCATTTGTTGTCGTTGTAGAGGGGGGAAAAAAAAATAAAAACCCCAGTGTTGCTTAGCAAGAAAAACAAACAAGCAGAAAAACCGACCAAACCAAACTGAGCGAGGGTTTTTCACCTGTGATCAGCTCCCAGCACCTCCTCTCTCATCAGCACGAGGTTCTATCCCCTCTTCCCACAGGCAAATTGTCCAGCCCTGCAAAAGTGTTGAGGATCTGGCATCCTGCCCACCAATACATTGAAAATATTAAAATAATGCTTATTCGTTAATGTCTTCATTCATTAATGTTTTTCAATAACTATGCTGGTAACACAGCTGCATTTTTATGGAATGGGGACATTTTATATGTTTATTATATAAATATATTTATTCTATTTTTATTTATATATTAATATTTTTATATCTTTTATATACTCACAGCAGATAAAGCAAAGCATTTGTTCTGATAATTCACATATGCAACAGAGAGCACTGGGAGAAAGCTTGAAAGGCAAAATCAGGGTGCAGTATCCCATACTGGATCCCTTGCAAAGAACATTGAAATTTGGTAAAATTAGCTGATCATGAAAGAAAAATCAACTGGGAGCAGTATCCCATACTGGATCCCTTGCAAAGAACATTGAAATTTGGTAAAATTAGCTGATCATGAAAAAAAATCAACTGGGTTTTTTTTTTTTCAGTATCTTCGACCATGTGGTTTGTTTCAATGCGTCTCCTCAGTGATTTAACATTATTCTGATTATGCCATAACCTTTTACTGCTTTGAACTTGCTATAAGAAGAGGTTTTCCCTCTCTCATGTGTCTCTTGCCTCTTATCTTAGAAAATATTTCCATTCCCTAAGGAACTTTCATTTAATTTCTTTTTATTTTTTTGCTTTTGTATTCACATGTTGAAACGATTCTGCACAATTAGCGACATTCTTGGTACAGCCTAACTAGAAATGTGTGGAAAACAACTTTATTTTGCAAGGAAGAGCCATCTGTGACTGTTTGATACAATCACAGAATCCCAGAATGATCTGGGTGGGAAGAGAAATCAAAGACCATCTTGTTCCACTCCCACTGCACCTTCAGACAAGCCTGCAGTGAAAAGATTAATCAGTGAATGTGTTGTTATTCAAAATATAAATACGCCAACAACAGGACCACCCACTTGAGAGACTTCAAAATATTGCAAGCAGCTAAGAGGTTCAGATTTCCAAGTTTATTTATAACTTTAAATCCTCAACAGTTTTATCAAGGCATGGATCCTTTCCCTCACCTTTCAAACCATCCCTGTCAGTGGATTTCTGCACAGGGGTCACCTCAAGGGCATTAAACAAAGTGCCAGTGTCGCACTCCTCCTGAAACCAAATTTTTTATCCCAAATGGGTGAGAGAATCAGGAAAAAATTACTGAAATGTTACAACTGATCACAGAGAGATGTTAATTGTGACTCCTGGAGATATGCTGCTGGACTAATTGGTTGGATGACCCACCTTCAGCCACTCCCTCACTGATTTGTGCATTCCCAGCACATTTCTTTCTCTGTGCCACCATTCCAGTGTGCAGTTGTTGTTCCAGGTGTTTGAGGGGAATGCTCACAGCTGGGCTGGGGAGAGCTGAAGGGAAAGGCTGCAGGCAGCTCATCTCATCTCATCCCATCTCACCTCACTCCATAAAGTCTCAGCTCAGGGGAGAGAGGAGTCAATAAAAGCTTCCGAAGGGAGTGCTCTGCATGAGCAAACAGCTGTGGCTTCAGAGCCCCTGTGAGCAAAGACTCTTTTGTACCCCATGTTTTAGGGGTGGTGTGATGTGTTCAGAGGGGATAAAGCTCCTCTGAATGTCCCCAGGGAGCTCCAGGATGGGGTGGCAGGAGGGGGACCCCAAACCCAACCTGCAGAGGGGCCCAAGCACCCAGGAGTGCACAGGGGAGGGGGCTCCAAACCAGGATTCCTGAGGAACAACAACCTTGTCCTGCCCTGCCAGGGCTGTTCTGGCACATCCATGAGCCCAGGGACATGGGGAGCAGCTCTCTGGGTCACCCCTCAGGGTCAGGGTGTGTGGCCAAGGGTGGACACCCTCTGGACAAAGCACCTCAGGATGGCACAGTTGGACATCACTCAGATAAAGGTGATTGATCAGATAGATTATGGAGCTCTGCACAGTTAATTTAGGCATGTGAAATATTTATTTGGTAAGAGCAGATGGATTGGTGGTGAATGCCCAGCTTTTGAATACACCTGAAATGAGTGTGGGGTACAAAGACTGCCACCTGAGATTACTGTGCGTGTCTTAAACATTACAAGAGCACAAAAAAATCACCATCCTGTCCATCCCTGGTGTGAGGGATGTGCCTGCTCAGGGGCAGCTGCTTTGTGAGGACACCCCCAGCCAATGTCAATGATTCTGGGGGTTGCAGACATTTCCAGAGTGTGGTCAGACTTTTCTGCTGTGTTCTGCAGTTTGGGCCAATTCTCAGCCTGGGGGTGCTCCTGAGAGGCCTCTGCTGATCTCAGATGTGCTCTCTGCGGGTCAAGGGGTGTCAAGCACCAGCCCAGGCTGTGCAGGACAGAGTTTTGGGATCATTATGAATATTGTGGGGCTGTGGAGGAGCAACACCCTCCAATTTCACTCAGGGGGCACACACCTGCTTCAGACCCTCTTTGGCATCCTACTTTGACTTTAGCTTCTCCCCATCACTCCAAATCAAACCAAATCACCCTAAACTATGCCCATTCTGTCCTGGCTAAGTCTCCAAGGGCTCTTCCCTGTGTTTGTTGGTTGTCTCCAAGCCACTCACCATGGGTGGCAGTCCCTTCACCTCACTGCTCTGTGCTGGTTTGACCCTGGCCACATGCCAGGCACCCACCACAGCTGCCCACTCACTCTCCCCTGCCACAGCTGGGCACAGGAGAGGGAAAAAATAATGAAGGGTTCATGAGTCGAGAGGGCAAAACAGGATCAAAGTGAGTCAATTACTGACAGAGAAAGAGAAAGATAGTGAGAGGTAAAATAAACCCTTAAAGACACCTTTCTTCCCCCAACCCATCCCTCCTTCCTCCTGACAGTGCAGGGAACAGAGTGTGAGGGTTTGGTCAGTTCATTGCACTGCTCAGAGAGAGAAGTTCTTCCCCTGCTGCATTGTGGGGTCCCTCCCATGGGAGACAGTTCTTCATGAATCTCCAGAATGGGTCCATCTCACGAGCTGCAGCCCTCCCAAAACTGCTGCAACATGAGTCTCCTCCCACAGGCAGACAGTCCTCCCAAACTGCTGCAGTGTGGGTCCCTTGTCCATGGGGTGCAGTCCTCCAAGGACAGGCTGCTCCATCCTGGGAGCAGGGGCTCCTTCTCTTGACCCACTCTCCCCTGGGCCACAGCCTCCTCCAGGCATCCGCCCGCTCCGGCATGGGCACCTCCTCCACGGGCTGCGGGTGGATCTCTGCATCCCCATGGACCCCATGGGCTGCAGGGGACAGCCTGATCCACCATGGACCCCATGGGCTGCAGGGGACAGCCTGCTCCACCATGGTCACCATGGGCTGCAGGGGACAGCCTGCTCCACCATGGTCACCATGGGCTGCAGGGGACAGAGAGAAGAAGGAATCTTTCAGGGGGCCACACACCTGCTTCAGACCCTCTTTGGCATCCTACTTTGACTTTAGCTTCTCCCCATCACCCAAATCAAACCAAATCACCCCAAACATGCCCATTCTGTCCTGGCTAAGTCTCCAAGGGCTCTTCCCTCTGTTTTGTTGGTTCTCCAAGCCACTCACCATGGATGGCAGTCCCTTCACCTCACTGCTCTGTGCTGGTTTGACCCTGGCCACATGCCAGGCACCCACCACAGCTGCCCACTCACTTCCCCTGCCACAGCTGGGCACAGGGAAGGGAAAAAATAATGAAGTTCATGAGTCGAGAGGGCAAAACAGGATCAAAGTGAGTCAATTACTGACAGAGAAAGAGAAAGATAGTGAGAGGTAAAATAAACCCTTAAAGACACCTTTCTTCCCCCAACCCATCCCTCCTTCCTCCTGACAGTGCAGGGAACAGAGTGTGAGGGTTTGGTCAGTTCACTGCACTGCTCAGAGAGAGAAGTTCTTCCCCTGCTGCATGGGGTCCCTCCCATGGGAGACAGTTCTCAGAATCTCCAAATGGTCCATCCTCACAGCACAGCTCCAAAACTGCTGCAACATGAGTCTCCTCCCACAGGCAGACAGTCCTCCCAAACTGCTGTGGTCCTCCATGGGTGCAGTCCTCCAAGGACAGGTGCTCCACCTGGAAGCAGGCCTCTCTTCTCCTGAGTCTCCCCTGGCCACAGCCTCCTCCAGGCACCACCCCTCCGGCATGGGCACCTCCCCACGGGCTGGGGTGATCTCTGCATCCCATGGACCCCATGGGCTGCAGGGGACAGCCTGCTCCACCATGGTCACCATGGGCTGCAGGGGACGCACCCCCAGCTCTCTCGGGCTGCGGACGCATCCTGTACCCCATGGGCTGAGGGGACAGCCTGCTCCACCATGTCACCATGGGCTGCAGGGGGACAGCCTGCTCCACCATGGTCACCATGGGCTGCAGGGGACAGCCTGCTCCACATGGGCTCCTGCTAAGGCCACCATCCCCAGGGCTTCCAGGGCACACCCAGCCGTGGTCTCCGGGGCTGCAGGGGGACATCGTGCTCCACCATGGTCACCATGGCTGCAGGGGACAGCCTGCTCACCATGGTCACCATGGGCTGAGGCGGACAGCCTGCTCCACCATGGTCCACCACAAGCTTGCAGAGGAAATTTGGCTCCAGCGCCTGGACACAAACCCCCTGCAGCTCATGGTGACATGGTGGAGCAGGCTGTCCCTGCAGCCTTGTGACCATGACGGTGGAGCAATGTCCACTGCAGCCCATGGTGACATGGAGGAGGCGCTGTCCCCTGCAGCCCATGGTGACCATGGTGGAGCAGGCTGTTGCCGGCCCATGGTGGCATGGTGGAGCAGGCTGTCCCTGCGCCATGGGTGACATGGTGAGGCAGGCTGGTCACCGTGCAGCCCATGGATGGATCAGCGATGGAGCAGGCATGTCCATGCAGCCATGGTGACATGGTGGAGCAGGCTGTCCCTGCAGCCCATGGGGTCCAGGGATGCAGATTCACCGCTGCAGCCCGTGGAGGAGGGTGCCCAATGCCGAGTGGGTGGTGTGGAGGAGGTCGTGGCAGGGGAGAGTGGGTCAAGGAGAAGGAGCCTGCTCCAGGATGGAGCACCTGTCCTTGGAGGACTGCACATGGATAGGACCACACTGTGTAGTTGGGAGACTGTCTGCCTGTGGGAGGAGAGTCATGTTGCAGCAGATTTTGAGGGCTGGCAGCTCGTGAGTGGACCCTTCTGGAGATTCATGAGAGAAGTCTCCCATGGGGACGGACCCACAATGCAGCAGGGGAAGATTCTCTCTCTGAGCAGTGCAGTGAACTGACCAAACCCTCACACTCTGTTCCCTGCACTGTCAGGAGGAAGGAGGGATGGGTTGGGGGAAGAAAGGTGTCTTTAAGGGTTTATTTTACCTCTCACATCTTCTCTTTTCTCTGTCAGTAATTGACTCCTTGATCTGTTTGCCATCATCGACTCATGAACTACTTATATTTTTCCCTTCCTGTGCCCACACTGTGCGGGAGAGTGAATGTGGCAGCTTGGTGGGTGCCTGGCATGTGCCAGGGTCAAACCAGCACAGAGCAGTGAGGGAAGGGACTGCACCATGTGGTGGCTTGGAGACAACACAAACAGAGGAGAAGCCCTTGGAGACTTACCAGGACAGAATGGGCATGTTTTGAGGGTGATTTGGTTTGATTTGGGTGGAGGGGAGAAGCTAAAGTCAAAGTAGGAGCCAAGAGAGGTCTGAAGAGTGTGTGTGCCCCTGAGTGAAATTGGAGGGTGTTCTCCTCCACAGCCCACAATATCATAATGATCAAAACTCTGTCGCTCACAGCCTGGGCTGGTGCTTGCACCCCTTGACAGCGAGAGCAATGAGACAGCAGAGAGCCTCTCAGAGCACCTCTCCAGCTGAAGAATGGCCCAGATGCAGAACACAGCAGAAAGTCTGACTACACTCTGGGAAATGTCTGCAACCCCAGATGCTTGGCATGGGTGTCCTCCAAAGCGCTGCCCTGAGCAGGACATCCTCTCAGCACCCAAGGGATGGTACAGGTGGTGATTATTTTTGTGCTCTGTAATTGTTATGAGACACACAGTAATCTCAGTGGCAGGTCTTTGTACCCCACTCCATTTAGGTTATTCAAAAGTGGGCATTTCACCACAATCCCATCTGTCTTACAATGAAATATTTCACATGCCTAAATTAACCTGGGCAGAGCTCCATAATATCATGATCAATCACTTTATTAGAGTGATGTCCAACTGTGGCCATCCTGAGGTGCTTGTCAGAGGGTGGTCCACCCTTGGCCACACCCACTGAACCTGAGGGTGACCAGAGAGCTGCCCCCATGTCCTGGCTCATGGTGTGCCAGAAAGCCCTGGCAGGGCGGACAAGGTTGTTGTTCCATCAGGAATCTGGTTTGGGCCCCCATCCCTGTGCAATCCTGGTGCTTGGGCCCGCTCTGCAGGTTGGTTTGGGGTCCCCCTCTGCCACCGCCATCCTGGAGCTCCGGGACATTCAGAGGAGCTTTATTCATTGAAACATCACACACCCCTAAAACATGGGGTACAAAATAGTCTTTGTCACAGTGGCCTCTGAAGCCACAGCTGTTTGCTCATGCAGAGCATACCCTTCGGAGCTTTTATTGACTCCTCTCTCCCCTGAGCTGAAGACTTTATGGATGAGGTGAGATGGAGAGATGAGATGAGCTGCCTGCAGCCTTCCTTCAGCTCTCCCAGCCAGCTGTGGATTCGCCCTCAAACAGCCTGGAAAACAACTGCAAACTGGAATGGTGGCACAGAGAAAGAAATGTGCTGGGAATGACACATCAGTGAGGGAGTGGCTGAAGGTGGGCATCCAACCAATTAGTCCAGCAGCATATTCTCAGGAGTCACAATTAACATCTCTCTGTGATTCAGTTGTAACTTTCAGTAATTTTTTCCTGATTACTCTCACCCATTTGGGATAAAATTTGGTTCAGGAGGATGCGACACTGCACTTTGTTTAATGCCCTTGAGGTGACCCTGTGCAGTAAATCATGACAGGATGGTTATGAAGGTGAGGGAAAGGACCTGCTTGATAAACGTGTTGAGGATTTAAAGTTATAAATAAAATTGGAAATTGAACTCTTAGCTGCTTGCAATATTTTGAAGGTCTCTCAGAGTGGGTGGTCCTAGTTGTTGGCGTATTTATATTTTGAATAAACAACAATTCATGATTAATCTTTCACTGCAGGCTTGTTAAGGTGCGGGGAGTGGAACAGGATGGTCTTTGATTTCTCTTCCACCCAGATATTCTGGGATTCTTGTGATGGTATCAAAAGTCACAGATGGCATCTAAGAAAAGTTTATTTCCACACTTTCTAGTTAGGCTGTACAAGATAACTGTCGCTAATTGGCGAATCGTTTCAACATGTGAATACAAAGCAAAAAAACCAAAGAAAAAATGAAAGTTCCTAGGGGAATGGAATATTCTAAGATAAGGCAAGAGCACTACAGATGTAGGAAAGACTCTTCATAGCAGTTCCAGAAGCAGTAAAAGGTTATGGCATAATCAGAATAATGTAAATCATGAGGAGACGCATTGAAACATAACCACTGGTCGAAGATTGAAAAAAAACCCAGTTTGAAATTTTTTTTCATGATAGCTAATTTACCAAATTTCAATGTTCTTTGCAGGGCCAGTAATGGATACTGCTCCGCAGTTGATTTTCTTTCATGATCAGCTAATTTTACAATTTCAATGTTCTTTGCAAGGGATAGTAGGGAACTGCGCCCTGATTTGCCTTTCAAGCTTTCCCAGTGCTGACTCTGTTGCATATGTTGAATTAATCAGAAATATGCTTTGCTTTATCTGCTGGTGAGTATAATAAAGATATAAAAATTAATATATAATTATTAAAATTAGAATAAATTATTATAAATAGACCACATAAATGCCCATTCCATAAAGCAGCTGTTTTACCAAATAGTTATATTGAAAAACATAATAATGATAGACATTAAGGATAATGCATTATTTTAATATTTCAATGTAATAGGTGGCAGGATGCCCAAAGATCCTCAACACTTTGCAGGGTGGACATTTGCTGTGGGAAAGGGGATAGAATCGTGCTGATGAGCAGAGGAGGTGGATGGGAGCTTGATCACAGTGAAAAACTCGCTCAGTTGGTTGGTCGGTTTCTGCTTGTTTTGTTTTTCTTGCTGAGCAATACTGGGGTTTTTTATTTTTTTTCCCCTACTCAACGAACAAAAATGGGGGTTAGTGCGCCTGATATTATGTCTGCATAGAGACCGGCCGCCAGATGGGCACCGAGCGGAGACACGCGGTGGAAAGTCTGCTCCTAAGATGGAAAGTGAAAATAGCAATGTGCCTGCCAAGTGATCTGAGCGTGAGCGGAACAGACGCCAGTAGCAAACAGGGACGGCGGGGAAAGCGATAAAATAGCTAGCAGGCTGGCTTTATTTGTTGGGGTGCTCAGAGCGTCCTGGAAGAAGGGCCTGCTTTGGAGCAGGGAATGAGGAAAAGGGTTGGAGACGCATCTGAGACAGGGATTGGATGCAGGTTAACAATCGAGAACTAGTAGCATGTTTGGATGGTAATAAAGTGAACACTATATAAATCATTAAGTTTAGAGTGCAAAGGATTTGGTTTGCCTTTGCCCTAGGGAAGGAGGTGCTGAAGTTTCTTTAGGTGTTTGTTGTCACTTGCTTGGGCGAACAGCATATAGAAAAGATAGAATAACAGACACACAACAAGTGGCTAGAATAAGAAGAAAAGAAAGAGAACTATGTGAGGACAAGCTTTATACTTTGCGACCAAGAGTATCTGTATCAAACTACATTGGGTGCAAGAACAGCAGCTGTTTAATCTAGTAATGAGAAAGCAAAATGGTGAAGTTTCTGACTACAGTATTAAGTATGTTATATAGTTCCACCAACTGCGTTATAATTCTGCGATTCAAAATATCCTTTTCATCCACAGCCAGCGGTAAAATTCTCCTCTCAAGTAGGTATGTGAATTCTTTGCTCTCCAGGTTCTTCAGATCATGTTACAACAATAATTGGCTGAGTTTCAGAAGAGGGTTAGTGGGCCAAACTTTTTCGCCTACACGTTGTTCACCATAAGGTGAGGGCTTGAAGGAGGTGATATATTCTAAACAAGAGCGAGATAGTTGACTCAAGAGTGAACTCATGAACATCAGTGACACCAGTGGCTTACCACGGGACGCCAATGCAAGTGGCCATTACAGAGATCAGAGTCGTGCCCCTGGAGTGGTCGGACAACATGGAAGGAAAAGGAGTGAGAGAAGAAAATCTGATAGCCATGGAGGAGAAGAAACCACATCCAAAAAACAAATATTGAGAATAGCATAACAAATGAACATCAGACAAGTAAAAGTCTGTGAGTGTTTGACTTGTGTAAAGTTTGGGAAATCTTGTATAGTCTATGTGACATGGAAATGTATTTTCTCTGCAAACCTGGGCTGTGTGTGGATGAAATCTATTTTTTTGGCACATTGTGGCCGAATAAGAAAGCAATGCGTTGTCCTCTCAATCAGTTATTGGGAGAGTTTTTGGATTATTCGCGTCACAGTTTTGGGTGACCTCATCGAGTATGTGTTTAAGAAGTGTGAATGGGGCAAGAAAAAAAAAGTTTGGGGTTGATTTGTAGAGGAAGACAGAACATTTCTAAGAGATTCCTGGTTTTTTTGCTAACATACTTCATGAGTTACCTCTAGAAATAAATTTCTGGCTCAGGATGTGCATCGAGCCATAAAACATCAAGATATGTGTCTTTATTGTTCACCCCTGGTCAGATGGATCACTGTGCAGTCCCTTGAAACTGTTCATGTTATGAACGCCAGTACCCCATGCAATTTTTATTTCTTTGCTTTGAGTTTTTATGGAAAATGCTGGACTTAGCCAAAGCTCTTACTGATTTCTTTACTGTGTGTTTCCACAAGTGGTAGAAATCTCTGATCTCTCACTTT
This sequence comes from Malurus cyaneus samueli, assembly GCA_009741485.1. NCBI lineage: Eukaryota > Metazoa > Chordata > Aves > Passeriformes > Maluridae > Malurus > Malurus cyaneus. The sequence continues at coordinate 2,233,478 of CM019221.1, forward strand.
CAGAAAAAAGGACATAGTGCTGCAGAATTTTAAGCTGAAAAGAGGTGTGAGTGTGAAAGTCAAGCAGATTAGAACTCTGTTGTTATACGAGCTGTTCACTAAAGAAAGAAAAAAAACAAAAAAGAAAAACAAAAAAGAGAAAAAACAAAAAAAAAAAAACAAAAACAAAGAAAAAGAAAACAAGGAATAATGTTATCAAGGTGGGAAAAAAAAGTAAGGCTGACTAAAGATTTATTTTTCCATTCGTTTCAATAGAAATAATGATAAAAATGTTATTCAGCACGAAAGACATTGGAAAGTTTGGGATGAGACGTGACCTGAAAATCCATCAGTGCACCCTGCTGGCAAGGCAGAGAACTTACACTGTCAGGCTGCTTCAGCCACTGTCCAGCTCTGGCCTTGGGATGAGGGATCAGGGCAGCCCAGCTTCTCTGGCCCCTCAGGGTGCCAGGGCCTGCACTGAGATATTTTATTGCCATATTTAGAGGCTGTTGGAATTTCATAAGAATTATTTTATTGCTATAGGGAAGAATTTCACACCCTTTGTCGCTGCTTTGTTTTAAGTCCTTTCTCCAAACTGGAATTATTTTATGTAGTCAAGAGTAAAGCCAACTTCACTGGATGGATTGGTTGGGAATGTGGTGGTGTAATCATTGAATGCTGTGGGTTAATAGACAGCCTGACAGCAGGGCGGGGCAAGAGGGCACCATCACAGCTTTAGAGCCATACTGTTTTAAATAGAAACCTCTCTGAGCTTCAGAAAATGCAAAGAGACTGGCTGCTCTGGGAGATGGAATTTCCCATCACTGAGCAATGAACACTACATAATCACATGATGCAGAAAGTCTCAGGCATTGGAAGATTTGGGAGAGTAGAGCTTGTGTCAAGCGTGGCCGCTGCAGTGTGGTGAAAGATTAATGGTGATCGCAAGAAGAAAAAGCAGAATAAACACAACCCAGGGGCAAAGTGTCGGATGCGCGGTGGTCTTCATCTGAGATGTTTTCCTGTGAGCTTGTTATTAAACTTTGATAGCTGCAAAGGCGTTCAAAACGACCAAACGAGATGCTCAGCTTCTGGAGGGCAGAGGTTTCTATTCTAAAGGTCCAATGGAAGGAGAGATCTGGGTACTTGGGGATGCTAAAAACAACTGGGAAGCACTGAGCTGGTGTAGTTTGCTGAACCTCCAGGGGTTGGGTAGAGAGGCTGTCAGGCCTGCTCGACGATAGCAAAGCAGATTTAATGGATGATTTGGGTGCCAAAGGCAGGGAGAGTGTGGGGCTTGCAGTGGGAGCAATAAATGGACTGGGGGGGTGAAAAAAAAAGGAGATTTCAAGTTAGATTATGGCGACAGTGCTGCTTTGGAATAAACGTGTATAGTCTGGATTATCCACCAATAATTTGGATTCAATATGAAGAGAGATTGGGGGTTCAAAGTCAATGTGATAACATGTGAGCTTAAAGAATGAAAAACTATGGAGGCTAAAGGATAGTCTAATGCCAAGCTAGAATTCCAATTTCATGAAGTCTTCAGATTATCCAGGAAGCTTTGGTGTCTTTCAAGGTTCAGATATATTTCAATTCACATTTTCTGCTGCTTTGCTGCGCCCCTGTCTACTGTTTGGGTCGAGGCGGGGTAGTATTCCAGTGGTCAGGGAGGTGGAAGGGTGCAGCAGCATCGTGCACCCAAGATTCCCAAACCCATCATCTGATATTTGGGATTTCATGGCTGTCCTGCGAATCTGCTCGAAAGTCACTCCTGTACTGTGCCAGATGCCTGCCTGTTTGTAAAGCACAGCCAAAACCTCATGACCTCAAATTTATGACCCATTTTACATAGATTTTGCATCAAGCATTTGTGTTTATATCAAAGCCCTTGGACACGCAATCATGCAGCTGCTCTGAATAGAGCATCGCTTAGTCTCTGGTTTTGGCAATTTTTGGTTTAGCTTGTAACATTCCTGTCTTGGTTTAGGTGCCTATTTTATCAAGCGTGGGTTAAAGGTGCTTTGTTAGTGCAGAGATTTGCTTGATTACTAAATATGTTTTTCTATACAGCTTCATTGATGCTAAATAATATTTACTTAAATTTATACTCCAAAAAGAGGCGGACAGAATTGAGAGAATCCAAAGCAGTTCTGTTATTTGCAGGACTTCCAGGGCATTCAGGGCAGTCAGCACAGGCTGCACATGCCAATGGCAATGTCATCCGGGTTTTTCACGCCTTTATATAAGTTTTGGTCCATTTGCACAATTTGGGGCTGAATATACCAATGCAGCTCAGCAAGCAGTACTATGCACTCCAAGCTGGCTCCCCAATTCTCTGTTGTTTCCATTCTTGGGGCTGGACAGTGAGGTGTGTTTGAGTTTTGGGGCTGCAGAGGAATTGTTTTTGTGTAAATGGGGAGCAGGAGCTCACATGTGTGTGAGTTCTGGAGTTACACTGATAGATACAGGTTACAGAGACATGGAAATAGAGAAGCTAAAATCCTAAACTCATAATATTAGTAGATGGTGCCTTTTAGATTGTAGAGTTTGTTCTGAGACTGTGGATTGAAAGTAAAGATATGACCTTGCCGGTCAAATTGCCTTCATAATGCATCAGGGCACAGCAA
>CM019221.1:2236114-2264890 GCA_009741485.1 Malurus cyaneus samueli
CGTCATTGCTATAACCAGATCATCGCCCGGCTGCTGGATTGAGGTCTTGAGATAAAAAGCCATCTGGTAGATTTTCATTACTTATCATAAATGCCTCACTAAAAAAAAAAAAAAAAGCGCACCAAATCTCATTATGGAGTAGGGGCTGTAATATTAAAATCTAAATTGCAGAAAACACAAGAAATTAAAAAGTGTAATGAATATAGCACATTGTGCAGTTTAAGATTAAATTAAATTCAAATCAGTTGTTAAAATGACTAAGTAATAGAGCACATGGTTGCATTTAATTTTGGGGATAAAAGTTACTGTGAAAATCATTGTACTAACCATGTAATTATCTATAGATTGGACAAGTAGTGAAAATAATCAAAGTTTAATATTCTGTATTGCAGATGTACACAGTAGAATAACAAAACTATTCCACAATGACATATAAAAGTAGCATAGTGAGGTTACTTCTGATTTTTTTGCAGCTGCTTTTAAGAATTTTCCATTAATTCCCCAATTATTTATCAAACAACCACCTGTTGCTTGAGAGATCAGGCTGAAAAATAATTTCTTGCAGTCATGGACTAATTTTTTATTTCGTCACTGTTGTCTACAACCTCCAAAAAATAACAAAATAAAATTCTCCCAGGTTAATTAATTCTATGAGGAGATCAGCAACAAAAAAATCAACGATTTTTAATTTGTGTATCATTTATTGGTGTTGAAGGACTCTTTCATATAATTTGTTGGAATCTGGAGGGAGGTTAACTGTTAATTTGATAAATCTTGGATGTTCCCACTGCCTTTTCGAAGATGAACCTTCTGTTTCATCAGTGTTGGTGTATAATAATAGTTAACACTGGAAAATACATTTTATCTTGTAAAACGTTATTGAGACTTCCTCCTTATCCATGTTCAGATATTCCCTGTTTCTATTTTCCATTTTCCTGAAATATTCCATGGGATAATCAACCCCACTATTAGTTTAGGAAAACACCTGATCTAGTCCTGCAGGTTTAATTTAAAGAAAACCCTGAATGTAGGAACTGCAAAGGTGATCTTGCACAATATAATTATCAGTGATATTTTCAGAGTATTAAAATCCAGCCTCGGAGGTTAATCAGGCAGTTGAGAGTTGCAGATTCCTCTTTTCATGGTGAGAAAAGCTCTTGTATTTTGTGAAATAGGGAGGAGTAAGGATTAAAGTAAATTGTTCCTGTGAGGAAATCTTGAGGAAACTGAAAATGTTTTTTGCACTTCCATAGAAGATTCTTGAAGGAAGTGAAATAAAAGACTCAACTTACAATATTCTATTTTCCTCATTGTTATTTCCATTTGTATTTTCTGAGTGGAATAGCAATAAAACGATGAAATCCTTTCACTGAGAGCAATAAATAATAACATTTTAGAAAGCTTCCTGAGCTGCAAATGTGAATATCTGCATGGAATCACAGAAGCCCAGAATGGTTTGGGAGAGGAGGCCTTAAAAGCAATCACCTTATTTCCACCCTTGCCATGGGCGGGGACACTTCCACTGTCCCAGGGTGTCCAAACCCTGTCCTGGCCTTGGACACTCCCAGGATCCAAGGGCAGCCCCACCCTGTGCAAGTCATGTTCCATATATTGAATATTTCTTTTAAAATCAGTACAATTTAATCTATACTGAAACATAAAACAGCACTTTAAACGCAAATTTGACTGCAAAAAATAAGCAGAGCGCTGGGAATTAAACCCAGACTTAGCTTTCCTATGAGATCACTGATCTCTTGGCTTGAAGGCTGCTAAAGATGATGCATTTCTCCACAAGTACAATTCCCTGGGTATTGAGAAATCCATCTGGTGTCATCAAGACAGTTACTGAACATCCCCAGCCTGGGTCAGACAATCAGGCTCCCAGGAAATATTGATTTATAGCCCTGGAAAGGCACCAGAAATGCAGGGATTAGCAGCATTCCAAGCACAGCTCAGCATCATTGAAGAGTTTGATCCTTGTCCTGCTGCACCAGGAGGTTGGTGGGGATTAGGAAAACTTCATCACCGACAAGAGCATGTCCAACTGCATCAGGGTGATGGAGTCCCATCCCTGCAGGGATTTAGGAGATGTGTAGGTGTGACTTGGGGACATGGGTCAGTTGGTGGCCTTGGCAGTTCTGGTGGGATGGTGATATTTGGAGGGTTTTCCAAACTAAAATATTCTGTGATTCTCTGACTGTGTCTGGGCTGAAGGCACCATTTCAGGGGGAAGATGTTCTTCCACCTGCCAGTCAGCTCTTGGCTCAGAGGTCATCATCTGTCTTCCCTGACACACCCAGGTGATTAATTTTGTACTAATTTGAGTGAACTATTGGTGGAGGTTATTTCAAAATAATCAAACAAAATTTGGGTGCTGCAGATCAGATTTCTGTCCAACCTAACATGTCCAACCAACCCACCAAGAAATCTTAATTTTGAAGGCCCAGTCCTTAGAAAACCCACACGGAGCTGTATCATATCAGCAGATTTGCATCATTAATTCACAGAACCACAGAAGCAGAGGTTGGAAAAGCCCTCCAAAGGCCCTTGAGTGGACCAAATGTGCCCACCTTGTCCCCAGCCAGAGCTCTCAGTGCCACTCCAGCCCTTCCCTGGACACCTCCAAAGGTGGGGACTCCAAACCTCCTTCATCATTCTGAGCAGCACCTTCATGTGTTGAGATAATCAGTGAACAATGTGCCTAGCTGCCATAATCTGTGTAAGCTTGGGAAATTTTAAATCTGTGTAAAGCTTTGCAATCTGTGTAAAGATTGGAATATTCCAATCTGCTTTGGAATATTCTTCTCATCTTCCCTAGGCATGTTCTCTGGAATATTTGAGTATTTTGGGGATTGTAATGAATGGTCCAAGCCGAGGAGCAGCTCTTGGAATGTGTTTGGTTGTGTGGGTGCAGAGAATCCTTTACAGCAATAACACCCCCAGCTCTCTGCAGGCCACTCAAACCCTCATGGAGGAGGTTTCAGGCAATGATAACTTTTCACTACTGCCTTTAAATTGTGTTTTCAGAGCAGCAGCAGAGCTCTGCTCTAAGTTATTGCACCAGGCAACTCCCCTCCATAAAGATCCCAATGTGTTCCATAAAGGAATTATCTCAGCTCCAGGTAGAATATGGAATCTTAGAATCCAACTCTAAGAAAAAGAAGAAACAAACCTCATGCAAAGAATTTAAGACATTATAAGTGAACCAAACATATTTGCTAGAAATACAAGATGGAGGAAATCTAGGCTTACACCTCTTCCTCTTAGAAAAAAAAAAGTATGAAAGTTTTAATAGTGGGAGATATTTAAAATAAAAAAGCTTCAGTGAGAAGATTTGCTTGCCATGAAGGAAACTTTCAAAACCATCATTTATTTCCTTTTCCCTGATTTTAATTCTGCCAGAGTTTTCAGGGAATGCAGAACACCTGAGGAAGTGTTCACAGAAATCCTACAGTGAATTGCATGTGCCACCTACTGCAGAAAAGTAGTTAATACTTAATAAACCACCACCAGGAACGTAGGGGAAATGAATTTATTAAGTGTGAATAGTTAAAAAGGGCAGTGGGTACCAGTGTGCTTAAGCAGTGCCAGATGGGAAAGGTTGTTAAAATTATCCTCCTCTGGAAAAGAGAAGGGAATAGCTGTTGAAGAAAATAAACTAATACAGGATAAGGGGGAAGAAAAAAAAATAGGCAAAACCATGCACAGGATGAAAAAATTGCAACAGATTGTTCAGCTGGCACAGTGAAGGTGTTTGCACATTCCTGTAGCAGGTGAAAAATAACCCAGGAAGAAAACATGAGAAGGAACAACTGCAAGATGCAGTTCATGTGGGAATCAGGAGAATTTTTTTGCTGTGGCATCAAGAAGGTCTCATCAAATCCTGAGGCACAGAGAAGGAGGCAGAATAGAAATGTACTGAAATTCTCAACGATTTTCCAGAATAATCAAAAGGATAAAGTTACTTCTCTTCTTTATTAAATGTAAGAAAAGCATTATGGAATAAAAATGCATAATTATTGATTATTTAAGTAATAGATGTGCTGAAAGGACTAGTGCAAGTAATTAATTAATTCAATGATCAGGCTAAGCAGATAATTTTCTCTCTCCCTCTGTTCTTTCCACATTTTTTGCACATTTGGCTGTAGATAAGTGGCAATGATAAATATTCTACTGAAAACTGTTAAGTTGAGGGAATGGATAGCTGAAGAATTCAGTATTCGTTTTCCTGTCACATTGAGTTGATCAGTGTGAAAGGATTTAGATTTAACAGGGAAAAGTGTGCTGGTTTTAAGCATTTTTACCAGAAATTATCCTTGTGCCTCCCACAGTCTATTGTTGTGAGGATGCAGCTTTTACAAAAGAAAATGTTAACCACTAATAGAGAAAAAACACCTCCCTTTCTGCTCTCAAGATAAGTCAGAGTTCACACAAGTTATTCAAAAGGCATAATGTAACTATTGTGTTTTTCCTCACATTTTTATTAAAAAATCTAATTCCTTCTGTTACATGTATCGGCCTTGTCAAAAATGTCATTTCTGGTGATCAGATTATTTGCTGATTCCTGTTCAATTCACCAAATTGCTTTAATACTAAATCAGCACAGAGAGCAAAAATCAAAATTGCTTATTTTTGATGCTAACATAACATCCTACCAGAATTTCTACAAACCCAGTTAACCTAAAGTGGATTTCCAGCAACAAAATAATTCAATTTTTGTTCTGGAAGAATAATTTAATCTGTTGTTTTCTCATTGAATTGAATAACCAAATGTTTGGACTTTGGCTGGGATAAGCAATTAAATCTGTCACTGCTAAATTATTTTTCTGGTAGATATTTTCCAGCTGAGCATCAATTTGTTGGCTTATAGTTGTTTACACTAAAAGCTGTGAATTTACAGTGATCTATGTACATGTTCTGATATCAATATAATTCAATTAATGTATTGGAATAATTAATTATCTTAATGTATCAACCGGTGCATTAATAAAGTACTTTTCTATTAATATATTTCAATAGGGTAAACAAACCCACAAGTAAATGTTCATTTATTACTGACCTTAACAAATTAGCAGAGAAAACGTATTTAAAGCCTTAAAAGAATTTGAAAGAATTTTAAAGGAGCCGTGAAATATTTCCAACAATTTCCCCTCCACTGCTCACTGCCATTTTTGAGAAGATTTAGAGGTGCCTTTTTTCAGCAGAATCAACTTGCTGAGGGGGCCAGTGATAAAATAATTTGTTCTTCTTGTCATTGTGACTAATTTCCTGGGCTAATAAAAAAAAACCCAGACAACAGAGGTTTTAATTCACTGACAATCACAAAGAAATAATGAGAAACAAGCTGTTTTTTTTCTGAGATATGCGTAATTTTCTTCTCAAAGCATAATGTTACAGGTAATGGTTGTCCTTCAAGAAAATCTTGGTGAGTGGATGATGTGAAAGCTTCAAGTTTTATAGGAGAAAATTATATTTTTAAGCAGAAGAAACAGAAAGTACTAATTGCTAAATATTCTTTCGTCTAGTGGGTACCTCTCCAAATCATTCCAATTTTTATATCAAACTTCACCTGTGAACTAATTAACACTTTCCACTGTTCAAACAGTCCAAGTATCCAGATTTTAACCAATTTAATTACGATTCTTCCTTTCAAAGGCACAGAGAGAGGGAATATTTTTCTTGTACGTGTTCCTCCCTGGAATGTAGACAACAATCACCTGTTTCCAAACTGTGTAGCCATCTCAAAGGCAAATCAAGCCACAACAAAGGAGACCAAAATGATAATTTGTAAACAAAATTGAAATACTGTCAACAAAATAATAAACCCCACATTAACTCCCTTGGTGTCTGTCAACAGTTGCTTGAGTTTCAGGCAGTATTCTGGAAAAAACCCAACCAAAACAAGAGAAAACCTTTCATATTGTGCCTTTCATTTTAGTTTATAACATTCAGGTAACTGTTAAAAAACTTGTTTTTTTTTTATTTTAAACTTCCTTCCTGAATTGCTTTTCAAATTATTTTGAGTTGATAGGAAATATTGGAAACTTGTTCAATAATTTTTATTGCATTACCTGTGACATCCTGAAGAGAACAGGGAGCTCTTGGTGATATAACAAATGTAGGAAAAGGGGAACAGGATTTTTTAAGAGATTTACAAGAAGTTCTCACTAGAAGTCAAAGCACAGCCTGTGAATGGCACTTCTTGGTGTCCTTGTGGATTTCAAAACTCAATTGCTGTTACTGGAAAGCAAAACAGAGAATCCCTCAGAAGGGATTGATAATTGTGCTTGAACTGCAGGTCAGCTTTCCAATAAAAGCTAATTTAATTGCCTATAAACTGTCTATTCAGCTTGTTTGAGTGAAGAGGTTCAGCCAGCTCAACGCTGAAAGCTGCTTTTCTGTACATAATAAATACATTGACCCACTGTCACCTGCACAGGAGCCTGGAATGTGGTGCCCAGGTCTGGTGTCCCCAACACGAGGGGGACATGGAAATGTTGGAGTGAGTCCATGGAGCCCATGGAGCTGCTGCTCCCACATGGAGCCAGGCTGGAGAGCTGGGAATGTTCATCCAGGACAAGAGAGGGGTGTGTGGAGACAGCACAGCTCCTTTCTCCAGGGAAACTGGAGAGGGACAATCCATTCAGGATAGAGGACAGGACACAGGGATGCTTCACATGGCCACAGGGCAGATGGATGGGTCATTGGGAAGGAATTGTTCCCTGTGTGTTGGGTGACGGGGAATAAGGGGTCACACAGACACCAATATGATGAGCATGATCCTTTTATTTCTAATACAAGCTCTTTTTATCTACTTTCATAAACCAGCCTCTCTATATGATTAGCAATTATTTAGTTGGTTAATTTAGCAGTTTGTCTATTACATTTCAGCATTTGATTGGTGTATTTGCAAAAGCGTGTTTTTGTATGCCTTGCAGTTTTAAACAACGTTCTCAGCATTTTGCTCTTCTTCAATCATTCTTTTGTTCTTCAATTGCTCTTTGTTCTTGCTTCTTGCTATGTTTCTTCTTCATGGTCAGAGCAGGTACATGTTACACTGCTGTAATCACGTCCTCTTCTTTCCCATCCTTCTATCTTACTCTGCTCTATCTTGTGGTCTGGGTTCTCAGTAAAGCAATTCATGCCCTTGTTCCCATAAAAACTGTCTAACAGAGATTCACCTAACTGGGATCCTTCTACAGCTGTGAGGTGTGAGGCCCTGGACACCTAGGTGCCCGAGGAAGCTGTGGCTGCCCCTGGATCCCTGGCAGTGCCAAGGCCAGGCGGACAGTGGGGCTTTGGAGCAGCCTGGGACAGTGGAATGTCCCTGCCCCATGGCACTGGATGGGATTTAAGGTCCCTTCCAACCAGACCATTCCATGATTCTGGGAATTGGGCACACGATTTGCTGATGAACACGATGGTAGTGCTGAGATGATGGTTGGAGTTGATGATCTGAGAGCTTTTTTCAACCTCAACAATTCTGTGATTCCTTGACCTCATTTTACTCCGAGGTGGAGCACACCAGGTGTTCCTGTACAGACTCCTCAGCCTTCCAAGAACTCATCCTTCTCCCTTTGCACCATTTTTACACCCCTGTGGCATCACTGCCTTTGCCTGGGTGTTCACTAAACTTTTCCATTTAATCCTGGGATAGCAAAGAGATAAATGAACACAAGATTTTGGAAAACCTTGCACTGGAGGTTTCTAACATGAATTTTTTAAGTGAATTTTTAATAGGAATTCAAGACAAGGAGCAGGCATCAAAATAGCTGCAAACCAAGAGTTTGTACCTGGTTTCTTTTGCATTTTCTTTATTTTTCTCATTTCAAATGGTACTTCATTACCTCCTCTCTTTTGAAATGAACTTTTGCAGGCACTCAGCATGGAAAGAAGACTGAAAGACAAAAAATGTTCACTGCTCAAATTCAGCAGAGATAAGGCTTCTTTCATTTACTGATACTACACCCCATAAATGCATTTGGAGGAGGAAAGAAGAGCTGGAAAGAAAAATTCCAGTTTACATCAGTCTTCCTCATTCTGGATATAGCCCACAGCAGTGAGCAGCATATCTGCTGGTTTGCAGAAATGTGCAGGTAAAACTCATCTCAGGGTAGATGGGATCCTCACTCAAAAAAAGAGATGACTGGGCTGCAGATATGAGATGTGGAGGGTGGGTTTTAATTTGAGTTCTTTCTGCTGTTGTGAATCCTCTGCATCAGTTGCAAAGTGAAAAATATCTCTTACTGCTGAAGCAACACCTCTCTCTCCCAGTTACCACTTCTTGTCCTCATTACATGTTCCCAATTTCTGTATCCTGTAAAAAAAAAAAAATCCCTACTTAGTGCATTCTATAAAACCCCAATATTTCACCTTGTCTCCAGGTTACAGTCAAATTTACTGTTGTCATTTGGCAAAATGCAATGTGTGTTGAGAAGGACTGAGGAATAGGAAAAGTACAGGTGTGGTGTAAGGGCTGTGCTATTAACGTGTCATTACACAAATTAAACCTTTAAATCATGCAGATCCACTGGAATTCCCTTTGATCAGCACCAGCATGAGGAAGTTGCTTTTCTTATCACTGTACATTGGAACACCTTCCCGACAGAAATACCCTGGGGGATGGAAATGGGCATTAAATCTGCTCTCAGATCCGGAATTTCTGATGAACCGTGGCTGAAGCAGGCCAGGATTAAACGAGCTCCACTTTTCCTTTTATTGCTTCACCCCTGCTACTCCCATTCTGCAGAGATCTTTTAATAAATTATTTCCAGTATATCAAAAGATTGCTGCTCAAAAGTGCAGGATTCATTTCGGGAGAAACTGAGTGTGCACCTTGCCTGGAAATATCTTTGAGTGGGGAGAGAGCAGAAATGTCTTTCTGAGGCCAATCTGATTTTTCACAGATGGATAAAACATGATTTTGAGCTATGTTTAATTTGCATTTAGAAAAACAAGAAACAAGAAACAAAGAACCTTTTTCTTTTACTTCATGACTTGAGTATTAAAGCACTTCTACTCATAAGCACTGAAATATTTATCAAACTCTATGTCACAAGGTGATCTTTTCTACCTGCAGCAGTCAATCACTAAATATAAAATATAACATTCTCTTTATTAGTGCCAGGAGTTTATTTTGATTTTCTTGTATTTCTGGTTCCTTTCCCCACTTTAAACTATATTATTGTTTCTTATAATCACACTGAACTATAAAAATATAGAACATTCTGAAATAAATATTTTTTAAAAAAAGACCCAGAGGCTAAATACTTCTAATTTTATGATAAGAAAACCTGCCATTCTAATTAGAAAATGTGCATTTGCTATCAGATGCCATTGCAATATCTGACTTTCTATTCCTCCTTGGCTCAACCTGCATTTTAAGATAAAATGAAAGGGTGACAACTGCACAAGAGCTTTAGGTTTGCCTCCTGTCTGATGGACACAGACTGCAAAGATGTGCTGCCTGGATGGCGCCACGAGCAGGGATTCAGGGATTTTCTGAGGGAGGGCTTTAGCAAGACCAGGCCAATATGTAAAGATATAAATAATAAACAATGAAATGAATAATAAATAAATAAAAGTAAATAAATAAATGAATGTGTATATGTAGAGTGGAATGATAGATAGAATAGAATAGAATGAATAGAAAGATGAATAGAATAATAGATCTTACAATAAAAAATATAAATATAATAGGTAGGTAAATAAAATTATAAATTTTAATTTATACTTATAAAATGTTTATATATTATAATAATCTATAATATCATTTATATAATATAATATGAGTCTATTATAAATATGTGATATATATATGGAACATAACATTGTAATATCTATATATAAAAAACATAAAATTTTCTGTAATTTGACCAAATGTACAAAATCTAAAAAATATATAAAACTGTTGAGCAGCAAAATCAGGGTCAACTAAGTATTCAGACATTGTTTTGTGAGGATTTCATCCTTCCCAATGAAATCCAGATTGAGAAGAATTCTTTTCTCTCTTGGCCCAAAAGACCTCTGAGAACGATGGTGCTGCAAGGTGCCTGCCATTGTAAAGATCTGTTCACAGCACAGAACTCTGCCTAAAAAGTGTTTTAAGAGGTGTTTTATTATCTGCCTCTCCTCCCAGGAAAGAGCTGCTATTTATCCCCGTGGCTGGATAAGGGATTCAGTTTGGGAGCTGTATTTCACTGCTGCTGTGCCTTTTTCCAGCTGACAGGGAAACATTTAAAACGTGAGCACTGAACTCATTGCTCTTCCAGCTTTTTCTGGTTTAGAGCTCCAGATTTTCTGTGACCAACTTGATTTTTTTTTTCTGTCTGTTGAGGGCACTGAGGAACTTTCCATCAGAGTCTGAACCGGGCAACTCTGGCATAGTAATAAATCCTGGGCTTCTTCCTGAGATTTCCTAAATGGATTCCAGTGTTTATTGCCAGTTTTGCATGTTCAGGCTCAGCACGACTCTGCAAAGGGCTGTGCTGTGGGAAAACCAGGGAGCTGAGTGGTTTGAGCTCACAGTGATGAATCGAGAGCCCCGACATAACTCAGGGAACTTTCCTTTCAGGAAATGGAGATTGCACAGCACCAGAGCTGTTCTTGTGGCCAAGGCAGCTCCCCTCCTCACATTCCTGTCAGTAAAAAGCAGTGAGCTTTCCTTTCAAGGAAATGGCTGAGTTGAGATTGGGATCCTTAAAAATAATCATTCTTTCTGCATTCTGCTGAAGAGGATCCTTCCTTCAGGGTTGCTGCCTATCATTTTGATATCTGCTTCCTGGAGACAGCTTGTTACAGGCACTGAAACATCCACAAAAAAAACCCCAGCAGCACAGCCCATTCCTGAAATTCTCTGTAAAAGTGTTCACTGCACAACAGCAACACCAAATAAAAAATTGTTCCATTTTTAGACTGATTTTTTTTTTCAATAAAGACTCTCTTGTACAATACAGTTTGTAATCATACTGTGCAGAAATCTCTGCCACAATTAAAACAATATATTTGTGTCTCTCATCGGGTTGCAGGAAGTGCTGATGCCCCTTTGCTTTGGAGGGCTGTAATTTCAGAGCTTGGCTCTGGTGCAGCTCGAATGAGGTCCATGATTAACTCTTATTGTTTAATGTATTCACTGTGCTAAAAGCCTTGCTTACAGAAGTTCAACAAATATTAGCTTTTCTGGAGAGGCCCTACAGCAAACATTCGAGCTGCTGGAGCAGTGTGTACATCCATCAGACCCTTCTCTTCCCAATTAAAAGCACTTTAGAGCTCCTTCTATGAAAAAGATGCTCAGTGCAGTGCCAGGGAAGGCCCAGAATCATTGACATTTCCCTTGTGGAGGGCACATCAGCTGCTCAAGAACAGAGAGCCAAAAAAAGCGTCCCAGGCAGGAGTGTTCCCTCCACCTGTGAGGAAGGATGAGCCCTGGGAGATGCTGGCATTCAGCTCTGTGCTGGCATGGTGACTTTTAGAGCGTGTGTTGGTTTGGCTTGGCCTGGTTTTTGGTCATGGGGACACAGTAGGGGCTCCTGTGAGAAGCTTTGGAAGCTCCACCACATCCAGAGACAATCCCTGATGCCTCTGAAGATGGATTGCTGGTGGCCAAGCTGGGCCAATAAAATGGTGGTAACTCTGTGATGACATATTTAAGAAGAGAATCAAAACAAAATGCCACATTCTTTTGTAGCCAGAGAAGAGGAGGAGTAGAGAATGTGAGGAAACAACATGCGAGGTCAATGAAGAAGGAGGGGGAGGAAGCCGCCCCATTGTTCACCTATAGGCGCAGGACAGCTACTGCTCACCTTCACCATGAGCTGCAGGGGACAGCTCCTGCCACCATGTCACCACCACAAGCTGTGCAGAGGAGAGATGTTGCGTCAGCGCCTGGAGACCCTCCTCCCCTCTCCGTTTCGATTGACCCTCTGCATGTTCGTGTCTCGGGCTACGTGGTGTCCACCTCCTCCCTTCTCGTGGCTACAAAAGAACTTGTGCCATCTTGTTTGTAGTATGTTCTTCTTAAAGTATGTCATCACAGAGGTTGTACGATGATGCTCGAATGCCCAGCCTTGGACATCTACTCTGCAATTCATATCTCTTCTCTTAGCTTCTCCTGCTATTATCCGCTTTACCTACAACTCTCTCTCTCGACGAGCTGATACTGTCATCGTCGTCGTAACGATCTCTTCTACTGCTTCTCATACGCTCGTCGTGAGCGCTCCTCACGCTTCTGGTGTGGTCTCCGACGTCTCCTCTCGCTCTTTGACACCATCTCTATGTAGACCTCAATCAGTCCCTCTATCGTCGCCATAACCATACCCGCTCTAAAAGTCAACATGCCAGCACAGAGCTGAATGCCAGCATCTCCCAGGGCTCATCCTTCCTCACATGATGGAGACACTCCTTCCTGGGACGCTTTTTTTGGCTCTCTGTTCTTGTAGCAGCTGATGTGCCTCCACAAGGGAATGTCAATGATTCTGGCCTTCCCTGGCACTGCACTGAGCATCTTTTTCATAGAAGGAGCTCTAAAGTGCTTTTATGTTGGAAGAGAAGGGTCTGATGGATGTACACACTGCTCCAGCAGCTCGAATGTTTGCTGTAGGGCCTCTCCAGAAAGCTAATATTTTTGAACTTCTGTAAGCAAGGCTTTTAGCACAGTGAATACATTAACAATAGAGTTAATCATGGACCTCATTCGAGCTGCACCACAGCAAGCTCTGAAATTACAGCCCTCCAAACAAAGTGGCATCAGCACTTCCTGCAACCGATGGAGAGACACAAAATATTGTTTTAATTGTGGCAGAGATTTCTGCAGTATGATTACAAACTGTATTTTTGACAAGAGAGTCTTTTATTGAAAAAAAAAATCAGTCTAAAAATGGAACATTTTTTATGGTGTTGCTGTTGTGCAGTGAACACTTTTACAGAGAATTTCAGGAATGGGCTTGCTGCTGGGGTTTTTTTTTGGATTTTAGTGCCTGTAACAAGCTGTCTCCAGAAGCAGATATCAAAATGATAGGCAGCAACCCTGAAGGAAAGGATCCTCTTCAGCAGAATGCAGAAAGAAATAGTATTTTTAAGGATCCCAATCTCAACTCAGCCATTTCCTTGAAAGGAAAGCTCACTGCTTTTTACTGACAGGAATGTGAGGAGGGGAGCTGCCTTGGCCACAAGAACAGCTCTGTGCTTGCAATCTCCATTTCCTGAAAGGAAAGTTCCCTGAGTTATGTCTGCGCCTCGATTCATCACTGTGAGCTCAAACCACTCAGCTCCCTGGTTTTCCCACAGACAGCCCTTTGCAGAGTCGTGCTGAGCCTGAACATGCAAAACTGGCAATAAACACTGGAATCCATTTAGGAAATCTCAGGAAGAAGCCCAGGATTTATTACTATGCCAGAGTTGCCCGGTTCAGACTCTGATGGAAAGTTCCTCAGTGCCCTCAAACGACAGGAAAAAAAAATCAAGTTGGCAAGAAAATCTGGATGCTCTAAACCAGAAAGCTGAGAGCAATGATTCAGTGCTCACATTAAATGTTTCCCTGTCAGCTGGAAAAAGCACAGCAGCAGTGAAATACAGCTCCCAAACTGAATCCCTTATCCAGCCACGGGGATAAATATGCAGGGCTTTAATTTCTTCTTTTTTCTCCCTCCTCCCCCTCCTTCTTCATTGACCTCTGCATGTTGTTCTCTCACGTGTTCTCACCTCCTCCTCTTCTCTGGCTACAAAAGGAACTCTGTGCATCTTTGTTTTGATTTCTTCTTAAATATGTCATCACAGAGGTGTCACCATCATCTCCAATTGGCCCAGCCTTGGCCACCAGCATGTCCATCTTCAGAGGCATCAGGGATTGGCTCTGCTGGATGTGGTGGAAGCTTCCAGAAGCTTCTCACAGGAGCCACTCCTATGGTCCCCATGACCAAAAACCAGGCCAAGCCAAACCAACCACGCTCTAAAAGTCACCACTGCCAGCACAGAGCTGAATGCCAGCATCTCCCAGGGCTCATCCTTCCTCACAGGTGGAGGGAACACTCCTGCCTGGGACGCTTTTTTTGGCTCTCTGTTTCTTGTAGCAGCTGATGTGCCCTCCACAAGGGAAATGTCAATGATTCTGGGCCTTCCCTGGCACTGCACTGAGCATCTTTTTCATAGAAGGAGCTCTAAAGTGCTTTTAATTGGGAAGAGAAGGGTCTGATGGATGTACACACTGCTCCAGCAGCTCGAATGTTTGCTGTAGGGCCTCTCCAGAAAAGCTAATATTTGTTGAACTTCTGTAAGCAAGGCTTTTAGCACAGTGAATACATTAAACAATAAGAGTTAATCATGGACCTCATTCGAGCTGCACCAGAGCCAAGCTCTGAAATTACAGCCCTCCAAAGCAAAGGTGGCATCAGCACTTCCTGCAACCCGATGGAGAGACACAAATATATTGTTTTAATTTGTGGCAGAGATTTCTGCACAGTATGATTACAAACTGTATTTTTGACAAGAGGAGTCTTTTATTGAAAAAAAAAATCAGTCTAAAGAATGGAACAATTTTTTATTTGGTGTTGCTGTTGTGGCAGTGAACACTTTTACAGAGAATTTCAGGAATGGGCTGTGCTGCTGGGGTTTTTTTTTTGGGATGTTTTCAGTGCCTGTAACAAGCTGTCTCCAGGAAGCAGATATCAAAATGATACGCAGCAACCCTGAAGGAAAGGATCCTCTTCAGCAGAATGCAGAAAGAATGATGTATTTTTAAGGATCCCAATCTCAACTCAGCCATTTCCTTGAAAGGAAAGCTCACTGCTTTTTCCTGACAGGAATGTGAGGAGGGGAGCTGCCTTGGCCACAAGAACAGCTCTGGTGCTGTGCAATCTCCATTTCCTGAAAGGAAAGTTCCCTGAGTTATGTCCGGGGCTCTCGATTCATCACTGTGAGCTCAAACCACTCAGCTCCCTGGTTTTCCCACAGCACAGCCCTTTGCAGAGTCGTGCTGAGCCTGAACATGCAAAACTGGCAATAAACACTGGAATCCATTTAGGAAATCTCAGGAAGAAGCCCAGGATTTATTACTATGCCAGAGTTGCCCGGTTCAGACTCTGATGGAAAGTTCCTCAGTGCCCTCAAACGAGCAGAAAAAAAAAATCAAGTTGGCACAGAAAATCTGGATGCTCTAAACCAGAAAAAGCTGGAAGAGCAATGAGTTCAGTGCTCACGTTTTAAATGTTTCCCTGTCAGCTGGAAAAAGGCACAGCAGCAGTGAAATACAGCTCCCAAACTGAATCCCTTATCCAGCCACGGGGATAAATAGCAGCTCTTTCCTGGGAGGAGAGGCAGATAATAAAACACCTCTTAAAACACTTTTTAGGCAGAGTTCTGTGCTGTGAACAGATCTTTACAATGGCAGGCACCTTGCAGCACCATCGTTCTCAGAGGTCTTTTGGGCCGAGAGAGAAAAGAATTCTTCTCAATCTGGATTTCATTGGGAAGGATGAAATCCTCACAAAACAATGTCTTAATACTTAGTTGACCCTGATTTTGCTGCTCAACAGTTTTATATATTTTTTAGATTTTGTACATTTGTCAAGATTACCAGAAATTTTATGTTTTTTATATATAGATATTATTATTTTATATTTGTTCATATATATATCACATATTTATAATAGACTCATATATTTATAAATTATATATAAATATGTATACATTTATAATATATAATTAATTATATATATATATATATATGTATTTATATTTATTATTTTATATTTTTTTATTTGTAAGATTATTCTATTCTATCTTCTATTCTATTCTATTCTATTCTATTCTATTCTATTCATTTCCACTCTACATATACACATTTTCATTTATTTATTTATTTATTTATATTTATTCATTCATTTGTTTATTTATTTATATTTTACATATTGCCTGGTCTTGCTAAAGCCCTCCCTCAGAAAATCCCTGGAATCCCTGCTCGTGGCTGCCATCCAGGCAGCACATCTTTGTCAGTCTGTGTCCATCAGAACAGGAGGCAAACCTAAAGCTCTTGTGCAGTTGTCACCCTTTCATTTTATCTTAAAATGCAGGTTGAGCCAAGGAGGAATAGAAAGTCAGATATTGCAATGGCATCTGATAGCAAATGCACATTTTCTAATTAGAATGGCAGGTTTTCGTTATCATAAAATTAGAAGTATTTAGCCTCTGGGTCTTTTTTAAAAAATTCATTTATTTCAGAATGTTCCATATTTTTATAGTTCAGTGTGATTATAAGAAAAATTAATATAGTTTAAAGTGTGGGAAAGGAACCAGAAATACAAGAAAACCTCAAAATAAACTCCTGGCACTAATAAAGAGAATGTTATATTTTATATTTAGTGATTGACTGCTGCAGGTAGAAAAGATCACCTTGTGACATAGAGTTTGATAAATATTTCAGTGCTTATGAGTAGAAGTGCTTTAATACTCAAGTCATGAAGTAAAATGAAAAAGGTTCTTTTGTTTTCTTTGTTTCTTGGTTATTTTCTAAATGGCAAATTAAACCATAGCTCAAATCATGTTTTATCCATCTGTGAAAAATCAGATTGGCCTCAGAAAGACATTTCTGCTCTCTCCCCACTCAAAGATATTTCCAGGCAAGGTGCACACTCAGTTTCTCCCGAAATGAATCCTGCACTTTTGAGCAGCAATCTTTTGATATACTGGAAATAATTTATTAAAAGATCTCTGCAGAATGGGAGTAGCAGGGGTGAAGCAATAAAAGGAAAAGTGGAGCTCGTTTAATCCTGGCCTGCTTCAGCCACGGTTCATCAGAAATTCCGGATCTGAGAGCAGATTTAATGCCCATTTCCATCCCCCAGGGTATTTCTGTCGGGAAGGTGTTCCAATGTACAGTGATAAGAAAAGCAACTTCCTCATGCTGGTGCTGATCAAAGGGAATTCCAGTGGATCTGCATGATTTAAAGGTTTAATTTGTGTAATGACACGTTAATAGCACAGCCCTTACACCACACCTGTACTTTTCCTATTCCTCAGTCCTTCTCAACACACATTGCATTTTGCCAAATGACAACAGTAAATTTGACTGTAACCTGGAGACAAGGTGAAATATTGGGGTTTTATAGAATGCACTAAGTAGTGGATTTTTTTTTTTTTACAGGATACAGAAATTGGGAACATGTAATGAGGACAAGAAGTGGTAACTGGGAGAGAGAGGTGTTGCTTCAGCAGTAAGAGATATTTTTCACTTTGCAACTGATGCAGAGGATTCACAACAGCAGAAAGAACTCAAATTAAAACCCACCCTCCACATCTCATATCTGCAGCCCAGTCATCTCTTTTTTTGAGTGAGGATCCCATCTACCCTGAGATGAGTTTTACCTGCACATTTCTGCAAACCAGCAGATATGCTGCTCACTGCTGTGGGCTATATCCAGAATGAGGAAGACTGATGTAAACTGGAATTTTTCTTTCCAGCTCTTCTTTCCTCCTCCAAATTGCATTTATGGGGTGTAGTATCAGTAAATGAAAGAAGCCTTATCTCTGCTGAATTTGAGCAGTGAACATTTTTTGTCTTTCAGTCTTCTTTCCATGCTGAGTGCCTGCAAAAGTTCATTTCAAAAGAGAGGAGGTAATGAAGTACCATTTGAAATGAGAAGAAATAAGAGAAAATGCAAAAGAAACCAGGTACAAACTCTTGGGTTTGCAGCTATTTTGATGCCTGCTCCTTGTCTTGAATTCCTATTAAAAATTCACTTAAAAAATTCATGTTAGAAACCTCCAGTGCAAGGTTTTCCAAAATCTTGTGTTCATTTATCTCTTTGCTATCCCAGGATTAAATGGAAAAGTTTAGTGAACACCCAGGCAAAGGCAGTGATGCCACAGGGGTGTAAAAATGGTGCAAAGGGAGAAGGATGAGTTCTTGGAAGGCTGAGGAGTCTGTACAGGAACACCTGGTGTGCTCCACCTCGGAGTAAAATGAGGTCAAGGAATCACAGAATTGTTGAGGGTGGAAAAAAGCTCTCAGATCATCAACTCCAACCATCATCTCAGCACTACCATCGTGTTCATCAGCAAATCGTGTGCCCAAATCCCAGAATCATGGAATGGTCTGGGTTGGGAGGGACCTTAAATCCCATCCAGTGCCATGGGCAGGGACATTTCCCACTGTCCCAGGCTGCTCCAAGCCCCACTGTCCAGCCTGGCCTTGGACACTGCCAGGGATCCAGGGGCAGCCACAGCTTCTCTGGGCACCCTCAGGGTGCCAGGGCCTCACACCCTCACAGCTGTAGAAGGATCCCAGTTAGGTGAATCTCTGTTAGACAGGTTTTTATGGGAACAAGGGCATGAATTGCTGTTACTGAGCAACCCAGACCACAAGATAGAGCAGAGTAAGATAGAAGAGGATGGGAAAGAAGAGGACGTGACTACAGCAGTGTAACATGTACATCTCGCTGACCATGAAGAAGAAACATAGCAAGAAGCAAGAACAAAGAGCAATTGAAGAACAAAGAATGATTGAAGAAAGAGCAAAATGCTGAGAACGTTGATTTAAAACTGCAAGGCATACAAAAACACGCTTTTGCAAATACACCAATCATATGCTGAGAAGTAATAGACAGACTGCTAAATTAACCAATTAATAATTGCCATTCATATTGAGAGGCTGGCTTATGAAAGTAGATAAAAAGAGCTTGTATTAGAAATAAAGTGATCACTGCTCATCATATTGGTGTCTGTGTGACCCCTTATTCCCCGTCACCCAACACACAGGGAACAATTCCTTCCCAAGATCCCATCCATCCCTGCCCTGTGGCAGTGTGAAGCCATTCCCTGTGTCCTGTCCCTCTATTCCTGATGGATTGTCCCTCTCCAGTTTCCCTGGAGAAAGGAGCTGTGCTGTCTCCACACACCCCTCTCTTGTCCTGGATGAACATTCCCAGCTCTCCAGCCTGGCTCCATGTGGGAGCAGCAGCTCCATGGGCTCCATGGACTCACTCCAACATTTCCATGTCCCCCTCGTGTTGGGGACACCAGACCTGGGCACCACATTCCAGGCTCCTGTGCAGGTGACAGTGGGTCAATGTATTTATTATGTACAGAAAAGCAGCTTTCAGCGTTGAGCTGGCTGAACCTCTTCACTCAAACAAGCTGAATAGACAGTTTATAGGCAATTAAATTAGCTTTTATTGGAAAGCTGACCTGCAGTTCAAGCACAATTATCAATCCCTTCTGAGGGATTCTCTGTTTTGCTTTCCAGTAACAGCAATTGAGTTTTGAAATCCACAAGGACACCAAGAAGTGCCATTCACAGGCTGTGCTTTGACTTCTAGTGAGAACTTCTTGTAAATCTCTTAAAAAATCCTGTTCCCCTTTTCCTACATTTGTTATATCACCAAGAGCTCCCTGTTCTCTTCAGGATGTCACAGGTAATGCAATAAAAATTATTGAACAAGTTTCCAATATTTCCTATCAACTCAAAATAATTTGAAAAGCAATTCAGAAGGAAGTTTTAAAATAAAAAAAAAACAAGTTTTTTAACAGTTACCTGAATGTTATAAACTAAAATGAAAGGCACAATATGAAAGGTTTTTTTCTTTGTTTTGGTTTGGGTTTTTTCCAGAATACTGCCTGAAACTCAAGCAACTGTTGACAGACACCAAGGGAGTTAATGTGGGGTTTATTATTTTGTTGACAGTATTTCAATTTTGTTTACAAATTATCATTTTGGTCTCCTTTGTTGTGGCTTGATTTGCCTTTGAGATGGCTACACAGTTTGGAAACAGGTGATTGTTGTCTACATTCCAGGGAGGAACACGTACAAGAAAAATATTCCCTCTCTCTGTGCCTTTGAAAGGAAGAATCGTAATTAAATTGGTTAAAATCTGGATACTTGGACTGTTTGAACAGTGGAAATGTTTAATTAAAGTTCACAGGTGAAGTTTGATATAAGAATTGGAATGATTTGGAGAGGTACCCACTAGACGAAAGAATATTTAGCAATTAGTACTTTCTGTTTCTTCTGCTTAAAAATATAATTTTCTCCTATAAAACTTGAAGCTTTCACATCATCCACTCACCAAGATTTTCTTGAAGGACAACCATTACCTGTAACATTATGCTTTGAGAAGAAAATTACGCATATCTCAGAAAAAAAACAGCTTGTTTCTCATTATTTCTTTGTGATTGTCAGTGAATTAAAACCTCTGTTGTCTGGGTTTTTTTTTATTAGCCCAGGAAATTAGTCACAATGACAAGAAGAACAAATTATTTTATCACTGGCCCCCTCAGCAAGTTGATTCTGCTGAAAAAAGGCACCTCTAAATCTTCTCAAAAATGGCAGTGAGCAGTGGAGGGGAAATTGTTGGAAATATTTCACGGCTCCTTTAAAATTCTTTCAAATTCTTTTAAGGCTTTAAATACGTTTTCTCTGCTAATTTGTTAAGGTCAGTAATAAATGAACATTTACTTGTGGGTTTGTTTACCCTATTGAAATATATTAATAGAAAAGTACTTTATTAATGCACCGGTTGATACATTAAGATAATTAATTATTCCAATACATTAATTGAATTATATTGATATCAGAACATGTACATAGATCACTGTAAATTCACAGCTTTTAGTGTAAACAACTATAAGCCAACAAATTGATGCTCAGCTGGAAAATATCTACCAGAAAAATAATTTAGCAGTGACAGATTTAATTGCTTATCCCAGCCAAAGTCCAAACATTTGGTTATTCAATTCAATGAGAAAACAACAGATTAAATTATTCTTCCAGAACAAAAATTGAATTATTTTGTTGCTGGAAATCCACTTTAGGTTAACTGGGTTTGTAGAAATTCTGGTAGGATGTTATGTTAGCATCAAAAATAAGCAATTTTGATTTTTGCTCTCTGTGCTGATTTAGTATTAAAGCAATTTGGTGAATTGAACAGGAATCAGCAAATAATCTGATCCACCAGAAATGACATTTTTGACAAGGCCGATACATGTAACAGAAGGAATTAGATTTTTTAATAAAAATGTGAGGAAAAACACAATAGTTACATTATGCCTTTTGAATAACTTGTGTGAACTCTGACTTATCTTGAGAGCAGAAAGGGAGGTGTTTTTTCTCTATTAGTGGTTAACATTTTCTTTTGTAAAAGCTGCATCCTCACAACAATAGACTGTGGGAGGCACAAGGATAATTTCTGGTAAAAATGCTTAAAACCAGCACACTTTTCCCTGTTAAATCTAAATCCTTTCACACTGATCAACTCAATGTGACAGGAAAACGAATACTGAATTCTTCTCCAGCTATCCATTCCCTCAACTTAACAGTTTTCAGTAGAATATTTATCATTGCCACTTATCTACAGCCAAATGTGCAAAAAATGTGGAAAGAACAGAGGGAGAGAGAAAATTATCTGCTTAGCCTGATCATTGAATTAATTAATTACTTGCACTAGTCCTTTCAGCACATCTATTACTTAAATAATCAATAATTGATGCATTTTTATTCCATAATGCTTTTCTTACATTTAATAAAGAAGAGAAGTAACTTTATCCTTTTGATTATTCTGGAAAATCGTTGAGAATTTCAGTACATTTCTATTCTGCCTCCTTCTCTGTGCCTCAGGATTTGATGAGACCTTCTTGATGCCACAGCAAAAAAATTCTCCTGATTCCCACATGAACTGCATCTTGCAGTTGTTCCTTCTCATGTTTTCTTCCTGGGTTATTTTTCACCTGCTACAGGAATGTGCAAACACCTTCACTGTGCCAGCTGAACAATCTGTTGCAATTTTTTCATCCTGTGCATGGTTTTGCCTATTTTTTTTTCTTCCCCCTTATCCTGTATTAGTTTATTTTCTTCAACAGCTATTCCCTTCTCTTTTCCAGAGGAGGATAATTTTAACAACCTTTCCCATCTGGCACTGCTTAAGCACACTGGTACCCACTGCCCTTTTTAACTATTCACACTTAATAAATTCATTTCCCCTACGTTCCTGGTGGTGGTTTATTAAGTATTAACTACTTTTCTGCAGTAGGTGGCACATGCAATTCACTGTAGGATTTCTGTGAACACTTCCTCAGGTGTTCTGCATTCCCTGAAAACTCTGGCAGAATTAAAATCAGGGAAAAGGAAATAAATGATGGTTTTGAAAGTTTCCTTCATGGCAAGCAAATCTTCTCACTGAAGCTTTTTTATTTTAAATATCTCCCACTATTAAAACTTTCATACTTTTTTTTTTCTAAGAGGAAGAGGTGTAAGCCTAGATTTCCTCCATCTTGTATTTCTAGCAAATATGTTTGGTTCACTTATAATGTCTTAAATTCTTTGCATGAGGTTTGTTTCTTCTTTTTCTTAGAGTTGGATTCTAAGATTCCATATTCTACCTGGAGCTGAGATAATTCCTTTATGGAACACATTGGGATCTTTATGGAGGGGAGTTGCCTGGTGCAATAACTTAGAGCAGAGCTCTGCTGCTGCTCTGAAAACACAATTTAAAGGCAGTAGTGAAAAGTTATCATTGCCTGAAACCTCCTCCATGAGGGTTTGAGTGGCCTGCAGAGAGCTGGGGGTGTTATTGCTGTAAAGGATTCTCTGCACCCCACACAACCAAACACATTCCAAGAGCTGCTCCTCGGCTTGGACCATCTACAATCCCCCAAAATACTCAAATATCCAAGGACATGCCTAGAAGATGAGAGAATATTCCAAAGCAGGCTTTACACAGATTATTTGCAGCAGGCACATTGTTCAGCTGGATTTATCTCCAACACCATGGAAGGTGCTGCTCAGAATGAGAAGGGAGGTTTGCAGTGCCCATCCCTGGAGGTGTCCAAGAAAGGGCTGGAGGTGGCACTGAGAGCTCTGGGCTGGGGACAAGGTGGTCATTGGTCACTCAATGGCCTTGGAGGGCTTTTCCAACCTCTGGTTCTGTGGTTCTGTGAATTAATGATGCAAATCTGCTGATATGATACAGCTCCGTGTGGGTTTTCTAAGGACTGGGCCTTCAAAATTAAGATTTCTTGGTGGGTTGGTTGGACATTTTAGGCTGGACAGAAATCTGATCTGCAGCACTCAAGTTTTGTTTGATTATTTTGAAATAACCTCCACCAATAGTTCACTCAAATTAGTACAAAATTAATCACCTGGGTGTGTCAGTGAAGACAGGTGATGACCTCTGAGCCAAGAGCTGACTGGCAGGTGGAAGAATATCTTCCCCCTGAAATGGTGCCTTCAGCCCAGACACAGTCAGAGAATCACAGAATATTTTAGTTTGGAAAAGCCCTCCAAATATCAGCCATTCCCCCAGAACTGCCAAGGCCACCACACTGACCCATGTCCCCAAGTCACACCTACACATCTCCTAAATCCCTGCAGGGATGGGGACTCCATCACCCTGAGCAGTTGTGACAGCTCTTTCTGTGATGAAGTTTTCCCTAATCCCCAGCCTGAACCTCCCCTGGTGCAGCAGGACAAAGATCAAACTCTTCATGATGCTGAGCTGTGCTTGGAATGCTGCTAATCCCTGCATTTCTGGTGCCTTTCCAGGGCTATAAATCAATATTTCCTGGGAGCCTGATTGTCTGACCCAGGCTGGGGATGTTCAGTAACTGTCTTGATGACACCAGATGGATTTCTCAATACCCAGGGAATTGCACTCGTGGAGAAATGCATTGTCTTTAGCAGCCTTCAAGCCAAGGGATCAGTGATCTCATAGGAAAGCTAAGTCTGGGTTTAATTCCCAGCACTCTGCTTATTTTTTGCAGTCAAATTTGCGTTTAAAGTGCTGTTTTATGTTTCAGTATAGATGTAAATATGTACTGGAGTTTAAAAAGAAATATTTATATATATTGGAACATGGACTGACACAGGGTGGGTGCCCTGGATCCCTGGCAGTGTCCAAGGCCAGGCTGGACATTGGGACACCCTGGGACAGTGGAAGTGTCCCTGCCCATGGAAGGGGTGGAAATAGGGGATCTTTAATGTCCCTCCCTCCCCAAACCATTCTGGGCTTCTGTGATTCCATGCAGATATTCACATTTGCAGCTCAGGAAGCTTTCTAAAATGTTATTATTTATTGCTCTCAGTGAAAGGATTTCATCGTTTTATTGCTATTCCACTCAGAAAATACAAATGGAAATAACAATGAGAAAAATAGAAAATTGTAAGTTGAGTCTTTTATTTCACTTCCTTCAAGAATCTTCTATGGAAGTGCAAAAAACATTTTCAGTTTCCTCAAGATTTCCTCACAGGAACAATTTACTTTAATTCTTACTCCTCCCTATTTCACAAAATACAAGAGCTTTTCTCACCATGAAAAGAGGAATCTGCAACTCTCAACTGCCTGATTAACCTCCGAGGCTGGATTTTAATACTCTGAAAATATCACTGATAATTATATTGTGCAAGATCACCTTTGCAGTTCCTACATTCAGGGTTTTCTTTAAATTAAACCTGCAGGARTAGATCAGGTGTTTTCCTAAACTAATAGTGGGGTTGATTATCCCATGGAATATTTCAGGAAAATGGAAAATAGAAACAGGGAATATCTGAGCATGGATAAGGAGGAAGTCTCAATAACGTTTTACAAGATAAAATATATTTTCCAGTGTTAACTATTATTATACACCAACACTGATGAAACAGAAGGTTCATCTTCGAAAAGGCAGTGGGAACATCCAAGATTTATCAAATTAACAGTTAACCTCCCTCCAAATTCCAACAAATTATATGAAAGAGTCCTTCAACACCAATAAATGATACACAAATTAAAAATCGTTGATTTTTTTGTTGCTGATCTCCTCATAGAATTAATTAACCTGGGAAATTTTTATTGTTTATTTTTTTGGAGGTTTGTAGACACAGTGTAGAAATAATAAAAAATTAGTCCATGACTGCAAGAAATTATTTTTCAGCCTGATCTCTCAAGCAACAGGTGGTTGTTTGATAAATAATTGGGGAATTAATGGAAAATTCTTAAAAGCAGCTGCAAAAAAATCAGAAGTAACCTCACTAGGCTACTTTTATATGTCATTGTGGAATAGTTTTGTTATTCTACTGTGTACATCTGCAATACAGAATATTAAACTTTGATTATTTTCACTACTTGTCCAATCTATAGATAATTACATGGTTAGTACAATGATTTTCACAGCAACTTTTATCCCCAAAATTAAATGCAACCATGTGCTCTATTACTTAGTCATTTTAACAACTGATTTGAATTTAATTTAATCTTAAACTGCACAATGTGCTATATTCATTACACTTTTTAATTTCTTGTGTTTTCTGCAATTTAGATTTTAATATTACAGCCCCTACTCCATAATGAGATTTTGTGCTCTTTTTTTTTTTTTTTTTCAGTGAGGATGTTATGATAAGTAATGAAAATCTACCAGATGGCTTTTTATCTCAAGACCTCAATCCAGCAACGCCTGACATGTAATTAATTTCATGTATGTGTAACCACATCATTCTCAGAAGGAGCTCAAGTTTTCCTTGGAGCTTCTTCAGGCTTCCTGGCATTCCTCACTTTGGAAGGGCATTGATTTTCTGAAGGATTTCTGTTGGATCTGCTACCCCACAGAGGCCAGGGATGAGTGGGAATGGCAACAGGAACTGGGTCATGTGGGCTGGAAAAAACTTCTGATATTTCCTTTGTTTTTTATCCAAACTGTACTTCTAGGCTACAGAGAAGGTAAAGAACACAGCTCCATAAATCCCATCAATCCCATAAATCACATTAATCCCATAAATCTGCAGGCGTTCTGTGGGTGTAACATGGTGCACGCTACCATCTCTCTTTAATTTTGGTGAAAACCACGTAAAAAAAACATTTTAGAAGTTCTCACCATGAGTCAACCCAAATTTTATGTGTTGTACATTTTCCCTGGAATCAGGGAAGTGAAATGAATAAATAAAAATTTGCTGAAAATACACACATCCTTTATGCTGGGAGTGATTCAAAGAAGTGCTGGAAAACTTCCCAAAGTATAAGAAATTGAGTGGGAATACTTGACACTTTATTTTTTTTTGTGCAAATAGTGCCTGTTTTTCCACTTTCACACAGAAACATCAGTGGTTTGCAGACAGCATCCTCAAATGCCAAATTTCTGGATGATTTAATTGTGATTGGTAATGAAAAGATAAAGATACAAAGGATCCTAAAAATGATTTTGGGTTCTTCCTCAGCCAGAGGAAGCAAAAAGATTTGAAATACACATTCTAACCCGGATCACTTACAGAAAGAGGGAGTCATCTTTCTTGGAATTCTGGATAAGGATGCAGATTTTTTGGCAACAGCTGTTCAGTGACAAGATGGACCCTCGTAATTCATAGGAGGTGAAAGCTTGGAAATTATGAATTTTGCTTTCCTAACTTTTGCACTTTGATTTGTGATGGTTCATTTTGTCTAAAGGGATAACCCAGCAATTACAACTACATAATACACTTTTGTGCAAAAACATCGAGGAGTTGTTTAAAATGCACATTTTGTGATTCTACAGAAGGGTAATGGGAACTCAGAATTCCGTTCGACCCCACACAATGAATTTCATTTTTCATATAGTTATTTTATGGAGACAGCGAGTAGCTAAATGTCATCCTTCCTTCTTCCTGAGCTGGGAAAGGATACAGAGCAGGCAGAGGGCTGCATCTCACATTCTGTATAAATTGAATGCAATACAAAATAGCAAAATAGCAAAAAGTAGATTTTTTTTTTCTCCCTAACAACTCCGGAACCTGGTAAACAGGTTATTACCATCTGATATCACACAAAGAAATAGCTTCTTAATATCAAAGGACTGGCAGCTCATTTTATTGCTGAGCTTCACCATTTGGGACATTTTTCTCCTCAAATTGTCATTGAGGCTGGTGTCAGGTCTTTCTTTCCTTTCTTTCCTTTCTTTCTTTCTTTCTTTCTTTCTTTCTTTCTTTCTTTCTTTCTTTCTTTCTTTCTTTCTTTCTTTCTTTCTTTCTTTCTTTCTTTCTTTCTTCTTTCTTTTCTCTCTTTCTTTTTCTCTTCTCTTTCTTTCTTTCTTCTTTCTTTCTTTCTTCTTTCTTTCTTTTCTTTCTTTCTTCTTTCTTTTCTTTCTTTTCTTTCTTTTTCTTTCTTTCTTTCTTTCTTCTTTCTTCTTTCTTCTTTTCTTCTCTTTCTTTCTTTCTTTCTTTCTTTCTTCTTCTTTCTTCTTCTCTCTCTCTTTCTCTCTTTCTCTTTCTCTCTTTCTCTCTTCCTTCTCTTTTCTTCTTTCTTCTTCTTTCTTTTCTCTCTTTTCTTTTTCTCTCTTTCTTCTTCTTCTTCTTCCCCTCCTTCCTCCTTCCTTCCTTCCTTCCTTCCTTCCTTCCTTCCTTCTTTCCTTCCTTCTTTTCTCCTTCTCTCCTTCCCTCCTTTTTTCTTTTCCTTTTTTCTTTTCTTTTTTCTTTTCTTTTTCTTTTTTTTTCTTTTTTTTTTCTTTTCTTTTTCTTTTCTTTTTCTTTTTTCTTTTTTCTTTTTCTTTTTCTTTTCTTTTTTTTCTTTTTCTTTCTTTTCTTTTCTCTTCTTCTTTCTTTCTTTTCTTCTTTCTTTTCTTTCTTTCTTTTTCTTTTCTTTTCTTTTTCTTTTTTCTTTTTCTTTTTCTTTTCCCTTTTCCGAGTTGCAGTCCCAGGGAATGTCACAAAGGCATGGAACCAGAAGTGTCACTTTTCTGCAGGAGCAACATCATCCTGGGTAAAGTTCCCTTCTGCTGGAATTTCCTGCACACAAACCACAAGTCTGGCATGGAAAGAAGGGTGTCAGAAACTCTGCTGCTCAGAAAACCGAGATTTCAGCAAATCCCCTGCAGCCAGGGGATGTGCTGAGAGGATGACAGCGATTCTGGGCCTGGAAATGACACCAGGGCTCGTTTTTGTACCTGTCCTACTTTGCTTGAGCCTTTTATGCTGCTCTGGCTTAGTGCTGACATTGAATTGTGCAAGGCATCTGACACGGATCAGGAATATCTGATGGAAAACAGGGACACTTCCATCTTAACAAGTGCATTTTGAATTTCTGAAACTTATATTCTGTTTCAAGGCTTTTTCTTTTTCTTTCTAAGAAATAAAATTTAACCCTTTATAAGCATAAATATTTTACATGGTTTGCATGTACTCTTTATTATTATTTAAAATAACACTTTAAAATAACTCTTTATTAACATTTAAAATGAGAATTACACATATTATTTTCCAAATTCAATTACTGATCAACTTGACACCTTTCTTTCCTTTAATCTTAGGGATTATCCCTAACATCTCCCTGAGATGAAGACACATTCACCTACACCAATTCAAATAAATTCCCTCCCATTTATTCTTTTCCCTTTCCCTTCCTCACCACTGAAACGTTCCTGCTTTTAAAATTATCTTCAAAATTATTTAAGTGCATTTATTGCTGTTCTTGCAAGCAATTAATGCATGCAAACCATATTTTTCCCTGTGACTGTAGCTTGAGGTTTTATCCAAGGTATCAGTTTGTGAGCAGTCAGGCTCACTTGGAGCCATCCTAGCTCTGCGATCATTTATTGCTCGAGCAAACAGATTTTCATGTTTTTATGTTAGAAAGCAGCTGTTTCTCCAGGAGAGCTTCCCATTCCCCACATTTTTTTCCTCCAGCAGCTGAGCTGAAGCCTGAGCATGGCAGTCAATATTTACCTGCATTTAGAAATCTGCTCATTGTAGTTATTTTCTCAGCAACCACAATTTATTCTTATTTATAGCCACCCCTAAATGAGAGTTACTTAAATATTAATGAATTAACTTGCTGGCTCAGCATGTGTTTGTAGGAC
>CM019221.1:2268696-2284405 GCA_009741485.1 Malurus cyaneus samueli
GGACAATCCCAAACCTGGACCTGGCAGGTGGCAAAATTTTGGCATAAGGAGTTTGCACAGTGTGGAAATGGCACAAAACTGAGTTTGTGTGGCAGATTAGAATTAAAACTCCTAATTAACCTTTAGAGGGCTCAGACTCTGATGAACTTTAAAAGCACTGCAGCAAATAACCAAATTGAAGGGGTTTTTTTTTTTTTTTTTTTGGTTGGTTGTTGATTTGGAGTTTCCTTTTTATTTATTCATGCATATTTTTATTTTTTTTTTCCATTTTGCATCTGTGGAATTTCTCAAAATCACAGAAGAATGCTGGGACAGCAGCTGGGCTTTGTAATGAAGATTTCTCACGTGAAGTACAAGATTACTCAGAGGTGTGAGGATTCCTGGCACTGGATTTCTTGAGGGTTACACATTATGAATAAAAGGGTGGTTATTATGATTGGTTTACCTACCTAAAATTATTATGTGAAATTGTTTCTGTTTATTAGCATAATAAACCTGGACAGAAAAAAATGTGCCCCTTTGACATTTTACGGTGTGTTAATGCTTTTATGCCTTATCATTTCTGAAAACTCTACCTCAGAATTACATCATGGCAATATTTACAATCTTGTCCTGCATTTCCTCTTTCTTACGAAGAAGAAATAAAATTATTTCTTTATTAACAGACGATTATCAGTACAGGAGAAAAAAAAAAAGTATTCTCCCTTTTTGATGATTAAGATCTGGAGCACTTCACATTTTAGGAAGATTTTTAGAAGTTACCTTTTTCCAGGCAGCAGTTCTCTCACAGCATTTGGGATTCCCTGCATTTCATGCAGTACACTCCCACTGAAAACCAGAAAAAAAAAATTTCAGCCCAGTAAACCCACCTAAATATCTATCAGCAAATTCAGGATGCAGTTTGCAATATACCAATACTAAATCTACTCATTCACATTTCCTCACAGAAAGATTTTGTTGCCTTCTTTTAATCTTCACGTGTGACATTTGATGAAAAAAAAAATAAGCTAAAACACTTAAAACTTTATTTGATTTTCCCCACGTTTCTCTAAGTTTGCAGTTTTTCAGTATATTCTCCAATATCTCAAATAAAAGGAGACATAAACAAGGCAGACACAAAAGGAAAAGTCAATAGCAATGGAGGCTTTTAGCTCCCATAATTAGCCTGCCCCATGGAATTATTCTGGCAAAGATAATTAATATAGAAGGCAGAATCTGCTGCCTTTGTTCAATTACTTCAGGCAAACAGTAAGGGGTTCTTACTGGGGAGAAATAATTTTAAACTGTTCTGGACCAATCTCCCCCAGGGAACAGGGACAGGAAGAGAGGGAACGGCCTCAGGCTGGGTCAGGGCAGGGGCAGGGGGGACATCAGCAGGAATTTCCCCATGGAAAGGGTGCTCAGGCCTTGGCAGGGGCTGCCCAGGGAGGTTTGGAGTGCCCATCCCTGGAGGTGTCCAGGGAAGGACTGGAGGTGACACTCAGAGCTCTGGGCTGGGGACAAGGCAGGCATTGGGCACAGCTTGAACTCGATGACCTTGGAGGGCTTTCCCAATCTTTGATTCTGGGATTCTGGGATTCTGACCCAGTGAGTGTTGCCTGGCTAGGTGTCAGAAGCTGCCATACCAAACAAAATATTTTTTCCCCATCCCTGGTGTCCCCACAATCCTCCCCAGCACCTTCCAGAGGGAAGGAAAACCCGCCTGTCTCAGCGGCAGAAGAATCCACAGGAGGAACAGATTTCCAGCAGGGAATGAATGCACAGCCTGGGCATGGAGCAGACAGGGCCTGGGGAGCAGCCATGGCTCAGTCTGGCCAAATGCTTCAGCAAAGAGCTGGGTAACAAAATGGGACTCTTTTATCCTTGTGGTGTGAACTCTGAGCTCTGGGGGCATGGAGAAAGTCTGAGAGCTCTGACTTGTAGAGTTACTTTGGAGCTGCTCAGAAAAAAGATTGCTTTCTCAGGGAGTGTTTGAAAGCCCCTTCTGCTCTTCTGATATCTTCCTGAACTCCTTGCCTAATGCTGAATTTTCTTGGGAGCAGCTCTGCCAGCTCACTTGGAACCATGGGGGATGGACTCTACAAAGGGCTGATGGGCTTAATGTTCATTAAAAATCCTAATGGGAGAGGAACTACCCAGTCTACAAAGAGTTCAAGAAACCAAACCAAACAAAAAAAGACATGCAAAAAATTAAATAACCCATGCAGCTTTCCAGAAGAATGATTCTCTACTGAAAAGCAAAAATTGGAGCTGTGGTGTTTCCTGGGCACACTTCCATTGATTGCACTGGGGAAGGTGACAGGATCTCACCTGTGGGAAGAGCTTTATCCAGTCCTGCAGGGAGCTGAGGGCTGGAAATAGCAGAGGAAAAAAATCTGAGGAGAAAAAACCCAGCCCAGATTTAATCCTCTTCCAGAAGGAATAGGATTCCTGCAGATTTCATGGGCTAATGAATGAAACCTTTTAGCTTTCCTTGTGATAGTGATGCCGGAATGATTTTTGCCTTTTCCTTTTAGATATTTGTAACCTTCCCAGTACTTGTCCCTGCCCTTTTCCCCAGCTGGAAAGACCAAACACAGAGCCCTGGGGGGCACAAGGTCCCATCCTATCCTGGTTCTTCCTGGGAACAAAGATCTGTCAGACCAAATTCCATAAACAGGGACAGCTGGGACTGAGGGTGGGGGGCTGCAGAGAAGGGGCTTGACCTGGGGGGAATTGCATCACCACTCGTCCTCTTAATTGGTTGTTTTTATCAATTACACTAATTTCCTAAAACCCATTAAACTGTACTCACCCCTTTTGGGGTTGGACTTTTATGGCTATTCCTCCATAACTGCCTCTGGAGCTCCAATAAAGATCCACTTTTATATCACGTCCTGTACTAAAATCATCTCGAGTTTCATTTCTAGGTTGAAAAAGGCAACAATAGGAGTCAGATCTGCACAGAACTTTACTGGGCACAACATGGAATTGTGTGGATCCACATTTCAATGGAAGGAACAGTGTCAGCGAACAGACAGAATTCCTTTTCAATCTGAAAATTAAATGGAAATACATTTAAAGTCTTTCTTGCGAGGGGTTTGCTGAATGTCTATGTCTAATCTCTGGCTGAATTGTAAACAGGGAAGAGCTAATCCATGAAATTCTTCTCTCCAAAGATAAGGTTGTCAGTTAAATCTCCAATTTGAAATTTTATTAATGGATTTGAAAACAGAGAAACTTTGCAAAAGCTCTTGCAGTTTTACAGAAGCTACACAATGCTTTTGAGAAGCATCCATAATCACAAATCCTTATATTCCTCATCAGTTTGGAATAAAATACAGGGATTTTATATAAAATATAAACCCAAAGCAGTTTTATATTGCAATGTGATACATAAGCAAAATTTCCCAAGGTGCTAATTTTTACATTCTGAATTTTGATATTAGATATAAATGTATTAACTGTTCAGCATGAATGAATGATACTCCAAGTCAAATGAAATCACCTAGAGTAGAGAACTTCAGAATTCCAGCTTCAGCTTCCAAAAAAATTCTCCCTATGTAATAATGTTCTAAATTAAATAATGTACATCTCCATTTTTTCTTGCATTATTCTGTGTGAGAAAAAAAGTGGGGTTTGTTTTACATTTTATGATTTTTCTGTCTGTCAACAAATAAATTCACGAAATGAAAAATCAATCCAGTGTTGTGTGCAACACTAGTTACCTTGTAGCTACAACACTTTCAGAGACACTTAACATTTTTAATTTTAAAGGCTTTGTCAGATATGAGTTTTCAAGGAAGGATTCATTTAAAAACTTCTGTGTCATTTACCTAAAATGTGCCAAAATGCGAATGTGGTGAAAAATAGTTCATTTCAGAAAGATGAAAATTAAAACAAATACAAATGAGTATACAAAATCAATACAAAAGAGAAACTCAACCATAAAAAATTCTTAAATTGAACACCTTAGGGAAGATACCCCTGAGAAGATAAGAAGGTTTAAGAAGGCGGAAACATAATATTTTTTAAAATGAAGTCACTTCTAATTCAGAGAACAAGAATAGAGAGAAAATAACTGAACTCTATCAATGAATTTTTATCAAGACCAGGCAGCTCCTGAGTTTCACACAGAATAAACAGAAAGACAAGAGTTTTATGGCCCTGTGATTATTTTCTTGTAACAACAGCCAAACCTTTTTACAGTTTTCTGACTCATCACAGAAAAAGTGGGATTTCCATGAGCCTGTGCAACTGGAATGGTTGGCTGATTTCAATGAATAAAACAAAAAGCTCTGGATGAAGGAGGCTGGAGGGAAACAGACTCCCTGGGCTGCCAAGATTCTCTGAGCAAGGCTCTCATTAAAGCATTCTGAATCCTTTACAGTGCCAGTCATCAAGGAAGCGGGGAGGAAGAGAAAGTTCTCTTTCAAAGAGAATCGAACAGAATTTCGGGTTTTGTGTGCAGGTGATGGCCACTGTGATTTTCAGCACATCCATGATGAGACTGGGAAGGACGATGAGAGGTGTGGGGACAGGCTGAGGGACACGGCCCCACTCACCAGGTTTGACCCCACAGATGGACACACAGCCCCAGGGGACACAGACTGTGACATCTCAGCATCCTCCCAGTGCACTGCTGAAATCTGTGGGTCATCTCCAAGCTTCTTCTGTCAGGGTCATCCCTCTGCTCCTGTTTCCTGAGGGACAATGCCTCTGATCAGATAAACTCACTGAAACTCTTGCTTTATTGGCCAGTTTAGAATTCTGAGGTCAGCACGGGTAAAAGGATAAAAGGGTTTTCCCTCTGTGTTAAATGGGATCCTGGGTGCACAACTCTCCAAAGGTGGAACACACCGAGATGCACCCCCCATATAACATGGATACAATTCTTACAGACCTCACAAATGAGCAAATCCGTCGAGAATCATCCAATAAAGAAGCTCAACAAATGCAGTGATGCCCCCCTATCCTAAAGAATCCCCCCAGGTGAGTCCAGAGCCCAGTTCACACAATGTGTTCCTGAGAAAAGGCTCCAGCCAAGGTTGAACCTTCGAGTTTGAGACAGCCCTGAGCTCAGCAGCCCCTGCTGGGGATGTTTGGTCTCTCTGCCCAGCAGCACCCCAAAACTGAGCTGGAATATCAGAATTTCAAGCATGTAGGAAAAAGGTACAAGGAATACATAAAGGGTACAGAAAATATCTAAAAGGATATCTAAAATACATAAAAGGTATCTAACAATAAAAGACAAAAATCACCAAGCATCTGAATAAGCATCCTCCTGCCATCCTCAGTTCCTGTGGCTGCCTCCTGTCATTTCGGTCGTGTTTGTGTCCCTGGCTGTTCTTGTTGATGGCTTCCTCCTTTTCTTATTTTCCTTTTTCACCTTGAAAATCCTCTTTGGCCTGATGCCCTTGAAGGAGCAGACTCTCCCTTTCCGTGGAATTCACACCTTCCATGTCACTTTACACAGTCTCCTTTTGGCTCAGGAATCCTTTGGGATTTACTCTGTAGCTTGCCCGGGCATCAATTTGCTCAAGTGGAACACAAGATACAAGAGAAGAAAAACCTTTGATTTTCATCCAATATGGCCATTTTCATAACCAACTTACAGCAACTGATAAAATGAGGAGTTTTTAGTCAGACAGCAGAACAGAACCCACAGATTTAATTTGATGCTGACATGTCCAGTTTATTCCCCTGGTTCAGCCAGAAATGTGAAACATTGGTTTTTGGTTCTTCTTTAAAATCTGTTCAAGAAAGCTGGTGTCCAAATCTCTCTGATGCCAACAGGAGGAGATTGCTGTCTAGAGAGAATTTTTCTTCCATACCCTCCTCTCAGCTTATTTCTTCCAGTTTGTAAACAAATCGTAGCAAAGCAAATTTTTTTTGCACTCATGTGAAATGCCCTGCATTATAGAATTAAATGTTTTGTGTCCAAACCCAGGATCAATTAAAATAGAGAGAGGCTAACTCAAAACCAATGGTGTTATTACCAGATGATAATTCTGATTTTAATAAAATCCCTCTCCTATTCCACACCATTTCAATCAATGTTCCAATTCTAGAGTAAAAAATTAGTAGATTTTTCACCAAGTAGTAAATATTGTCTCACAAAAGAGGTTCTAGAATTTAACACACCTGGATGCCATTTCTGTACAATATCATGTAATTCTAGCTCAAAAAGCTTCATCCGTGAAGGTTCCAGAACCACTAATCCTTGGAGGTAAATAATGGCAAAAACTGAGCATTTCACTGGAAAAAAAAAAAGCACCTCTTCCCAAATAGAGGGGCACTAGAATTGCCTACAAATAAATGGGACCAATCCTTTCATAAACTCTTTGATGAAAACCAGAATTATGTAGCAATAAGGGAAAACTGATGCTCTGAAAATGATTCCTGAGGCCTGGGAAGCACTGAAAGACAGCTGATTTCTAGGCTGGGGTCTGTTTAAAGACCTTTTCCAGGTGTTTCAGTCTCTCAACCCTGGATTTTAGTTATCTTGTTGTTGTATGAATTTTTTTTTTTCTGGTACTGAACACCAGCTTACTTAGGTTCAGAATTGGACAAAGGAACATAAAAAAGAGGCCTTAGAAACCCAAATGGAAAAAAGAACTTATTTATCAAAAGAATTTACTTATCAAAAGAATTCACTTATCAAAAGAATTTTCTTATCAAAAGGCAGCAAATCAACAGGACAAACCAAAAATAATAACATGGCAAAACCTAGAACTGGCTGAAGCTAAAATCAACAGATTTTTATTCCTTTATATACACCATCTTCTTTAAAGAATAATCTGGGCCAAAATTGGCAGTTGATCAGCAGTTTCTTTTATGTCCCAAGGCAAGGAACAGCCCCCTGCACAAACCAGGATATTCAGAGGTAGCTGAAATAGAGTGGCTTTGCATTCATGTGCATTGCATATTCAGCAGTGAATTCTTTGTCTCTCTACCTTTATTGCTTCACATAATAACAGCATTTTGCTCAGATCATTTTGATAGATTATACAAAATCTTGTTGCATTGGCAGACTGAAAAACAAATTGAAGAAATGTGCTTTTTTAGGGTAAGTATCTGTTATATTTTGTTCCAATCACTCTGAGAATTATTACCAGGAAACAAAGAAAATCAACAATTCTCTTTCTTCTTATCCCTCTCATTCCATCTCTTTTACTAAATTAAGAAATAAAAAATACTGGGAAGTTTTGGTTGTGCCATTGGTTTCTGGAGGTTTCAGAGAGACTCTCAAACCTTCCACCACCATAATTTTTTTTTTTTATATTAAAAGAGATTAAGAGACTATTGCTAAAGCCTAAACAGCCAGCCAGGTCATTTGTTAACGAAAGTACAACCCCAGTTCTTCCTCTGTCTTTGAAAATACCATCCATCTTCGGGCTGTATAATTTTAAAGTTGTGTTCATCTTAAAATAATTAGTTTGAATATTTCATATGAAAAGAAGGAAACATCTCCTTAATGAAGGAAAGGAATTTGCAAGAGATAACATTGCCATTAATGAAGTCTAATTAGAGATTCATTTAAAAAATAATCTCCTGTGCTAATTTATCAGGGAAGGCTAATAGAGTTCTAACTTGAGACAAAAATAGTTCCGTGGAGTTTTATAAATGTTCTTGTCTAGGTTAACTATTTCTATTATTCACAACAAAAAACAATTAGTATGGTAGAAATCTGACAATTAAGAAATAAAATTATTGGGTCTTTTACATGATTTTTTGAAAGTTATTTTTGTGAGGGGGGTTGTCTCATGTTTCACCATTGTAGGTTTTGAAATAAAATGCTGTAATTTTTGTTCACTTTTGAGATATACAATCATTCTCTCTTAATTTCTATTAATAAAAAAGGTTCTTTAATTTTTTTTTTTTATTTCTTTACAGATGACTGGGATTGGTCCCATAATGTATAAAGCAAATTTAACCTCATTGCCAGTGTTTCATCTGCTGTGTTTACTTGATGACATAACACTGTTTGACTCTCAGATTTGGGCTGCTGGAATCCTCTGCTGCCCCGGGCTGGGGCTCTGCCCAGGACCGAGACCACAACTGCTCTTGGCAGAGTGAACATGGCAGAGATTGCTTCAAACAGGATGAAAAAGGAAGATCAGCTGCCTTAAATCATGGGGCACTTGGGGTGGGGTGGGATTGGAGACCAGGAGTGACAGAGGAACAAGGCCAAGTAGGGCTAATGCCTAAATCTGGTTCCCTAAAACAGAGGCTGGACAGAATTGAGAGAATCCAAAGCAGTTCCGTTCATTGCAGGGCCTTCAGGGCCATCCAGGGCAGTCCCAGCCCAGCCAGGGGCTGCACCCACAATGGACAATGGCTCACGGGTTTTTCACCCTTTATCAG
The DNA here is from genome assembly GCA_009741485.1 of Malurus cyaneus samueli. Classification (NCBI taxonomy): domain Eukaryota; kingdom Metazoa; phylum Chordata; class Aves; order Passeriformes; family Maluridae; genus Malurus; species Malurus cyaneus. The sequence continues at coordinate 2,277,043 of CM019221.1, forward strand.
TTTTGTCCATTTGCACATCGGGGCTGAATCCTCCAATTGCAGCTCAGCCAATGCAGTCATTCACTCCAACTTGGCTCCCCCAATTCTCTGCTGTTTCCATCTCCTGGGGTCTGTCACAGTGAGGTGTCCTTGAGTTTGGGGCTGCAGAGGAATTGTTTTGTGTAAAAATGGGAGAGCAGGAGCTCAGCACTGTCTGTGGAGTCTGGAGTTATCCACTGAAGAATTCCAGGATACAGAGACATGGAAATAGAGAAGTTGAAATCCTAAGGCTTCAGGACCATGGACAGCTCGTGCTGCAGTTCCATCTGGAGCCGGGAGTCCTGGGCAAACTTTTGGAGGGTGTTTGGATGGACAAAGGGCTGCTGGGTCAATGGTAGGTGGCCAAAATTTGGGTTGTGAAAGGGGCTGGGGAAGTCCCCACGTTCTGCCTGAAGGAATCCTGTGTGGCTGTGCTCACATTCACTTTGGGGACGTGGGCGGGACCTACTGGGATCAGGGCTCAGCCAAACTGGAAACGGAGACTCCCACTGGGATTGCATCTCCTTGGAAATGCGGGACATGGACCCCTCTGACACCACTCAGGAGCCTTTTCTGATGTGACAAATTGCTGTGATTAGAGCAGAGATCTCCTCAGCCCGCCTGGTGTTTTCGGGGTAATTTCCATAATAATGCTGTCTGGCAAACAAAAGAAGGAATACTTGAGCATCCTATTGATTATTCCTGTCTGTTCCTGAATTATCTCCTCTAATGGGCTCGGAGGCTTTTTGTGAGGTAACAGATTTGGGATATGATTAGCTGATTATAAAGAATAGAATTATAAACAGGCCTCCCGCTGAACAGAAAATGGATTTCATGGAGCATCAACATCTTCATTCCGGAGGGAATTTCGCAGGTGAGTGATTTTTGTTGTAATATGACGGAAATGGAGAAAAACACATCCTCCAGGACCTCACTGCATTGGTGCCTGGATGCTCAGGTGAGCTGTAGATCTGGTTGAATTTAATTTGTACCTCCATATTCCAATTGGATGGGCTTGGAGCACCCTGGGATAGTGGAAGGTGTCCCTGCCTGTGGCAGGGGGTGGGATAAGATGAATTTTAAGGTCTCCTCCAACCCAAACCAGTCTGGGATTTTATATTGATGTGGGTATTCACCACATAGAGTAAATTATTATTTTAACCAAGAAAATATAATTCCTTCCATATTTATGTTCTTTCTTTTTAATTTAAATGCTTCTTTTCAATCTAAAATTGTGCTAACAGTCACTCTCAAGACTCAAGCATATAATTCAAGCTTAGGACCAATCTTACAACAAATTTACAGGTGATGGTTCTGCTGTAACTCATTGTTAAATGAGAAATGAAATGCACCACTTACTGCTTTAAAACACCTGCTCAAACGCTACATTTTCACCTTTAATTTCTCTTTTAATGCCTTTGCCATAAAATTAAGATAACTATGCAAAACTTTCCTGGTTCAGCCCTCAGACACTTATTTTATCTTTATTAGATGGGAAATTACGAGATGCCAGGAAACCCAGGTAAGGAACAAAAGCTGAGTTCTGCTGAAATGCTTTTTTTTCCCTGTAGCTTATCTCCCAAAATATTGTCCCCTGTGTGGTGCCAGCAGGGCAGTTTGTTTGACTTAGGGCACATTGAGAGCAGTTATTACAGTGCAGCTCGGCTCCACCAGAGCTTGTTTTACTGAAATATTCTTCAATCAGGGCCCTGCAAGGGACACTTGCACATTCTTGGCTCTGCAAATGCCACACTCGCCTGGGAATCAGTCACCAGCAAAATAATCAGCTGCCAAAACATGGAGTTTAAGGTGCAGTAATAGACTATTAAACCATTTTATTGGCCAGCATATCTTCCATAATCTGCTTCGGCTTCTTCTTGCTGTTCATCTTCCAGAGAGCTTTGTCCTTTCTGGTCTCCAGGTTTGGACTCTGTAACAACAAAATAAGCTCGATAAAAAAAGGGCTGGATCAGCTGTCAGCCTTGTACCTGGGAACAGCAGAGGGAGAGCTGGAACTTCCTCATCCCTCCTGAGAGAATTTTGGAATGGTCTGGGTTGGGAGGGACCCTAAACCCCATCCAGTGCCACCCCTAACTTGGTGATCTCAGAGGTCTTTTCCAACCTTAATGAATAATAATGAATAATTAATAATTCTGCGATTCTCAAGTATATGGGCAGAGGGGGAGAGACGTTGCCAAGTCAGTGAAATTTTAAGAGAAAAAGCAAACTAAAATAGATTTTTATTGTGTGTCTCCAGAGTAGTGCTGCTTTTTAGATAAGCCACACCTGCCTGTAATTCAGCAAACCTCAGAACCAAACTGGAACCTTGTTTTGAGTTGCATTAGTAAAATCTTCCCTGATAATTGCAGAGTGAAAGGAAATCCTCTGCTCCTGCACTGTTTTGTGATTGCTTCCATGCCACAGACATAATAAAGATCATAAACAAAGATCACAAGCACGACATGAAAAAGACATAAAACATCATGAAAATACCATAATTGTTAGAGTTGCAAATTCAAACTAAAATAGCCTGAAGAGATATTCAAAAAACCTCTGACTCCCATCATTTCCCTGTATTTGCCTCATGGCCCATTAGTCATTGCTAACCCCAGAAGCAGCACACCAGGAGTTGTGGTCACAGGTGAGAGGGAGAGCAGCACATGGGCAAAAGGAGGAGAGGGATTGGGTTTGTGTGAAACACAAAATGTTAGTTGGTAAATTAAAATTGATAGTGAAATATGAACTTGCTTTCAAATTCTGTTTCAATTAAAATAATGGTTAAAGCAACAAAGAAACAGCGGTTGTTACTCAAGCTGATAATTTTCTCCTCGAGGAGCTCATTTTTGGATATGTCAGGGATGATACAATGGAAAAAAGTAGAACATTTTTCTATAACTCTCCCCAATTGGCAGCACTTTTGTGATCAGCTTCTTCTGACAATCCTTTTCTTTCAGCTGACATCCAGCACAGAGAGATGGAGGGCACAGTTCCAACCCAAAATATTTCTTCCAAAACATTGAGAAAGAAATATTTGCTGCAAGTTGCCCCAGACTGATGACAGCCTCTAATACATGAGCTGAAATTTGGATCTCTCTCATGTCTCAGGTTCAGAGTAGGGAGAGGATATTTACAGATTCGTGAGGATTGCTTGGATGTCTGAGAGGACTCTTGATTTAGGATTGCTTGATCAAAAGATAAATTCTTTCCAAGCTGTCTTAACAACAGCTTTCTTGCTCCTTAATTAAACACAGAGGAATAAAAAAAATCATCTGGACTTTCTAATTGTTGCCCACTTTGAAGTGTTTTTGATGTCCATCACTGAGCTCTTGCTGTTGATCTTTCTTGGTGGTGGAAAAACCCCCATTTTTATGGAAACCAGCAATGCAGCCTGAATCAGCCTGGCTTGGAATCCATCCATTACTTTCCCACCAAAATCTCCATTATTTTCACTTCCTTAAGCAAGTCAGGTAATCTCTCAGGTTTTTTACCTCCCTTATTTCCACGTTAGGAGTGAGACTCCTTCTCATTACAGATATATTTGTGCAATATTTATGAATCTGATCCATTGCAGGAGCTATCATACAGTTTGAATCACAAGGGAAAATAACTAAATTACAGAGTAAACTACCTTCAGTTACCAAATAATTGTGCCATTTTCTCCCAAATGTGAAAGCTGCAGTTATTAGCAGAGGAATATCTCAAATGTGTCGTTTATTGGGAAGGCAGAAAGTTTCTTGTTAAGAAAGAAACTATTGCAAATACAGACAGACTGGCTAATTCAACCAACAAAACTGCAGTCACTGCCAAGCCTCCTTCTTTCCACAGGGAATGTATTCCCACATTTTCCAGTCAGTGTAGCACAGGTGTCTGCACCCCTTGGGTACAAAACTGAGGCAAATTTCATGGGAGATGGGCTGAGGCACTCAGATGCCTTTTTTTAATTTTTTTTTTCTATGTACTGTATATATTTCATAGCCTGGAGTCCTGCTGAAGCTTTCTGTACATCCTTTTAAAAAAGATTAATTTATTGATGTGCAGCAGAGCAGTTCTGGAGGAATGCTGCTGTCCATCTCATGTTATTCTTTCACCCCAGGGTACGGGAGCGTGGATTCTTCCCTGTGCCTCAGGTTTTAAATGTCTTCTGTCATTAAACACTGCAAAGGGACACACAGATCATTTCAGAGGGACCCTCACTGCCTTGGTTCATCAAGACTGGCAATTTCAGAGAAGGAAATCCCATACTTTGAGAAGAATGAGCTCAACATGCACAATTTTGCTATTTTTGCCTGGTTTGGAAGAGGAAATGGAAGGGCTCTTGCTGGGTTCCCTCCAGCAGAGATACCAAGATGAGTCCAGGGCTTTTCCTTCCTCTTGCCCCTCCCTGAACATTCAGCTGAACTTTAGATGAGGCACTCACGACATTTCCTGAAGGAATAACTTCTCAGGGAATATTCTTTATGCAGTTTACAACTTTCCTCTTCTAATCCTGCTTCATCTGGCACTAAAGGGCTTTTCCTGCTCAAGACAATCCATAAACCCATCCTCGAGCCTCACACCAGCACTTCCCCAAGCCTTTTCCAGAGATCCCAGCCAGAGAGGATGGATGAAATATTTCTCAGGGGAGGTTTTGTTGCTGTTTGGATCTGCCTCTGGCAGCCCAGAGCAGTCCTGGGGTGACCTGAGCTCTGCATTTTTCTTCTCATCAAAACAAAAACAAAACCTAAGTCTTAAACTAAATTATACTACACTACAAATTCCCCAGCCATTGTCCTGACAAAAAAAAAAAAAATCTTGGAAGAAGCCTCACCTTCCTTTTGCAACACCATTGAAGACCACCTATGATTGGATCTGGAATTTATTTCTGCTCACGACCTTAACCCTCCTGTTCAGATTAGACCCCAAACCATTGACCAGGGAAAGAAATTCTGCAGGGCTGGTTATTCCTGATTCAATCTTGGATTGAATCACTCTTGCTCTCACTCTTCCTCTCTCCAAAGCTGTAACCTTAACCTCAATCCCTTAAAAAGCTTTCCCATATTTATTTATTTGAATATTTAATACTTTGGTAGACAAATCACAAATATTTAAATATTTTGGTAGATTCTGTGCTTCTGGTGTTGTGCACAACTTAAAGATGGACAGAGAAATTCTGTGTTTAATGAGGCTGCATCACTTTTTTGCCTGCAATAACATCTTCTGTGCTCAGCAGTTCCATCTCCTGTGACTGAATCCAGGGAATTGTTTCTGTGCTGCTCAACCCAGGATCCTGATTTCACAGATAAAAAAAACCCAGGCTGAACAAAAGGAAAGGGCAGCTTCATGTGAATGAGAAAGTGTTGGAAGGCAAAGGACCAGGCACAGGATGGAGATGGCAGAGTGGGATTTTGTGGGTGACAGTGATGGCTTAGAGAACCAAACCCAAAGTTAACAATGTCCACAGGCACGAACTCCTCTGGAGAGAGGGAAATCTGCATGAAGGAGAGGGATGGAGTGAAAGACAACACTGCCCATTTCTCTTCCAGCTTCTCGGATCGTCTTCATGGCCACAGCCAAGACTCAACAAAGAGCACAGACATCAGAGCCACTCATATAACATCGGTAGTGCTGTACACACATGGCTGAGTGAGGATAGGAGGGCTGAAATGGGACATTTTTGTGTTTTTAGAGGTGATCATTGAGAATGTGACGTCAGCACAAACTGTGGTGTTAATTAATGAACCGAACAAAGGTTTGGTCCATATTTTTTAAAGCTTAAAGCTGGTGTGGTGAATCGAAACCAACCCCTCGAAGGGAGCTGTGGCTGATAGGAATCTCTTTAATAACGAGTTGGAACTTCTCTTTTAATCACTGCCACTTATTTATGGTGGCTTTAATCCACAGCCCTATTAATGGGAATCAAAACTCCTTCACAAGGAGCAACTGTCACCCCCTGGCTGATGCCTTAGGATTTCAGCTCCTCTATTTCCATGTCTCTGTAACCCTGTGATTCTCCAGTGTTTAACTCCAGACTCCACAGACAGTGCTGAGCTCCTGCTCTCCTTTTTACCCAAAACCATTCCCTCCCCAGAACTCAAGGATACCTCACTGTGCCAGACCCCAAGAGATGGAAACAGCAGAGAATTGGGGGAGCCAATTTGGAGTGAATGACTGCATTGGCTGCAGCTGCAATTGGAGGATTCAGCCCTGATGTGCAAATGGACAAAACTGATAAAGGGTGAAAAACCCGTGAGCCATTGTCCATTGTGGGTGCAGCCCCTGGGTGGGCTGGGACTGCCCTGGATGTCCCTGAAGGCCCTGCAATGAACGGAACTGCTTTGGATTCTCTCAATTCTGTCCAGCCTCTGTTTTAGGGAGCCCGATTTGGGCATCCTGGCCAGCCTGTCTTCAGCCAACAATATTTTTTCAGCAGCTTGAATACTTTTCCTTCTGTGGCTTGGGTGGCAGCAGCCTGCAGTCCAGTGGCAGAATCCTGCAGACTCTCATTTCCTGATTCAACTACAGAAATCCATTCCTTGTGCTGCTGATGAACGTGTATTTTGTGCAGGAATTTCACTGCTGCATCTACAGTGTGACACAGCTGGTGGCTGGGGCAGGAAACAGCTCCTCAAAAACGCATGAAGCTGATCTGCTCTGAGTGAATGCTGGAACAGGTGTGTTTGCGTGAGGAATGCTTAAAATTATTGCAAAAATAGGGGGTTTCTTGGTTTCCTTTTCAATATTTAGGCTGCAGGGTCATTGTGAGGGGTGAAGAAACACGGCATGTAAAGTGGAGTTTAAAGATCTGTAACAACCCAAAAGCTCCCAGTTCTTGTTGTAACTGGAAGCTGGGGCGTGGATGAGCTCAAACCCCTCAGTGAGTTGAGTTGTTTTGTGGTCAGGAAGCACAACCAGATACCAGAATTGTTGCTTCACAAATTCTGTTGCATTTGTCCAAATCTTCAAAATTTGAAATCCACTTTTGCTGCTTCTTGGCTTGCTTTTGGAGGCCAATGAACCTGAGAAATAGTCTTTGAAAAGCTGTTCCAGAATGATTCTTCCAGTTCACAAGGGGAGATGATGAATGATTTTACCACGAAGACATAAATGCAGAAAGTCAAAGTTTTAATCTTTCTAACACTTCCAAAACTCACTTAATGGCTTGCATTGTAATTGCATTGGCTTCAGACTGAGGTGGGCAGGGTTGGATGGGATTTTGGGAAGGAATTGAGGCACCACAGAGTGCCAATGGTGGATATTCCAGTTTTAATTTTGGTAAGTTTTAGCTATCAGTCAGTTAATTTTCAAAATCACTTTGTTCAAAAGAAAAAATAGGGTTTTGATATATTTTTAATAGATTATAGACCTT
>CM019221.1:2294206-2338811 GCA_009741485.1 Malurus cyaneus samueli
GACTGGATATAATATCTGCCGGACGGATCTTAGTTCTAGCTCTCGATATTTGGGTGTTTTTTTTGCGTTTTTTTCATCAAGTCCAGCCTTTGCCAGGGAGTTGAGTCCATGGTTATTCAACCACGTCACAAAATGTTTAAATGGTCTTGTAGAGACAAAACAAAGATCAGGGATTTGCCATACCCTGGCACTGTTTACATGTTCATATTCAGAGTTTTCTTTTTTTAGCAGATTAAAAAAAAATGTCCTTAATATGCCTTGGAAAAAGCAATTCTCTATTTTTTATACAGAAAATACAAAACCCTCCTCAATTTTGAATCCAAGCTGGGACAGATTTCTTTCCATGAGCTCTCTTTTAATTATTGGACAAAGACAATAATTGATGTGCTGAGTGTTAAAAGTCCATTTGCACCTGATTATTTTCTCTTTTAGCATTTTAGTCTCTGTAATTAATCTTTACACTTCCTGTAATATTTGAAAATAAAATTATTTTGCCAGTTCTCTTTAAAAATAGGAATCTGAGAATTTGAAATGCACTGTTAATTTTTAAAACTGGTGGGAATCCCTCGGATTTTCATTTACCAGCAGTGCAAAAGCTGCCCTATATTTTAAATGCTAACGATGCCGCTGACATTTCAAAGAATTTTATGCCCAAAGTTAAAGAAAATACATGACTTAGTCCAGTGCTAATCTTTTAGTTCCTATAATGCTAAGCCTCATTTATGCTTTTAAACTTCATTAAAAATAACTGCAGGCCATATTATTTTAAATGGCCTCTCTGCTCAAAAGAAGACATTTTTTCTCCCCCCAACATCATTTTTGTTCCTTTATATTAAGGACTTTCTATTGATTTTTCACTTTCGTTTTGCACCTAGTGTTATTTTTTCTTAAATTATATTTATATATTTTTTTTCTCCCTGAGGGATCTTTTGCAAGCTGAAAATCTGACTGTGTGGAAGTGGATAAGCTTTAGGAAACTGCCCATGTCCTACTTAGAGCTGCAGGAATTCCTGTAAAAATTATCTGCTGTGCACATGGAAAACTCAGAAATATTTCCTACATGGAGCGTGTTCTTGCCTCCTGCACCAAGAAGTTTTTTTGGCCACTCTGAGCCAAGGAATGGGCTTTTTTAAGGGCCCTCAATGTGTAATTCCTACCAAAATGAGGTTCCTGCACATCTCTGTAGGTCTGACATAGTCCAGACATAAACACAGAGTGTTATGGGACCTTTGGAAAAAAAATATTGCGATGTTTCTTAAAGAATTGGATTTGAATTATTTATCTAAATGCCCAAAGCCACATGTGAACATGGCACTTGAGGACACGGCTTAGTGCTGAACATGGTGCTGGTGTGATGGTTGGATTTTGTAATTTTAAAAGTCTTTTCTGACCATTATTACTCTAGGATTTTATTTTTCCTCTTTTTCCATTTGTATTCCATTTGTGGCAGTATCAACTGGCTCATTAAAAATTCCAGATAAATGTGTTGGGAATGTGGGAAACAAGGCTAATGAATGGCTATGATGGAAATTCCCAGGAAATTCAAGTTAAAACACTGGGATTATTGGTCAAATGATTCCTTTTAATCACTCAGACTTTTTAAACTTGCACCTCTCCATTTAAATTCCTCAACAACTCCAATTTTCTTTTTTAATTTTTTTTAGTACATGTGGGTTTTTTCGTTCCAGTAGCAGTTGAACATGTTTTTCCAGACCTATTTGAAATGGAAAATGGACAGCAAAGGTATTTTTTCCCTCCCTGTCCTGTTGCTAAAGTTGTTACTTCCAAATCTACAAAAAATTTTTGAGGGCGTTTCCAGGTAAGGACTTGACAACAGTAAATGTTCCTAAATCCTGCAGAGTCAGGACTGCTGATCTGAGTCTGATTAGCACAAAATTAATCAAAATAGATGCCTGACCTGAGCCAAGGTGGTTATCCAGATTTTCTGAGCAGGCAAAAGGGATGTAGAACCAGATAAAATAAAAGTCCACATTGTTCCTTCTGCCAATATTGGAATTAGGTTATTCCTGTTGCAGTCAATTGTTGTTTGATAGCAAGATATTCCTCTGGGAAGCTCTAAATCCATGTAATTTCCTACAACTCCACAGAAAAATGTAATGATTATGACAGACAAGCCTGTTTGTAATTGGTCCCTTATGTTATAATTGAGAAGGAATAAAAATCAATCTGGAAAATCTTAATGAAACAGAACATTATTAGATACACTTAAGAAGAATCCAGATGCAGAATGAAGACAGCAAAATTACATCATCAAAACCACTTCATTTTAATGTTTTCTGATATCCAGGACTGATCTTTATGCAAAAATAAAAAAAAAAAATAAATCTTGCTCAATTTTCCAAACTTTCAAGCATTAGCTCAGGGCTACCCAGCAATGAGCTGTCCATTTGAGACAAGCTTGCCTTGCTTGAGAATGTTTCCTTTAATTATTCCCAAGTGACATGAGATGGTGATATGGGAAATATCCTTGAGCCAGTGCCTTTATGGAGTCTCAAAAAATATTTACAATATTTGATGTTAAAAAAAAAAGAAAAAAAAACAGCCCCAAATTCAAACCGCTCCATTGCAACCACTTCTTTAAGGGTAGGCAATGGATTCACGATTTTTAAGCCACAAACAAACAGATAAATTTTGATCACCGAGGTCTTTCAAAGTTTTCAAACTCCACTCTCTGAGCCCTCACTGCTTTTTATCCTCCCTTATCATATTTATCCTGCAGTCTCATGGCCAAAATAATCTATTGATCACCTGCCTTTTCCTTCAGCTGTCAAACTGCTTCAGAAATTAGAGGAGTATGGACAAAAGGCTGTGAATGGGCATGAGGAGAAAAAAATAGAAAAATGGTGCTATTTCATTGCATTCTTGGTCATGAATGCTCAGCTCAAAGCAGAAATATGATCAGAAACCGTGGAAAAGCTGATCTCTGCTGAAATACTTTTTGCTTTTGTTTCCAATTTAATAATTCTGAGAAAGTATCATTTCTGTAACATTATCAGAGCTGTGCACTCAAGTCTCATTTCAGAAGATAACTCAGGGTTACTGTGGGATAGAAAATGAAAATATTGTGTTTTTGATTATGTATTATCTTATTTATTTCATTTAAACTTATCCAGAATAATAAAATAGTAATTTTCAAGCAGTGTTGACTTTAGAAAACTCTTATTTCTAATCAATTCAAGCTCATCTTTCTACTTAAAGTTGGAGTTACTTAATAAAATTACAAGGGGAATAAATATGCTGAAGTTCACTGTATCCTTAAATAAATTAACGCTCTGTGTCCAGAAGGAATATCCATTTTTATATTAGGAATAACATTAAATGGAACCACAAGGTAAAAAATAAATGAATTCACAAAGTAAACCAGCTTTTGTTTAAAATTTGAGGCTGGACTGGGTTATACTCTCAGGATAGTGGTCTGTGGATATCTGCAATAAAAATACCTGTTCTGCAATCTCCTGGGCCATTTGGCAGAGATAATTTGTGACAAACATTCAAATGACAGTCAAAGGAGTATTATAGGATATTGATTAAATTTGCCACTGGAAAATGGTTTTATTTTCTGAGGGAAAATTAACAGAAGCCAGGACACAAAGTTGAAAATTTCTTGCAATACCTTTTGTGCCTAGGAGAACTTATTATAATGTAACTTTTGATAGAGATTTTTCTTATGTTAATGCAAACCAGAAGCTGAAAGAAAATTCTAAACCACATGAATATTTGGAATGAAGCTGATTAATGCCAACAAAGGAGATGTCTTCCTGAACAGAAGGTTTTCTGAGCAGATGTGTACAGGCATGGAAAGAAACTGAAGACCCCAAAATCATCAGGGAAGTCAATCCCATTGCAGGGGTTATTTCTGAAATTTGGCTTGTGGCTATTCCTTTAACATGGAGACTGGAAAAATGCTGATAATTTTTTTTTTTTAAAACCAGGTGAGTTTTTTCACCATGAATCTTGGGATGTGGTTTCATTTCAGGCTGGTATGATTGACACAGAAATCCTCATTTTGGAGGAACAGCTTTGTCTGCACCAAAAGTGCATCAGGAACAGATCTGAATGGTGGAGCCCCGAGAGACACCCAGAATTTGGAGGATTTGGGTTAGTCTGGCTCTAATCTGATCCTGGGGACTGAATTCCTGTTAATGCCTGAGGGATCCCTCAGGGGAGCACCTTCTGGTTTGGAATTTTTCTATGAAAGAATCGAATTCTTGCATGCTCCCAGACTCACAAAGTGGAGATGATGAAGGGTTGTTCCAAAATCCAGTGAATCCCATCCATGAAAACTCCCTGAAGCAGGAGTGGTGTTTGCTGCAGGAGCTCCATGGGGTTTGTAAGGACATCAGAACCTGGTCCATGAACACCATGGAGCCTGATCGGGCTGTGCTTGCAGAAAACGGGGACAGGAGGAGAGGGAACGGCCTCAGGCTGGGCCAGGGCAGGGGCAGGGTGGGCATCAGCAGGAATTTCCCCATGGAAAGGGTGCTCGGGATTGGCAGGGGCTGCCCAGGAGGTTTGCAGTGCCCATCCCTGGAGGTGTCCAAGGAAGAGCTGGAGGTGGCACTCAGAGCTCTGAGGGGATGGGGCACAACTTGGCCTTGAGGATCTTAAATAAAAATGATTTTGTGATATAAATTAAATTCTCAGTAAGTGAAGCTGTGTGGAAGGCAGGCTAAGCTGAGAAGGGTCACATAGACATTTTACAGCTTGTGAGATGAAGGAATGCAGGTGTCTGCAGATAGAATAATTGCTGAAATTTGTGTGAACCATCCTTCTGAGGCCATGGGAAAGCTGTGCAAGGACATCATGTTTTTAAACCTGCTGGAAACTCCCTACGAGTATTTGTTTAGTTAGCCTTGGGAAAAAGTAGAAGTAGATAAGGGAAATTTGGCAAATGAATCATTAGAGGTGGAGTTGACGTGTAAGACGTGGACCTATGAAATACATGTATTACAGAATATGCATGAGCTAATTATGTATGTTATAAACTTGGACATTGTTTACAATAAATGGAAGTTCGCTTATGACTCATATTGAGTGATCCGAGTCTTCCCTTTGCAACAAAGCTGTGTGAACACTGAACATCTGTAACTGCTCTTGTAAAATCAGATGTGATGGAGCCCTCAATATCAGCAGCAGCAACTTTGCATGGATTAGGAGCACAAATTACATCATAACTTTGTGTGCATCGGGGAGTTAATATCTCCTGTCAGAGCACAGGAGGACAGAGGATGTGTGAGCAAAGCAGCCTGCAGGCCCAGACTGAGCAGCACAGACAAAGTAATTACAGGCACTTCAGGAAGAACTAATAAACGTTTCCCAAATCCATTTTAAAGGGAATTGGAAAAGGACTTTGTCAGCATTCAGACAAGCCTCCAGGAGAACACAGCCGCTGACATTTTCATTGAGCCGCCCTCTCTCCACTCCTGTTCCCTTCAGGAAAAGGGAGCTTTTAGAACTCCAAGTCCAAATGTCGGGGATTACTCATTGCTACTTCAAATGGGCAGCTCCTGAGAACTCCTTTGCCACAAATATTTCTCCTAAATTGAAGAAACTTTTCTGAAAAAATTGAAATGGTCTATAGACTAGAAAGCACAGTTTGTGTCAAGTTAGAAATATGACAATTTTGTGACTATTTCGGGAATGAACTGCATTGATGCTTTATTTCATTTCCCAGATCTCTGTCGGTAGAAGTAGAAATATTACCTGCTGGAGCAAAAGAGTGCAGCAGTTCTAACAGAGGCTTTAAGGAAAGTGGATAAAATACGTTTGCAGTGCTGGAAGTTGTTCCCTGAGGGTGCCCAGAAAAGCTGTGGCTGCCCCTGGATCCCTGGCAGTGCCCAAGGCCAGGTTGGATTTTGGAGCTTGGAGCAGAGGGTGTCCCCTTGGAAGGGGTGGAATGGGCTGAGGTTTAAGTCCCTTCCAACCCAAACCAGTCCCTGATTTTATTTTGTACGCTTAACCAACAATTCCTGTATTTCCATGCACCTGAAACTCCCGTATTTTATATTTGCTCCCTGTCAAACTCTAGTGCATTTAACTTAAACATTTCCCTTTCCAAACCATCTGCATCAGCTGAACACCCTTCAGGCTCTGCTAAACACCTGTGGGGTTGTGACAATCACACAATTTCCTTTGTTCTCTCAGAAAGTTGAGTTTCTCTCAGAAAGAAACTTTAAGAAACTACACAGGAAAAATTTTACTACTTGAAGAAAGATCTCTTATTTACCTATAGATTCAAGGATTCATGAATTTCTTTGCTTTTTCCATTTGATGACAACCTGTTCTCCCAAAGAACATGAGATTGTCCTTTGTGAGCTGCCAGTGGGAATTAAATTCCTGGTGGGTGAAAAAGGGAACAAATCAGAAGAGCAGAGCAGACAGAGAACAGGGGATCTTTGTTTTAATGTAAAGTTTCAATGAGATGAGATTAAATGAGACAAAAAGGGGAAATGAGGGAAAAATCTGGAAAAATAATACCTGGTAGAGGTTTCTTGTTTTACTATTTAGTGTTTGATATTTGGATATATTACAGATCCTTCCCTGCCTCATATCCCAGTTATCTCCCTTATAACAGCAGAGGGAGAAGGTTTAATTTCAGTTTAATAGTTTTGTTTGTTCATCTCCAGCTATAATAGGCAAAATTAAGGTTTATTCATGTTAGGGAAATCAACATTATTATCTTCACCCTCTGAATTCTCAGGCAAGAGGAAATTTCTTCACAATTTTCAATGCACCTGAATTTGGTGGGATTTTTATTGGTGCTCTGGGTCACAGAGAGTTGTAGGTTCCAGTAGGTCCTGCTTAATCTCTGGGCCATTCAGGCAAAATTTAAAATGGGTTACAGATTTGATTATAACAGGTAAATGATAGAATGTAACAGGGGAGGAAATGCTGAAGAGCTGCTTTAATGGCTGGGACTGCAAAATACATCCCACAACTTCTCAGGGCTGTCACTCATCTTTGTCCTGCCTGTGATGCAATTTTGGGAGCATTTCTCAGACAAAAACCTCTCACTGAACATAAGAAACGATTCAAAACTTTGGACACAACCTGAAATTTTAATATAAACTGAATAATTTATATGGTGGACGTTGCCAAACATTTATTTCTATGACTTTACCCATCCCAGGGACAGGGATTTTCACAAACACTTTGGACGAGGCTGTGGAATATTCATTTTAGTAAGGAAAATATGAGCAGAAGGGATTACAAACAGACTGAATCCGCCTGGACACCTGAAAAGGTGAAGTGCAAGAAAAGAACAATAAAATGTCAGGATTATTTAGAGGAGATGGGATCCTGCTTTCCAGGAGAGGAGGAAGTGGGAAGATTGGTCTCAGTCAGTATGGACAGAATCAGGAAGGGAGAAGATGATCCTGCTGTGGTTCCCATTCCTCATGCCCAATGGAATTTCCAGCATGACCTTCTCAACCTCCTGCTGTTGCCTGAAAATTGAACAAACCTTCCCAAACAACCTCGGAATGATAATATGGAACCAAACCTTTACTCGAAAGCCTTCGGATCACAATATGGCAAAAACCACATAGGGCAAAAACCACACGGGGTGCAAGAATTCCACATTTTTATAGGGTTTGCTGATTAGCATGCCCATCACATATTGTCCAGGTGGAAGGTCAGTTGTTTTGGTAATGACTCCTGCAGTCCTGCCCCACTGGAATCATTCCAGGGGTTTCTTTGCTCCACTTTTGTTCTGCCTTCCCAGATTCGGGTTGGAAAATGGAACATCCCTGTATTTGGTTCTCTTCCTGGAACAAGGCTGAACAGGGTTTTGGGAATGTGTTAGAAGGTTCACTTATTGTTCCTAAATGTAGGGGAAAAGGGCAGGAAAGGTGCCAGAAGCTGCAGCTATGCATCAGGAATCTGCAAATCTGCAAATGTGTGAAAAATAGAAAAAGCTACCAAGAACTGGAACCAGAGCATCCAACACCATGCTCAGCAATCAAACTGCCTGAGTGGAGGATGCTGCCTTGGCTCAGGGGCTCAAAGGGCTCTTTGGAGGTGAGCAATTGTTTCCTTTTGTCTCCCTCGCTTTCCCTGGGTTTTATTTCCCTCTCTGGTCACCAGCAATTCAGCATAATCACCAACACATTGTGTGCTCCCTGCTGGTTGCAATTAGTGCGTGTTGGAAGGTAATGGTTTTGCACTTGCAGTCCTGATCTTAATTAACAATTAACTGTTAGCAGGAAGGGCCTTTGGAGTGAGTGAGTCCAGTGAAGTTTGGGTTTGGAGCTGGAATTCGCGGGATCAGTCGCTCTGTTCAATCCTTCCACCTCTAATTCCCTCGGTGGTGGAAGTTCAGGAGCAGCACCTCCCCCTCGTGAAGCACAAAGACCATTAGAGGAGAAAACTCTGCTTGAAGTGGTGAGGCTGCTTGACATTTGAAAGGCCTGGAAATGAGGGAGCTGCTTCCCACTGTTTTTCCCATTGATGTGCTGGAAGTGATCACCGGGTCTGAACTCATCCAAGGAACACAACTCCCTGAGACTTCCTTGTATTCTGTGAGCTGACATCAAGGAACTTGCTCGTTTCATCCACAGAAGTTTTATTATTTTAGTTATAATTGGTGCTTTTTTTCTGTTCTTTCCTTGATTTTGTGGAGCATTAATTAGGCACCCTGAGTCTCATTTCATGTCTAGATCACTTTTTCTCTGACTTAGACTAGAAGGATTTGGCTTTCTAAGTGTCAGGGCTCAAGAAAACTTACAGATCATTGATTTTTGCTTTGTTTTGTGGGGTTTTTTTTTTGTGTTTTTTTGTGGTTTTTTGTTTTTTTTTGTTTGTTTTTTTTTGTTTTGTTTTTTTTTTTTTTTTTTTTTTTTTTTTGTTAAAAGACTGCAAAATATATATATATATATATATATGATATAGCTAGTGGTGGAAATATTTATGCCAGTGGAATGAATCAATTCTCACTGTTAAGTTTCATCTGCTCTTCCCTGCTCACTCTTCAGGTTTTTTTCTGTTGTTATTGAGTATTTTCTTCGAGGAATTTGTGTGCATTGTTTACATCTGTGAATAGCTCCATCCAGAAAGTGAATGTGGAACATGAATGAGCCTTTGGAGTCCCTCACACAATTATTTTTAGTGGAATTTAGGAAGTGGGCTTTCATAGTAAAAAAAGCCTAGATAGATACAGCTCTGGGGTGAGCTGGCAGAAGAATTGACAAGGGAAGCTCATTTAAACTTTCTGTTCTCTCTGCAAGAGGAAGAAGAGAGGGAGAGTTCTAAAACCTGTTAATTGTTTTATTGATTGGTGATTGTGTTCCAGTTCATTACAGTCACAACAGAGGATGTGTCTGGTGAGGACAAAGGGCCAAGGAACTGTTGATAAAATATCAATGTTGATCATTTGGAAAATCTTTTGCTTTCCTGTGCTGCAGTGAGATGTGAATTTACCTGATCTCACAGAAAACAGAAGGGAGTAAATCCACCTTTCTGCTCCCTTGGTTCCTAAATGGAACAGAAGAATCCCTAATGCTGGATGAACTCTATTTACCTGGATTTATCCCTTTCCAGTTGTGTTGGACAGTCTGGTCCAGGCTCATCTTCCACTGCTTTAATGGCAGAATTAAAGTTTTATGGTCTGATGGTTCTGCAGGTGTGACAGAGCTGTAAAATACCAGTGCAGGAACCCACAGCTGGGGAAGGACAGAAACCGAGAGTGAATAAACAAATTTTGTGTAAGTTTGTAGCAAACCACGCTTCATCAGAGGCAAAAAGCGAAAATTATTTGATTTGATTATTTGATTTGAAGAACTGCTGTTTGCAGATCCTGCTTCTTGTAGCGCAAAAGCACTGTAAATTATTGTGTAAAATAACAGTTTACTCCCCTTAAAAAAAACAATAATAACACTTGGAGTGTTTTATTCCTACCTACACAGAGTTTCTTCTTATTCTATGAAAAAGTTTCCCACTTCACATCAGCCCTCAGCTTTCATCAGGAGCATTGCACCAGTCTGGTTTTCTTTTTTTTTTTTTTTTTAATTTAATGATATTAGAGACTTAATTGAAATTCCTCTCAGTTTTGTTTTTTAAGTGAGCTTTAAGCCAAATATAATGACGCTTACATCAAACTAAATTATTTTCCTTCTCATTTGTACAACCTGTTCCAATTTTTGTCATTTTCAAAATGAGTCTTTCGTTACAAAGCTGCTCCAGGTGATGATTCTGTCCCTTTTTCCCAAGTACTCCTCTCATTTTTGGGGGAATAAATCATGACATTCTCAGAATCAGATTATTCCCAGTTACTGTATAATTCTGTGATTTAGTTTCATAATGTAATATTGGCAGCGAGAAGATTCTTAATTAGTTGTGCTTGCTCTTCAGCAAAGTTTCTAGGAAAGTCAGTAAAATCAAAAGTTCAACCTAAGCATGTTCTCCAAACTTAAATTAACCAGATTCGTCACTAGAGTAGCTTGAGGTTATAAAACGAGGAAATATGTGATTCTTAGCAAAAAATGCACTTCGAATATTCTGGGAGGCACATCTGAGGAGCAGGGAAATATGGCTTTGGATGTGGGGAAGGAGCATTGTTTCCCAAGAAAGTATGGTTTGGATTTGGGGAAAAATGCTGGAATTTGGTGTTTCCTCCAGAGCAGCACTCTGGGCTGTTTTTGTTTGGATAACAAAAAAAAAATTAAGTATGGCCTTCAGGCTGAGCAATTTAAAAGTGATTCTGACAAGACTTATCTAGCAAAATCAAAGTTTTCCCTCATGAATCACTGGTTTTGCAAAAATCTCCTCTTTTTCCCCCTGCTCTGCTTATTTACAATGATAAATTTGATTCAAAACGCCTGCATTTAAGTAAGACAGAGGATAAGAAGGAGATGAAATTGTATGGATGATTAATATGTGCCCTGTCTACGGAGCTCTGGAAGGAATCTGCAGTTTTTGGAGTCTGTACTTTTTGCTTGTTCATAAGTTTTAACAAACTTTGTATTTCAGGCTTCTGCCAACTGCTGACAGCAAAGACAATCTGTCTTTTTTTCTGCCTGCAAGGAGAAGGTGACAATAATTTGATTAGGCTGATTTATGACATCAGAAAGCAAGAAGAAGATGAGGGGGGAATTAATCAAATTATGACAAACTGATCTCAGAGAAACTGTGAATTATTAGAGATTTCTTTTTTTAGTCAATAAATCTGGAAGTAAACTAGACCATAGCTGATTAGATTAAAAGAATAATAGTTGTGATTTCTGCTTGATAATTGTCACCTAGAGCAGATAAATTAAAGGTCCCACGAAGCAGAGATCACCTTATCATACAGGAGAATGTATTTATAGTGAAAATGTTCTAATTGTGAAAAGTCTTGCTGTTAGAAGAGATTTAATATTGTTTCCTTGGTGCATATTGACAATTAGTGACTAGGGGTAAGATTTAAAGGAACCCATTAACGGTGAAGGAGGGTTTTTTTGGGCAAATACCCCCAAATTCTGATCATCTGAATACTCTTCCCATGTTGGTGAAGCACATCTCCAGTATCGTGCTGAATGTGATGTTGGATAAAGGCCACTCTGATAACACACAATATTTGTAGGAATTGCTTCTTCTTGAGTCGCTGTGTTTTCCTGTCTGAATTTATCAGTAGTCAGGTTCCCAGTGCAGATCTCAGTCTAAATGAACTCTAGGGGGGAAGTTCTATTTTGGTTACTTTTTGCCTGCATGAGGACTCAGACCAAAACTTTGGAGAGAAATGGCTACCAAAAAAAAAAAAAAAAAAAAAAAAAAAAAAGAAACCCAAGAGAAAGCAAAGAACACCTCTCTCAAAATAGCACCTGTTTATGAAGTGATTGGACTCAGGGAATGGCTTTCCACTGCCAGAGGGAAGGTTTAGGTGGGATTTTGGGGAGGAATTGTTCCCTGGGAGGGTGTGGAACTGGCACAGGGTGCCCAGAGAAGCTGTGGCTGCCCCTGGATCCCTGGCAGTGTCCAAGGCCAGGCTGGACATTGGGGCTTGGAGCAGCCTGGGACAGTGGAAGGTGTCCCTGATCATGGCACTGGATGGGATTTGAGGTCCCTCCCAACCCAAACCAGTCTGGGATTCCTTGGACATCAGCAAGCAGACAATGAACATTCTGGGATTCTCTGTGTTTCTGCTTTTATGAATTTGCTGACATTGAGAGATAGGAGAAAAACCAGTGAGGGACACCTGCCTAGAGGACACCTCCTGCAAGGAGTTGAAAATCATTATTTCAAAAGGTATTGTCAGATTTTGTTGATCAAAATCTGCAGTATTCTACAGCCACAGTTGTGTTCCATAAAATCCTGGGAAAACCAGTAACTCCTGTGAGAACAGCGCATTAATAACACTCAAATATTAACATTGTTGTAATTCATTCTGGAATGAGAAATGGTGCAGCTTTGCAGGACTTACTGAACAGTTTCATTCTCCATCTGCTGAGCTCCTCCACCAAAGCTGGGTGTTCTGAGGTGCAACTCAGCAAGAGAGGGACAGGAAGAACAATGAAATGGTGTGAGAATCCTGAAGAACAGAAAACCAACAGCATCACTTCTCTGAGCTCTTCCCTGAGCTCTTCCTTTGGGAAGGGATTTAAGGCAGGAGTCAGATTGAACAAGCATCAGCCAATTAGCCCGGAGCAAATGCTCCGAGTCTGGAAATGACAACAAGAAAAGTGGTGCCAAGCAGTCAGTAAATAGTTGCAGCAGCTCTCTGTGTCTCATAAGGCCAACAAATAAAGTGATTATCAAATAATTCAGAAGCCAGTGTCCAAAAAATATATATCTAATCTACGAGAGCTGCCTCCTCAGGGCAATAAATTTGCTATTATTGCATCTGCTGATAAATGCGTTCTCGAGCCTGGCTCTGCTCTGGAGGATGTTCTGGGAATGTTAATAACAGC
Source organism: Malurus cyaneus samueli (assembly GCA_009741485.1). Taxonomy (NCBI): domain Eukaryota; kingdom Metazoa; phylum Chordata; class Aves; order Passeriformes; family Maluridae; genus Malurus; species Malurus cyaneus. Next base: position 2,307,109 of record CM019221.1, read on the forward strand.
ATTTCAGGGAATGGAAAATTGCGGCTAGATCCCAGGGAATGCTTCTTCAGTTCACAGACCTGAGCCAAATTCCCTGAGTTAACATTGGACTGTAGGGACCAAATTCACTACAAGATCTCAAAGTTCCAGTTTTGTTCTCTTCTTTTGTTCCAAGGAATCAAAAAGTGTTTTCAGTGCTCTTCTGAACTCCCTCAATTCACAAATCTCCAAAGTGTATCTCACACATTGTACAGGATCTTGGGGTCACTTGGCAATGCCTCTGCAAACAAATTAATCTTCCTGATAACAGCCCGAGATGATCAGCACAAATAGCTCATTTCTCATTCTCCTGATTACATGGGCCAAACAAACATGGTTTGTCTTGTGCTGTCAGGACTATTTATTTAATCCAAGTGTAATATTTTTACATTCCTAAAACACAAGAGTGATTTCCCTGTGGTGACTGCAAAGGTAAATTTTGGGACTCATGTTTGCCTGAGGTCAGTTTTTTTCCTCGCTTTTTGGGCTGGGGCACTTTGGAGCAGTTGAATGAAATTTTATCTTTATATGATAAGTTGCTATTTTCTGGGTGGTTGGAGGTACTTGGTTTGGAAAAAAAAAGAGAAAAGAAAAAAAGACTTAAATTAACATTGGAAGTGAATAAATTTAGATTTAATAAAAAACTAAATACTAAGAATTATATAATATTGGACTAATGAACATTAAACTAATAAAGTTATGACATTTCTATCCTGGCCTTGAGCAATGCCATCCAATAAAAATGTGCAGCACAGACCCGTGGACAGGACAGAGGACAGGAAAGCAGCAGATTTTGACACCAGTTTGGAGAGTTCTGCCCCAGCAGAACTCTGTTTGGCTCCTGTGGCAGTCACTGGAGAGCAGAGCTGGAAGCAGAGTCCTCTTTCTTCCCCAGCTTTCCTTTCCCATCACTGGTGTTTTATACCCTTCTCCCAAAAGGGAAGGGGATAATCTCATCTGTCCTTGACAGAATTTAAATTCTTATTGAGACCAGGACATTTTCTGGTTTGACCAGGCTCATTTTCTTGCTTACTCTGTAGAATCACCTGGTCCCAGCACACAGCTCTCCTGCTCCTCAGTTCCCTATTTTTATCTTGCTGATTTTACTGTTTCCAAGTGTTTTCCCCTGCTCTCTCTGTGCCACTGTATCACAGGTCTCTGGTGACCCCTTGGTGCTGCAGGTATTTCTGTAAATGTGCAGAGTTGTGCTTGGAGTGTCTCCCTCTCACAAAAACTGTTGCTGAAGGCATTTTGTCTCACTGCCAGCTGCCCTATTTCAGTGTTCTCCTCCTGCCTGGCTTCAAGGCAAGCAAATCTTCCCTGCCTTTGGCTCAAGCTGCTGAGGAAACAGGTCCCTGCAGCAGCTCTGCTCCGCTGCTCTGAGTCCTTGGGAACAGCCCTGATGGAAATGATGCTGCTCCATCACTTGTTCTGCTTCAGATTTCAAAACACACCAAAAAAAATGAAGAGAGTTTAGTGAGGATGAATTTTAAAGCACAGTGCCCATGAAGCCTTTAAATTGCCTGGTTTGGAGACCCCCTTGAAGCCACATTTATTTAGTGACAACTTCTCCATGTCGGACCTTTGCTGGCTCAGTGTTTGAGCCTCTCTCAGTTCGGCTGCTGCTCCATCACTTGTTCTGCTTCAGATTTCAAAACACCCCCCAAAAAATGAAGACAATTTAGTGAGGATGAATTTTAAAGCACGATGGCCATAATTTAAATTTAAATTGCAATTTAAATTGCCTGCTTTGGGGACCCCCTTGAAGCCACATTTATTTAGTGACAACACCTCCACGTGGGACCATTGCTGGCTCATTGTTTCAGCCTCTTTCAACTCTGTGGATGGAAACAAAACCTTTCAACATTTCAAAAACTGAACTTGGCTTTCTCTGTGGTGCTGTGGAAATGTGTGAGCCGGGGTTTTTCTGCAGGATGTGCTGCAGCACACTGTGCTTTTCCTTCTCTGCCAGTATGTTCCCAGCAGGACATGTTTGTGGAGATGCGTAAGTGCTTCAGGTTGTGTTTGCTCTTGATGAGTTTATTTTAGAGGAGTGAAAGGATGTGTTCCCAGGAGCTGTTTTGGTTGTTTCCCTGGTGTGCCAGGGCTCCCCTGACAGGGAAGTTTTGGGGATGGGCTCCTCTCTCCCAGCACCCTGAGGACAGTGTTTGCACAGACTGCCAGCAGTGTTTTAGCTGGGATATTTTGTTCCCAGACAGGGAACTTCATGCAAATTCCTCATTTCTAACGCATTTCCTTGGCTGAAACTTCATTTTCTGTGTCCTTAAAAGCAACAGAGCTTCTCTATCTGTTTATTGACATTCTTCTGATTTGGGGGGAGCTTTTATAATTGTTTTTTTTATTTTCTTCTTGCACTTCTCTTTTTGAAGCTGCACTTGTTCAGTGGCTGCCAGACCAGCAGTAGGACATGACCTTTAAAACAATTTGGGGACATATGTCCAGTGTGTAAAATCTAGTTTAAGCCCTTCTGTTTTCTGGTTGGGTTGGTTTCGTGAGCATGGTGGTGTTCAAGGGTGGGGCTTGATGATCTTGGAGATCTTTTCCAGTCTCCATGATTCTATGGGAAAAAGACAATATCTCTTAAATCATCATATTCAAATGTAATATCAAATGCATTTTTAATAAGCCAGCATTTTACTCACAGTTATCTGTTTCTGATGTCTGAGCAGATCTGGATTAATGTTAAAAGGCTGCACCAACAACAATATAGAGTTTTCTTGTATTCCCAGTTTTTTTGTATTCATGACTTCTAAAAAAAAGGCTGCTCAGGGTCCTTATCCTTCACTGAGTTTAATTGTGAAAATCAAGTTTCAGTCTATTGGAATAAATTGGAAAAGATAATAAATGGAAGCCAGTAGGGATCTACAACCATTTCAATGGAAAAAAAAAAAGAAGAATATTTTTAAAAAAGTTTAATGAAGGATGGGTAACAGGGTTCACTGCTTGTGTTTTCACCTGTTTATTCTTTCTTTGACCCCTGACACCACAATAAGCTCCAGTCAGGAGCACAGTTCATTCCAGATAAAGTATTCCATGCAGGGGTGCATGTCTAAGGAACAAAATTTATCACTGAAAAGCACTCTTGACTTAAATCCAAATCTTTCTTTTGAAAAATGCTTCAAAATACAGATGCAGAAGCAAGATGAAAGGTGAGTTCTCAAAATTCTTGGAACAGAACGTACATATCTTTTATTTGAGAACCCAGCTGAGGTCGATGCCCATGAATTCAGCAGTGCATTCCAAATTTCCCTGTAAAACAAACTCTTACCTGAAGAGTTTAGTAACAATTTGAACTAGTTACTTAAGGAGCTTTCTGAAATTGCTGGGGCTTTAGAGCCTGTGTTGCCATGATAAAAGTGCTTGGAAATCAGCCTTGTTCCCGGGAAATCAGTGGTGAGAGTCTCACAAATGTCAAGTGGGTGCTTTACCACAAATGAACCTGGGTTTGTAACACAGTGAAGCACTCAGGCTATGAAAGAGAAAAAAAGAGGAGTAAGAAAGAAAAAGCCCCGCTTTCATGGGACTGAAATAAACACTTGGTTGTGTTCTACAGGTCTGGAAGGTTCTTCCAGCTCTGGAGTGCTGGAAGTGTTCAAAATAAATGGAGATTTTAGATAACTCTGCAAATAAACTTTTCACTCAAGCTCAAATGCACTTAGTTTGCTGAATATGCCAAGTTCCCATGTTCTTTGCCCCAAGTTAAAACAGAAAAGCTGAAAATTTTTAATGATTTGTTATTGTTAAGAGTGTTGGAGAGGGAGAACTTTTCTATAGGTGAGCAATGCTCGACAGAGTATAATTAAATATTTACATCTTTCCCCTTTTTTATACATATACATATATATGTATAAAATAAATATATAAATATTAATATAATATAATTAAATATAAATATAAATATAAATATAAATATAAATATAAATTATAATATAAATAAATATAATATAAATATAATATAATATAATATAAATATAAATATAAATATTAAATATAAATATAAATATAAATATAAATATAAATATAAATATAAATATATATTTTTAATTAGGGTATAATTGAGGTTGTAGTAAAAACAGCTTTCTCAGTTGGGCTTTCTCCACCAAGCCACTCACCAGAACATTTTAAATAATATTACTAAACTGAGAGAGGCCTTATCACAAATACCATTTATTAACTCAGGGGCAGCTCTTCAAAGCCTAAATTAGAAGCTTAAAATTCAGCCTTTAGTGCTGTCAATCTGCACAGAGCATCGAAGAAGACAGCAAAATGATACCCACCTGCAAAGCTGAAAATTGCATCTTGAGAGTAGTTTAGAAGTTTTAAAAATTCAAATATTTGAAGCTTTGGATTGGTACTAGTAAGTCTGAGAAAAAGGCCAATATCCTCAAATTTGAACAATCTGTTTCTTTTCTCATTCTAAATTCCAAACAAAAATGTCTTATTTACTTTTTAAATACTCTGCCAATGTTTTGCTCCACTGGAAAAATCGAGGAAATTTATGGCCCCACTTAGAAACACTGACTTCTGTACACATTTCCCAGTGGTGGTTTTGGGACTGAAACTCTGTGTTTTCTGTCTGGGCTTTGGTTTTCCTTTTAATCAGGAGCCACTACAATGTTGTGCAGAATTTTGAAACAGCTGGTGTGTCGATTACTGCTATTTCATCATCAATTTTATTTTATTTCATTAATTAGAATACTTGTAGCTGATGACTTTCATACTATTTTCTCAAGAAACACTCCTACTTTTGCTTGTTTTTCTCTGTTTCTGTTGGTTTCTTTTGTTCCAGACAGACAAAAGAAACTATTGCAAAGGTATTGATATTACTGCTGCTGAAAGCTTCATTATTGCAAAGCCAGGAGCCACAAAACAGCCACAAAATAGTTCAATGTGTGAAAAGCTGACTAAGAAAACAGTTTCCTGGGCTGTTTAAATAATACTAAGAGGAAAATAATAAGCCTGTAGGTCTTATTAGAGGCAGCAGAAAAAAAAAAAAAAAAAACAGAAATAACTCTCTTAAACTGTTGAAGCTCAACTTCTTTGGTTATGAAGACAAAGCACCACCTGTGACCTTTAAGAGATTTATTTTGTTCCCTCACCCGTTCTCCTGTGTAAAGGATTAAAACATTATTCATTCTGTGGCTGTAAAAAAAAACCCTGTCATCTGCACTATTTTGATTTTCTTCTCTACACATCCATTATGTTTCAAATAAACATTTTTTTTTTCAACTCCTGGAGTTCTTAAACAACTTCTTCCAACACTCGGGAGAAGTGTTGACAAAGCTGTGAATAATGTTGGGCTGAATCGTATTTGTCACACAGAAACACCTCGGCTCCAGCAAACATTTCCCCTGGGACAAGGTGTCAAACAATGGAAACTCAGCTTCCAAGGAGACTCATCCTGTCCAGGTGTGGTCACACCACTTTTCCTCCTTTCTGGGAGGAAAAGTTCACAGCTTAGCAGTTACTTGGCTATTTCCATAATTGGTTTAATTGGCATGTGCTGGGATTCCTGTAACAGACATCATCATATTTTCAAGGTGCTTTGAATCAGCTGGGCTCACCTGATGCTTGTATCATTTAGTAATCGTAATTAACAAGTTTATGCACAATTTCATAGGATCCTTGTAGTTCTGAAATAGTTCAATTGTCATTTGCAGGGGTTTTTCCCCATGATTGGATTTTTTAATATATGTTGACTTGCCTAAACATGGAATCACAGAATATCCTGAGTTGGAAGGGACCCACTGGAATCATTGAAACCCCCCAACAATCCCACCCTGTGCATCCCTGGCAGCGCTGTCCAAACGCTCCTGGAGCTCTGGCAGCCTCGGGGCCGGGACCATTCCCTGTTTGTGCCCCAGCACCCTCTGGGGAAGAACCTTTTCCTAATATCCCACCTAACCCTCCCCTGACACAACTCCAGCCATTCCCTTGGGTCCTGTCCCTGATCATCTTCAGACTGTCATCCCACAACCGGTTATTGAGGATATCAAAGGTTTCCTTCAACTGTAACTTACTCTGAGTGATTCTCTTCAACTCATTCAAGTTGTGCAGGGCCTAAACCCTGGATATAACCAACCACAGCCAAATGTGGGAATTTAGAGAGCCTTTTCCCAGAGGAGGCAGGCAGGGAGCTCTCCTGGCTTTGCCAGCAGCAGGTTTGTGGTGCTGTTGGCTCCAGAAGGATGAGAGGCAGCCCCGATCCACTTGGGCTCTTTCCCAGCCTTTCAGCACCGCTGACCTGCGGCACTGCCGCTTCTTTGACATAACATCATTGCATGTCTTTGTCACATCGCCCTCAAACTGCTTCAAACACGCTCCACGCTGCTACAAAGCTCTGCAATTACCTCCAGCTCGTGCAGGACAGAGCAGGGCAATCCCCACGATGCTTGGGCGGAGGATGTTTGATCCTTCCCGCTGCTCTGCAGCGCACAAACCGCTTGTTGGTGTTTTGATGGGGTTCAAGGTCTTGGTCTCAACGTTTCAAGCCCTTAATAGAGTGGGTCACACCGTCTTGCTGGGGTTCTGATCTTTAGGGATCTTTCATCTCGCTTTGGGAGATCTGAGGGAAAAGGTTAATCGTTGCCGGGGGTGGGAAGAAAGCCTGAGCTCGGCTCCGAGCTTCGCGCTGCGCCGTCAGATCTGTGAAACGCCTTCCTTGAAGAGCGACAGGGACTGTGGGCCTGGGCTCTTGAAAGAGGCACAAAGGCCCCACTCATCTTTGCAGACATTGGGGAGGCACCTCTGATTCCTCTTGGCTTTTTCTTTCCTCGAGGCTAAAGGTTGAAGTAGAAAGAGCTCGGTGCGGTTACGGCTGCACAGACACTGCAGTCCTGAGCGTGGGCTCTGCCATGGCTCCTCCTCACACGGCGGCACCTCAGGTGCTTTCCAGACCAGGAGATCCACATCACGGCAAGAAAACGGCCCCTAAGTCCTTTAAGAGGTCCTACATTCACACTCATTCTAGAGCTTGCATGCCTTCACAGCAGGAAGTGAGCATTTTTTATCAGTGTTTTATGGAATCACAGAAGAGTTCCAGTTGGAAGAGACCTTAAAGATCATCCAGTTCCTACTTCCTGCCATGGGCAGGGACACCTTCCTGGAATAACTGAGCTTCTCCATCCCTCTTTGCCTCCTCAAATGTATTTTGATCTGAGGCACAGCTTGCTTTAGGTTAAGGAACCAACAAAGTACCTAAATTTAGCTTTCTTTTAGAGGACATGTGTTGAGAACAATCCTGTCCTAATCCCAAGGCCCCTGTGCTTCATTAGAGCAGTACCAGGGTAGTGCCATTCCAAAATAGTTAAACCTGTGGCTATGCCGTTCACAGAGCTGTCACTTTGACAGCACTCTAAAGGACAGGAAGACAACAGACTTCCAATTCAAAACTTAATTTTTGGAGGACTTTGGGAATTTATTCTGTAAGATTCCCCTTGATACCACATTTTAGCCTGTTAGGTTTGGGGTGGACTTGCAGTTTTTACATCTTCTATTCTGGTTTAGTTTTCTGTTAAATTTCTGAAGAAGAGATTTCTGTGTTGGCCTCACTGAGAGGGCTGAGAGCACACATAAACTAAAAACTGAAAGCCAGCTGGCATTGCACCAGGTTTCAGTGGTTTAGGTCAAATACCTAAAATTTAATAAAGACTTAAGCACGACTGATAGAAGTCCTGATTGTCCTGCTCCCCTGGTCTGCAGCAGTTTCAAGAACCAGAGCCAAGTTATCCCCACTGTGGAAGGGTTGAAATTGTGATGATCACTTCCTCACAGAGCATTGACTTTGAGCCTTAGTGTTGAACTGCAATTCAGAAATGCAGAATTTAGGAGAACAAAAGTCTCCTAACCCCATTTTTATGAATCCAGTGTGAGATACTCAGGAGCTGCATATTGTGTGGATCCTTTTTTGGGGAAGCATTTTTTTAAGACAGCCACGAAGGGGCTTTTTCATTACCAACAGAATAAACAGAGAATAAAAGTTTTGAATGCAAGGTTACACCCACCTTGGTTCTTTATATGAAAAATTCATTCACTGGCAAATAAAGCCAATTAGAATGCAGGGAGAGAGGGATTTTGAGGTCATGCAATGGTCATAATCTCAGCCCTCAGTACCCACTCAGCATTGACTCTTTGAGTGCTACTGAGATAAAATCTTGTGTCAATCCTTCTATGAGTCACAGTCCCCACTAACGGTTTGTGGATAGTCACTGCACATCACTTAAAACTTACATATTTAAAAAAAAAAAAAAAAATTATTCTCACCTTTTTTCCTTTCCTTCTAATATAAGCCTTTTATTGACAAATTATAATTCAATTATAACTCAAATCTCTGTAGTATATGTGAAAATTCACTTCAGCCATGGGCAGTATGAGAGGATTAGAGAGGACACCGGATAAAAAGTCAGCACTTGGGAATTAATTTTATTTCTGCAAATGAGTATTTCATTGCAATGAGAAGCATGTTTATGTTCCAAGTGGCTTTAAAATAAAATGTATTTCTGTGGGTCTGAGGAAGGAAAAGAAAGTTTACAAAGAGAAGATTGGTGTTCTTTTGCCTGTAGTGACAAGATTCCCCAAGTTTTGAACAAATGAAAAATGAGTGAGGTTAATTTCCATCTTCTCCCCACTGAGTAGAGTGTAAAGAGTGAGAAAGAAAATTACCAGATAACCTTAATATTTAGAATACGGTCTCACATTAATGCTATTTACCCATGGAGTTCAGTACCTGGGTACACATTATGAGAGCAGTTGTCTTAGAAATTATGTTGGTTTATCTTGTTTAAATAATATTGCAAACCCTCTGCTAATTGTTCCTAATGTGCTTATGATCTGGGAAATTTTATTTGGGGAAGTATTGTTCAGCTAACTCTTAACCAGCCTGTTAATTATTATTAACCTAATTATTCCTTCTGTTACAGGGCTGTAACGTTTTTCAGGCTCCTTTTCTCACTTTATAAGAAAATAAAAAATTGGGAGCTGGAGAAGGAGCAGACCATATAGATTTTATGTACCTGAGGTAACATTAGGAATTATTTGATTAGTTCCTGGTTTGGAGAGGGGATTTCTGGTGGGAAAGGATATGAAATTGAAAGTCCAGAAACTAAAATTACTCTTCACTGGAGGAACTGGTTGGAAAGTGAATAAACAGTTATATCTTTAAATTTAAACAGTAGACTTGTGGTGGTCTCAGTGTTTGAGAATGATTGTGTGTTTGAGGTGTTTGAAATTTACTGCAAGAATCCACGGGGCACATGATGGGACACCTGATCCCAAAGGTCCTTCCCAGCATTAAAACCTGTGACAGAAATTTTCTGAACGCCTGGTAACTCTGTCATTCCTTCTGCCCCAGTATTTTTCTTTCTGTGGTAATTTCTCCAGCAAGCTGAAATCTCCAGTACCATGTGAAATGTGATTTTGGCAAGAGCCAAGCCTGTTTTAGTGAAGGAAGTGCTGAGAACCAACACTGAATATGGAGATGATATTTATTTTGGATTTCTGTAAGGCTCCGAAAGCCCTCTTGATTAAATGGATTCAATATTTTGATGCTATCACAGATGCTGCATTCAGATTAGAGCCATCCCTCCAGAGCACAATAATAGACTCAAAATCCTGCTGGAACAGATCAAACGCAGTGAATGGAGGTGTATTTCAATTTAATCACCAGAGGATGATTCTTGTGCTCTTCCTGCCCATGCTATTGATCTTGGCAGCTCCAGGAGGTTGTGAACACACCCTGGGAGCTGTCAGGTTGTGCCCAAAGCTGCTTCCACCACATTCACATGAGGGAAAGGATCAGAAAATTCTGATTAATGTTCAAAGGGTTCAGTGTCTCCCTGCCCACGGACTTTTAAGGCCTCTTCCAACATGTTTTACTTATCCTCTTGGTGTCCCCTCTGTTTTAAAAACAGCCTTCAAATTGTCTCTCTGTAATCACAAAGATAATTTTTAATTAGCACAATGCTAATCTTGCATCTTGGAAAGTTCACTACAAAATAACGGCCAGCAAGAATATACAATATTCCCTATATGCTAATTCCTCAATCATGATTTATTACAAATATCATACTTGGGCAGCTATTTTCTATTACTATTTATTATTTGTATGAATATCACTAGCTTACTATAAAAATTTTATATCATGTACATAATCCCAACATAAATTCAATTATCTCATTGAGAAGCCATTTCAAAGCTGCAAACTTTTAATTTCTGGTATTAATTTGTTCAGTCAGTGTCAGGTTTTTGTTCTGATTATTGCTTTATTTATCACAACTTTGTTTTCTCTTTGCTTCCTGCCTCAGTGTGAATATTCCATGTAATTAAAATTTTTAATGCTCTAAAAAAGCCTTGAGATAACATTCAAGGGACAACTGATTTATCTAAGTGACAAAAGATTTTTGCGTATTTTTTTTTACTTCTGAGACTGAGGCAATAAACAAGCAAAATGTCATAACTCTTTTGGTTGAGAATTAAGAAAAATATTCATAGAGATTTTTTAGATTTTTTTATGAGTGATATTACTTGACAGCTTCTGGTCATTCACTGAAAATTTTCTTTTCACAATAATTTCATTGGTGGTTTTGTACAGAGAGGAGGTTAAAGGTTGAATGCAACACAACAATTACTTAAACCCAAATCAATTTAAAGGTTCAGAGTAATAACAAAAATACTAAAATAAAAAATTGCAGTTGAACATACTACTAAAACTAATAGATATTTATAGAAAAATTATATGGAGAATGTGACATTGATCCAGTGTTAGGGTACAAGAATATCCACACTTTTGATGACCTTGAGCTTAATGATTGAGAAAAATCTATGGAAAACTGGCAGCTTCATCGAGTCTTGAAAGTAGAGACTTTTTAAAGCATCCAAAAAAAACCCAAAAGGAGGGCAGTATTTCTTTTGGAATATTGAGATTGTGTTTTTAAGAAGACCACATATAACCAGGATCTAGTGGGGATTTGCAAGTAAAACTGCATCATATGTCCTTTTAATATTTTATTTTGCAGGCAATCCTATTATTTTGAAAGCTACTTAACAAATATATCCATTTAGACTTACATCCCATCTGGGTTCATATGAGGATCTGACATTGATGTAAAGTAGCATTGTAAGGGAAACAGAAGGGAAAACTCACTAGAAAAATCAGCTGTGATGACACAGGAATGAAAATAATTAGCAATGAAAATTGCTTGTTTTATAAGGAGCCTGATGTGATTGTTAAAGAGCCTGGCCTTTAAAATCTAAATAAAACATTTAAAAGTTGAGAACTGGCCTTTTCTGAACGCAGTTTAAAGATTCATGTTAAAGACAACTGGATTTAGGCACAGGTGAATTCTTTTTCCCGTCACAATAACTTTCCCTGGAGAAAGGATACAGCAGAGCCGAGCTGGTCACGGTGAATTATTCACACTATACATGTGAATATGTAATATTAACACAGGATTTATGCTTTGGTTTCATGATTTATTCAGCACGAACAGTGTGTGGGGGTTATTCTCAATGGGAAAGTTCCCTTCTCCTCATTCCTCTTCCCATGCATTTTTCCCACCCATCCTAGCAGCTGTGGGAGGAATCTATTGGAAATCTAATGGAGCAGAGTAGAAGTGTGAGGAAAAACCCACCCACTTGGGCAGCAGCCCAAATTTACATTCATTTTAAGCTCTTAGGGCATTTTAGGCATAGGAGAAATTGCCTCTGGGCAATGATTTATGAGATTGTCTCTGGGCTTTTGCAATAAAGATTATGCTCATACCTGGAAATCACAAATGTGCAAAATTCCACAGTCAATCTGTTTTCTGTCAGGTTTATTTTTTATGCTAAACTTCCTTGCTGGTACAGAAATTGCCTGAACTAGCAGTACTTCTGTGAGAAGGTCAATAATTCAATATTAACCGAAACAGATTTTCTACCATTAAGCTCTAGAGTGCTTTATTTTGGGTACCAGAGATTCTTTGCATTAGAAGCAGACTTCATTTTGCAAAGAGAGCAATAATTTCTGATAGTTTTTTAGTTCTAGCACTTCATTTAGTGGCCACCAGCACATTTATTTGCAAAGCTGAAGCAAAACCCGGCGACACTTGGTGGATGATCTTAAAAGCCAACACAAGGCAATAAAAATTCGGGAGGAGAATGATCAGCTACTGAAGCTGAGCAGACACATGAGGATGAAGGAAGGGGATGACAGATGTCCAACTGCAATCCCTAAAAATGTCTGTATAGGACACTTGCAGGCTGATAAATAACTCCTTTTCAGTTTACTTCATTAGTAAGGCTCCTCCTGCAACTCCTGTGGTTTTTATGGCATTGGAAAATAGATGTCCTGGGAAGTGTTGGGGTTGCCATCCTTGGAAGTGTTCAAAAAACATCTGGATGTGGCCCTTCAGGACATGGTTTAGTGGGGAACGTGGTGGTGCTGGTTTTATGGCTGGACTTGATAGCCTTAAAGGTCTTCTCCAACCTTCACAACTCCATGATTCCTCCATGGTTTGCAGGGGAAGGCAAATACATGTGACAAAAACGGTTATGGCTTCAGATCTATATCTAGAATTTAATTTCTGAAACTCCTGCCTTACTTAATAAATGAGGCCTCTCTACCCTCAATTGTTAACTGAACATATTGAGCTTTTTAGAAACTATTAACTCCCCAAATATTCAGGGCCTAGGTTGCTTTTGAATGATTTCTCCGGTAATAAGAAACTTGTAGTGAACTTTGGATTTTCATCCTTCAAGGCCATTGACTTGCAGTTAGCCCATGAAAAGCGTAATTGATTTCCATTTAGCTGTAATGGGATTTCTGCCCGGGCCCTATCGAGTGGGGTGAGGGATGTGGAGGGCAGTGAATCACTGTCCCGAGGCTCACTCCGTCTTCTGGGATGCTCCCAGAGATGGGAGCTCCTCAGAAATAAAATCCCTGCATTTCTCTGCAGCTGATTCCCTGCTGCAGCCGGTCAAGGATGTTTTTAAGGAGAAGCAAGGGCTGGATGATCGACCATCAAGCTGCTCTAATGAATTAAATTACAGCAGAGATATTTTCTTGTTGCAGGCAGGAGTGCCTGATATCCAGCAGCCCGTGGGCGATAACACTGAGGAAGGAACAGGATCTCAGCACAGGGCAGTTATTGCTTTCCAATTTCCCCTGTCAGCAAAGGATTTCGGAGCCACAGACTGGGATTTCTCGTCTGAAATGCATTTGAAGGGATCAGGAGGTGTTATTGGAAGTCCCCTGGAAAAGATTTTCTACGCTAAAAGACAATACACATCAACCAATGCCTTATTTCAAAGCATTTCACCACAAAAAGATGCTCTAAAAAAAGGTCTGGGAAGAAATTCTTAGCAACATCTGCCATGTTGCTGCTGTGGTTTCTGTTGCTGGGATGTTTCATAGCAGCAACTATTCAGATGATGTGGAGTTGAGTTTCAAATTAGTTAATTTTCCTGTTTTGTTTGTGCTTGCAGACTTCTGAGGATGTGCACAATTCTTTAATCCTGCTGGGCAGCTTCCTGGAGCTTTCCAGGAAGGAATCCAATGTTATATCCAGCAGCTCCTCCTGAGGGTCAGCTCTGATCTCTGGGACAGGACCAAGGGAATACCTGGAGCTGGGCCAGGGGAGGTTTAGGTTGGATTTAATGGAAAGGTTCTTCCCCAGAGGGTGCTGGCACTGCCCAGGCTCCCCAGGGAATGGTCCCGGCCCCGAGGCTGCCAGAGCTCCAGGAGCGTTTGGACAGCACTGCCAGGGATGCACAGGGTGGGATTGTTGGGGGTCTGTGCAGGGACAGGGGTGGGACTGGATGATCCCAATGGGTCCCTTCCCACTCAGGACATTCTGTGATTCCATTATTCCTCCCTACAAGTATCTTGGACACTCTGCACAAAAGATCTTCAGTTTTCCTGGCTGCCTGACCACCTGAGAGGAACATTTGTTAGCCAACCAGTATTGTTTGTTGGAAACGTTTGGGGTTTTTCTCGTTTATATTTCTAACCAAGCAGGGTGAGCCCCACCTCAGCGCTGGCCATGAGGAAGGGCCAGGGCTGGGGAGGCTCAGGAGAGCTGACTGTGGATACACCCCTGCCTCAGGCAGCAGATGATGTGCTCCTTCTGTGCAGAGATTTTGCATTTCAAAGGAAAGCACTTCACAGCAATCAACCCTTGTGATTGCTGCCGCTCACTTCCAGGGGGGAATGCTACCAACACTTGTCACGCGAAATAAATATTACAGAGTAGAAAATGCTTTTCGCCACCTCGCAACACTTACTCTTTTATTTGACCTTATAATGAGGTTCTGTAAATCGCTAATGGGGTCTGATTGGTGGTGATGCCAGTGGAGCTCCGTAGGGTGACTTTGGGGCTCCACTTTTTGGCTTATTCCCAGCCAGAGGTCTGCGGTGGAGAAGCATCTCCATCACTGTCAGCAGCCAGAGTGCTCATCCCAATCATCAGCTCGCAGCAATTAAACCGAGGATGGGGTTAATTTTTGATCCCTCTCTCATTTACTCCAAGACACATCGTTTTAATGTACACACTGACACGTGGAGATGGGCCATTTATGAGGGGTGATGGACTCCACCGCCATTAAGTTTTAATGCCTCATTAATTTTCTAGGCAGATGTAAAACAAGACTGTGATATTCTGTTCCTCGTTCCCAAGGTTGACTTAAAAGTCAGTGACCTCTCTTGATTGAGTGGTCATTAAAATAGCCTGAACTGTAGTCATTTTAATCTTCAGAGCATATAAAAATTAGGAGTTAAAAAAAAATCTTGCAGATTTTTGCCTAAGACACCGGCTTATTAATTTCTACATTAAAATAATGCACAGACTTCTCTTCAAATGCACCTGAGAGAACCTTTTAGATCCCTCTGTTTCCTTTGTCCAAGGTGAAATGCTTTTCAAAATGCTGGAACAATGCTAAAAACATTCCAGGAGCTTGGTCTGCTAAGATTTAAGCATTTTGGATTTTTAGGGATTTCAATTAGGATCCTCAACTGGAATTTATGTGAAGGGAAGAAGAAGAGAGTGGTGGAAAAAATCACACATCCCTGGGGGGGCAGGGGGTGGAACGAGGTGGGGTTGGAGGCCCCTTCCAACCCAAACCATTCCATGATTCCATGCTGGTGTTCCCAGAGGTTTCAAATCCAGGGAGGTGAGATCCCTTCTGCTGGGGTAGGTTTTGTTTCCTGGCCCATTCCCTGACTGTGGGCACAGCCTCTGTCCTGGCACTGACAGCTGCTCATGGACAGGGTGGGCATTGGGAAAACCCACACAACTCATTTATTACATTATTATAATAATATTCATTTGTTATTCTATTTGTTGGATAGAATTGATTTTTCCATAAGGAATCTGATACCTTGAAAAAGGTTTCCACACTAACACCCTGCTCCATCACAACTGAGATTTTACTGTGAAATAAAAATTCCTCAAGTTTTGCCAAATTTGCCAAATTTTGTTCTTCTCTCTGTTTTCTCTAAACCATCAGGTCTGTTTGGTGTGAACACATGAACTGAAGTTGACTTCTGCACACAGATCATTCAAAAAATTTTAATTAAAATAGAAGCAGGTCTCTCATGTTGGTTGATTTGGGGGATTTTTTGTGAATTTTTAAATTTGGTTTAGTCTGCTGTTGCCAGCTTGTTTGTGGGGGTTTTTTTTGGGCAGTGCTGGAATAAAATGCTGAATTTTGGAAGTGTCCAAAGCCAGGGTGGACACTGGGGCTTGGAGCATCCTGGGACAGTGGAAGGTGCCCCTGACCATAGAGGGGTGGCACTGGATGGGCTTTAATGTCCCTTCCCACCCAAACCATTCCATGTCATTGTTATCCTATGTCATTTTTGCCTCCTTGATCCTCCTGTGAGTGACTTGGTGATCCAGTGAGTGAAAATTGGATTAATTTTCATGATTATTGTGGTAACCCCCATCATATAAATATGGTGAAATATCTTATTGAAGCTGGACAGGGATACAAGTGGGCACTTTGGAAGGGGGTGGTGGTAGTTAAAAATAAATTATTTACCCAAATATCTGCATAAAGAGCAAAAAGCAGTCCAGCTTTCACAACTGGAGGAATATCCAAGCTCTTGCAGTGAAAAAAAAAATCCCAAAAAAAAAAAAATTTTTTTTTTTTTTTTTAGATGCAAAGTGCCTTTTTAAATCTCCCCCAATATTTCAGGATTATTATTTTACATGGACTCATGTAACAGAAAAATAAGCAGCAAAACAGCACCTCTGCCAACAATGTTTTCAGAAACCTGAAAAGAGGTCTCACTTTCTTATCCCAATCACGTTCACCAGTTTAGTGTCTGTTCTTGTCCTGTTCCTGGAAAGCATCAGAATAATTTTCTTCCCCCAAGTCCTATTGATTGCTGTCCTGTAGAAGTTGAACGTACCTGCACAATTTGTTTGGGTTTTGTTGTCAGTAATCCATTTTTGTTTGTGGTTTTTTTTTTTTCCAGTTCTGCTATAAAATTCAAGTCAGTCTTGTTCTGAAACAAAGGGAACTAGAGAACAGGTTGCCCCGAGGAGTGCATTGTATTTTAATAAGAAGTGTTACCTCACGCTTACAAGCTTCAGTTAATAATTGCCTTTGGATCTGTCCTAGGGAATGTTTTCCATGCAATTTTCAGGTGTACTTATTGGGAATTCTTTCCAAAATTACTGAAGGGTGAGTGGACTGACCATGACTCCCCACTGCCCATCTCTCCTTGGCAGAGTGTAGGAAGGTGTCTGGTGGAAGGTGTTTTAATCTGATTTTGCTTTATTTATCCAGACACATTTTAGTTGGTGATCAGTTCAATTAATTTTCCCCAAGCTGAGTCTGTTTTACCTCTGACTATAATTGGTGAGTGACCTCATCAATTTTTTTATTTTATTTTTTTTTTAATCACAATCCAGAGGTTTTTCATCTCATTTTCTCCCCTGCCCTGCTGAGCAGGGAGAGCAGGAGAGCAGCTGGGTGGGCTCTGGCAGCCAGCCCAGGTCAACATCTTAATATGAATATATTTACATATTATACCAATATTGGTGCTGGGAAAAGGGCCACTTTGGGATTGGCTTCCACAGAACACCGAGTTTTACAGCATTGTCGGGGCAGGTGAAGGTGGGAGAATCTCGAGGGAGCAATTAAGGGAGTACGAGAGTGATGTCAACAGAATTTATTACTGTGCTGTTTGCAATCCTTCCACCTTTTAGGAGCACAGAATTGCCCCAAATTGCATCAATTTTAAGACTGCATGAAGGTGATCAGTCTGAGTAGGGGGATTTCACCACAGCCTCCCAAGATTTCATCCAAAACTTCACCGGTTTAGGAAGTGCTGTGTGATTTCATTTAAGTAGGGCTCGACAGGGACTTCCTGGAGGAACAAACTCAATTCCCAAAGATTGCTACCAGATTTTCACCCCAGAATGGCATCTGGTGAACCTGAAATGGACAGAAGTAGCTGCCTGTCCTAGGTTAGCTGAGTATTGTATTCCTATCATCTGCTTATGTTAGAGGAAAGTTAAACAACCCTTCTGTAACTGTACATTAGTCGAGACTGCTCTGGTTTGTTTGGTGATGTTCCTCCCTTCAAGGACAATGGGAGGGAAAGGGACAAGACACACATGTTTTTTTTTTTTTCCTTCCGGGGAGGCTCGGGATCAGCGGTGGAAAAGAAGCTACCTGCTCTGGGCCTGCTTTTTTTTTTTTTTCCTCCCTTTCTTTGGACTTGTTTTTCCTCGAATTTTTTTCTCATCTGAGAATTGGAGGATTTTTCCGTGGCACGAAGCCGAGAAAGATCCTTCAGTGAACTATCAGGGAGAGAGACTCTGTCCAACCCCTCTGGGGGCCCCAGAGGGGAAGCCACCCCAGGAGGGAAGAGAAAGCTTTGGGATCTAACAGCTGATTCCACAGGTTTTTCTTTTTGTTTTTATAATTTTAAATAAACAGGTTTTCTTTCACTTTCCTCTCTGTGGAAAAGTTTGTCTCTGGACCCAGGTGGGGAAAGGAGAGGGGGGGAGGTTTGCTGGAACTTGGGAGTGTTTTGCTCCCATTTGAGTTCGTTCAAACCAGAACACTGCCTATTCATAATTATTTATTTACATGTCAAATTACTAATTTGAAATTGTAAATCGCATTAATTTGGGTTGTTTATCGGTGAATAGGTTAGAATGGTTCTGGCATTGGGAATTCCAGCTTTGGTCAATGCTTTTCCTGCATTTAACTAAACACACATCTCCTCATGATGAATTGCTCTGGTTATAATGGTCTTGTTTCAATAATTATTACAGTAGATACACAAAATGTTGTCTAAATGTGTAACAGTCTAAATTAAAGAAAAAAACAACAAAACAAACAAAAAAGCCCCAAATAAACCACGATGACATTAAATTTTGCAGTATCTGTTAAATTTAGAGTTTCAATGATTATTAAGGAATTCATTTATTAAGTTGAGGCATTAGCACTGGTTGACCCAGAAAAGACCTGGTCTCATGGGAGGTTCCCTGTCCATGCAGGTTGGAATGAGATGAGAATAATTTCAACATATAAAAAAATATTTTTAAAAAATGCTTATACAGGTCAGGTGGTCACCCAAATTACTCTACGCTTAGTTCTGAAGCTCAGTAAAGAGTATTTACTAATGGCTTACCAGCAAAATAAACTAAAACTTGCTCCCTTAAACATAAAAAGTAAAAAAGTTGAGAATTTTAACCCTTTTTTTCCATGAAGGTCTGTTTGAGTCAAGAAGTTCCTTGTGTAATGATGAACCCCACTGCAAACAAGAAAACCACTTGAACAGGATGTCCATAACTGCTACACATTAGAGCACATTTTGTGAATCATGTTGCCTAAATATGAATATAAATTGATGATTTTCTTCTTTCTTGTGCACGACTGGAAATTAGTTGTTTTGGTTTTTTTTTTGTTTTTTTTTTTTTTTTTTTTTTTTTGCTTTAACCTCCTACCAATGATTTTTCAAAGTAAAGAGTCTTCCTGTCATTAGACTTTTTCTTCTTGTAAATATGTAAATGGTCCCAGGTCCTAAATGTTAGCATTTGTCTTGGTTGAAGGATGTAAATATGGCTTTGAGGAATTTGGTATGGGGGATGAGGAGAGAGAGGAAACAGAAATGAGATAGTATGGTACAGGATTTTCAAGATCAAAAGCTGAAACTCAGTTTCTAGAATCAAAATTCCTGGATGTTTCCCTGTATTTTCAGCTCATGCCCCTTTTCGAGGCTTACACTCAGTGTGGATTTGGGATTTCCAAATTACTGAGTGTGGGGTTGTTCATTAAAGGTGGGAAATCCTAGAAAATTTATAAACATGTAAATCTCTGCTAAGGTGTATGTGCATAAGGAAATTCTAAGCAGAATAAAAGCAGAAAAATGCCAGGGGTGCTCACCTGAGTGCAAACACTGACTCACTTCTCCCAAACCTCTCATTCTTCCTGAAATGTGATTTTTCTGTCTCCACACACGAGACTCCAGAAATACTGACTCCATTTTAAAATATGGGTCACCACAATCTGATGAATACCTGCAAATATTGATGAGTATTTCTGTACAGCACAGAATCCCAGGATGGTTTGGGTTGGAAGGGACCTTAAAACTCATCCCATTCTACCCCTTAGGGACACCTCCCACTATCCCAGGTTGTTCAGACCTCCAACCCCCAATTCCAGGGCCTTGAACAAGCTGTGTGTCCATTATAGGGAGAAAAAGAAAATTGAAAAATTAAAAAAAAAGAAAATTGAAAACTCAATAAAAAGTACAACAGTGCTCCACAGATAAATTAATTTGCAAAACAAAAATAATTTTTTTCCATTGATATTTAAGTTTTACAGAAAAGTTATTTTACATTGCATTATCTGATTTACTTGAATGGATATGGTGAGGTAAAGTTATTTATGCCTCTAACAAGCCACAAATAAGATAAACTTAGATATTGTGGGCAAGAACATCCCTGCACAGAGGGGTGGAACGAGATCTTCTTTGAGGTCCTTTCCAACCCAAAAATTATGGGATTTTAGGAATATCCTGCTTTTGACATTGTCCAAATGATCCTTCACCAGGTCAGTCTGGACACAGATTCCAGGTAATTTATTTTAATGTGAAATACTTTATTAGGAAGACTTTCCAAAGCATTTGGGGCAATGTAACAAATAACTTGTGTTGGTACAGATTTGAAATGGGAAATTGGGCTAAAGGACCTCTACCTTTATCCTCCCACTCAGCCTCTGTGCTTTGTTTCCTGTGATTACAATTCTTTGTGATGGCCTTGGAAAACAAAACAGAGTGGTCCTACCTGGCTTGGGACACCTTGGCTCAGCCCAGGTTCAGGTGGCGCAGGAATTACTGCTCCACTGAGCTGTTTGTGGGCTTGTGTATCAAACAGAAAATACAGTTTAACCTCTGCAGTAATTCACAGGGAGAAAAGCCTGAAAAGGCTTCAAACACCAGCAAAAATTGCCAGGGGGCTGTTGAATTTCCTGACTTGGAGGTGCTCCAAGCTGGAGTGGGCAGAGCCCTGAGCAGCCTGACAAAGAGCAGGGGGAGGAATGAGGAATTCCAGGGGCTCTTTCCAACCTTTATCATCCTGGGATACCATGATCTGAAAGGGCACAGGAAATTGGCCCTGCTTTGTCGAGGTTCTGATGTCTGAGGATGCAGAATCCTGTGTGCTGCAAGGGACAGGGATAACATCACAACAATTATGGGTTTCCTTCCTAAACCCAGAGCAGGAGTTCATGGGAACCTTGCCTCAAGGAACATCACATCTTAGGGAAGCATCTTGACCTTAAAGTATTTCAGACAGACTGTCCTGCTGTGTTATTAACTTGGTAAAATGAGGTTTTCTTTAAAACCCCGTTTGTTGAGCAATGAATTCTCGTTTGGTTGGTTTAGACATGCTAAAATGTCAATAAATTACTGAAGTCTAGAAGTCGCTGTTCTAGAGTGAAACAAATGTGTTATGTATAGACTGAATAATTTTTGAGCTCTGAGATTACCACACTAAAATTGTGCCTGAAATGTTTGGGTTTTGTTTTACCATGCTCCCCAGAACCTCAAAACAAATTAAAGGCTTTTAGTTCTTCAGCAGCTGAAACAGATTTGGCTAAGACAGTTCTATGAATTGACAGGTCTTCACCAAGAATATTGTCGTAATTCAGAATTTTAATCATTAGTTTTTATCTCTGTTAAAAGCACTTTTTAATGAGACCAGGACCAAACAGAATAACTCCTAATGGCTGTGATTTTTAAAATCATTTTTAAACAGCATAAAGAGAAAAAATCAAACCTGCTTTGTGATCATATATATGGATATACAGGATCTCTCTTACTGATGCACTGAAAATATATTCCCATGACCAGGAGCAGAGGTGCAGGATCACTTCCAGAATCATGGAATCACAATCAGAGAATCATGACTAAAAGCTGTAGATGGTCTTACATGAAAATCACCTTGAGCTTTCTTATCTGATTTTGAAAACCAACATGAGCCTTCCTCTCTGGTTTTGAATGGCTTGACAGGAAAAATATTTTAAACCATCTGTCCCTATAGGAGAGTGAGTGAGAAAAGATAGCATTTAATGGGTAATTTTCAACTGCAAGTGTAGGATTGGCTCACTTGATGTTGAAATACCATCTACAAATACAATCTTTGCAGTGTAAAGAAAGGAGTGTTGGAAAAAAATGACCCTTTAAAGAAAGCACAGAAAACATTGAAAAAATTGCTTTAATGTGAGAGATTTAAAGAATATGATCTATTCAGCTTTTCTAAAGGAGGGCTGAAATATGGCTTAATCAGGAAGTCAAACCCTTCCCAATAACAGATATTTCAGAGAAAATAATTCAGCAGAGAAAGTCACAGTGAAAACCGGGGCTGGAAATTCAGAGAAGACAGATTTGAACTGAGACTGTGCTGGGGAGTTCAACAGGTTTAGAGATTTCACAAGAGCAGAAGTGATTTATAAATGAAATCATCTACCAGGAAAAAGAGAAGAGTAATAGGTATTTTTCATTCAGTGTCTTCAGAATAAGTGTCTCAAGAACATATGGTTCAGTTGAACACAGAATATTGGACTCCAAGAAATATTAAGTCAGATTTAATGGTCTGCACTATTGGTAGAAAATTATTTCTGCCACCCTACAAGTGCAAAGACAGAACAATAAGCACTGCATCCATCCCATGCAAGGAGTTGAAAGTCTTTCATATATTCTGAAATGGAAGCAATTCCTGTTCCAGGAACTCTAAAGAGATTGAAACAGTGAATAAATGTCAGGGGAAAGCAATGCCATTTTCTACTAAAATTCACAGGAAGAAATAATTTTGCTGGAAAACATGTGGAAATATTTTACACTTGTGTTTTTCCCTCTCTCTAAAACATAATTTACCTGTCTGAAAGATAGATTCTCTCTGTTGTACTGATCAAGAAGAAATATTTTGGGTGGGTTTTGGGTTGGAGTTTCTTTGTTGTTGGTTATTGGGTTTTTTTTTGGTTGTTGTTGTTGTGAATTCTGGAAACAAAAGCAGACCTGAATTAACTTTCTGAGGTCATTGCCTTCCTCAGTCAGCAGCTCTGAGATGTGTCTTTTACTGTGTTCACCACATTCTCCTTACAGAAAACATCTGCTTGATCCATTTGAAAGTAACTCCATTTTCTACCCAAAGAACTTTTTCAATTGAGGCAAAAAATACCCCCAAGAAAACCTCACCTTTTTAATTCTTAAAATATGGTTACTTATGGAACCATGTTTCTTCTTTCCCTTGCCATCCTTTTTGAAGGACAAGGATCAAGCAGCGCTTCTGATGGAGCAGTTCCTTTAAGAGCATCCTGCTTTCAGGATTAGTGAAATAGCCCACCTGGAAAGGATGGATTTCTTTAGGGAGGTGATTTTCTTTTCTGGAGAAGGAACAGGCTGCTGGGGTTGCAGGGAATTTTCAAAGAGAGTTGGCTTCAGCAAAGGAGTGAAATGTCCTGCCTGGAAACCTGGACTAGAAAATAAACCAGCAACTCTCTCCCTGTTGTGCCATGGTAGTGGGAAATGTGCTTTCACCTATCCATGTCGTTCACTGCCTTTTTTTGATAAAAATAGGATGGAATTGTCCATCTTTTTAGAGCAGCTGTTGCAGTGAAGCTCCAGGTATTGGCTGTATTCACTGCAATGCAATAGAAGGGAATAAACTTAATACTTTAATAATAAAGGGTGTAATAGAAACATCTCCTTTTATTGACATTATTTAAAAAAGGAATTATTCTCTCAGCAGTCTTAGATAATAATCTTTCAACAATACTACTATCATCCCAAGAAAGATTTTTGCCTTTATTATTAAAAACCCTGAGAGCTTTGTGCAGACAAGGGGGTCTCACGACTTCTCTGGTTTTGTCTTAGACTGAAAATATTTTAGATTTGTCAGGTTTGATAACAGTTGTTTAGCAATCAGATGGCATTTTAGTGTCATTTTGCTTTAGTTTATAGAAACAAAAAGTATTTTTTCTTTGTGGATTGAATTGTGTTTGCCATTCAGAGTAAACCTTCCCAGTTTTGGGAAGGTTTTGCAGGCAATCTGCTCCCAGGAGTCCCACTCCAATCCCAGCAGTCAATCTGTGGCTGTTACAGGGATAAAACCTCACATCCTGCAGGTAAAACCCCTTTCAGAAAAAAACAGCTGGGTAATAGGGATCAAAGGAAGAGAAGGAGCGTGTTGGCAGACTCTGCAGGGAAAATGTGTGTGAAAATCCAAGCAGAACCCAAGAATGAGGAAGAAATATCAACATCTCCCTCCTTCTGGCAAAAAGGAGGGGAATGCCACGAAAATCCCATTCCTCCCATTGAGGCCTCAGCGTGCTGGAAGTTCCCCACACACCTGAGCAAAAACCCATCCCTGATGACCTCTGAATGATTCCAAAAATACGGTCCTGGGAGTTGATGTAACTGAAATATATAACACAAAATAAATGGAATCTGCCAGGACAGGGCTCACAACTCTCTGATGAATCAGTGAGGTGATTCCTGTGTTAATATCAGTGTTTTCCATCAAACCCAGCTTGTGTTTGATGTGTGGATTTTGAGGATTTGTGGGTTTTGTGTCATATCCATTGTTCCCTTTTTTTGGGCTGGGTTTTAACCCCTCCTTTCCTGAGGAAGCTCTGGGATGGTTTGTGAGTGGGAGTCCCTGTGGAGCTGCAGCTCTCTGCTTAAACCCAACAGTTCAACCCAGGATTTCAGCAATCATCCACTGGTGATTCTTCAGTCCCCTGCAAAAAGCCAAGTATTTAATTGCCTTCCTCCACCCTCATTGCCGATGGAAATGCACATCCGAGGGAGAATAGGAGTATTGACCTTTTCTCTTCAGGTAATACCAACTAATTACGGCACATTCGCACCACTTAATCGATGTATTGAGGGATAATTGCTCTCTGCAAGGACCAGGATGTGTTTGGCTGCGGGCAGAAATATTCAATAACTATTTAATTACTGAAATTGTGACACTTTCAGTTCTTGATGTGTCTGAGCTGAAATCCAGCCCCTGGACCATGGACCATGGGCACAGCAATTACAGACCACGGGAGCACAAGGGGCTGTGACACGTATTTAAATCTGACAGAAAAAGTGCCAAGCCAGGCAAGGGGAAACTTTAATTAGCTGATCTTTAAAGTTGTATCTTATTTCCTGCAGAATAAGTTCTAATCCTTATACAGTTGTGACATTTTTTTTTTCTGATGGGAGCTGCATTTCTTTTGCTGACACGCTAATCCGGATTTCATTTAAAATTATCATTTATATTTGCTCATTGTTCCTCTTGCTGAATTTAATTAGAGTTTTGCCAGGATTGGCTGAAGGCTGTTTTGGGGAGGGAATTTGTAAGACAAGCTGTAGCATACTGGAGAAATTATAACCTTGGGCTTTTTTAAATTAAATGAAAGTGAAGGGTAAAAAATTAAAAGCACGCTGCAAAAATATTAATCTTACTTCACACACAGAAATTCATAAAGTCAAACATTATGCAAGTCTTGTTGAAAGTTAGAGCAAAACATTGAGGCCTTATTACTGCTCCTGCATTGTTCTGTCCTTCAGCTATTTCAGATTTAACTGAGCTTTTTGTGACTGCAGAGAGGCTTGAATTAGAGAACTACCAAACAAATAAAATATATGGTGGCAAAACACCTTTCTGTGGAAAAAAACATTGCTAAGAATGCTCTGGAATCCACACTTGACTGAGCTGTTGACCTCCACACTGGAGGACAGCACAGCACATTGCAAACAAAACACTGATTTTTATGGGCACTTTTAACTGCGGAACAGGATTTTATTTGGGGTTTTATTCTTTTTCTGTTACTGCAGCCTAGAATCCAGTTACAGCCCAGGAACACAAAATCACCTGAACTGATAAACTTGCCATCCTCCCCAGGTGCCTGACTAACAGATGGGGTGAATTTGGACATTTGAAGCAGGGGTTACTTTATTAATTATAATTTGAAGTAGGAATTCCTTTATAACTTTTATATCTTTGAATTTTCAGTGGGAAAACCCCAAGTGTTTGGTCTAAGGTGTGCCACTCACATCTTCAATAACTCAGCAAAGTACAGAGCACCTTAAATTAGAGCTGACTGCATTTATTTTCTATTGTAATAACATCCAAATAGAACAGTATCAAGTTCCTGGTCCCAAAATATCTTCCAGAAAGCTGTTTTGGCAAGTGGTTTTTCAGATGGTGTCAGAGTTATGGCTTGTTTTACTAAAATATTTCCTGGGAACCTGCAGCTTGGAAGCAGGTCTGCAATGAAGCTTCCTCCTGGGCTCTAAAAGATGGGCATCTGTTCTCAACTTTATAGCAGACTTTGGAAATTTGCTTTAAAAAAAAAAAATTAAAAAAAAAGCAATTTTTTGTTTTAGGAAGGTTGGATGGATGAGTGCCTGGGAATCCTCATCTTGAGGGTATTTTCTGAGTGGATTGGGATTGGAATAGTCCAATCCCCTGTGAACCTTCCTGATTAGGGATTCCCACCCCTTGGAAAATAAACACAAAATTATTCATCCTTGAGCTGGTGGAGGTATTTGTTCTGTGCTCCTCACCCAAACCTGGCTGCTACTGATTGTGATGTAAAAACATGGATTATAAAAAAAAATTGAATACAAATTTATTGGGTCATTGTAGTTCCAAAAATGCCCTTGATCATTTCAGCCACTTTGAAAAACTGAAAGCATGGGTGCAGAGCAGTGACAAGAAAATCTGATTGCTTTCTGAAGCTGTTTGTGAAGCCCTGAAGAAAATCAGCATCAGCCAACCTGTGGGAATCACAGATGATGTCATGAACTTATTCTGGCATTGATAAAAACAGAGCTGCTTTTGTATAAAGCAAAACCTCCAGAAATAACCTCCACCATCAGTCTATTGAGCAAAACCTGGTTTTTATTACTCACCTGACCCAAAATACATTTCTGTTACCATGGCTCAAGTGATTTGTCACCCCAGTATTTCTAATAAACATTCATTCCAGATATTCTGAGTGTCTGAGACTGTTGTATTCACTGCAGAGCCCAGCTTTAGGTTGGCATGACCTCTTCCAAAAGCAGATCACAGAAATATCTGTCCTAGGGCAGCATGTGTCCTTTCGACCAAAGGAAGTAAGGAAAATCGAGATCAGATCCAAGCTTCCAGGCACATCTTGGAAGAATGGGAAATAAAAATAAACCAGAGAGGATGAAGAGGAAGAAAAACCTGCAGTAATTCAGTGTTGCATTCTCAGGCTTATTATAATATTTTATAATGAAGGGGGATTTATTTGCATTTCTATTTATCTTCTAAAAATTGCAGCAGAAAACAGAAGAAATATCAGTAGTTATCATATGCTATAAATAACCAATTAACTACTGGTTAACCAGACCATGTGTCTAATGGTCTGATTAACAATAATAACATTATTAATCCAGAATAAAGGGTGAGAATCTCTTCCACTTGAATGTGAATTTATCAGAACGCTGAGGAAGCTGAGAAGGAAGCACTGTGTTCTCAGTTCAGCTTTAATCTCTATTTGTTGTAGAAAGAGCTGTACATTATTAGTTTAGTCCTCTGTCCTTCCATAAACCCTATACCACATTATTTTATTAACATATATTCTTCTCACCATTGAATTTAACTTCATATATTTTCCATCAAGAAGCATAAAAATGAGTCATTTTTGGTGTCATAAGTGCTTCTGCAGGTTAATACTGAGCATGAAAGGTTGTGTTTGGTGTTGTAAATTCATGAGCATTGTTTGCATTCCTGAGGCTTGCCTGTGTTACCCCAGATTTACAAACCTGTGCACATTTGTATTTTCCCCCACAGGTCACTGAAATCTCTGATTAATTTGTGGCTTCCCATCCCCACAAGTGTTCAAGGTTGGAACCCATGGCAGGAATGAGATTAAAGTTCCTTCCCATCCCAAAACATCCTATGACTCCATGAAAAAGGGAATAAATTCCCAAGGTCTCTCTCAGTTCCTCTCTAAATCTAGAGCTGGGGCTCAGCAGAGAGGAAGAAGGAAATCTCTTTAACCCTCTGGAAAAGAGCAAACCCCATTCTTGTGAAGCCCTTAATCCCACAAGCCATTTCAAATTTTGAATTTTCCTAAATATCCCAGGGCACTAACCATAATTTCACAACACTTACACAGAAAGAGAATTTCCAGCTCTGCATTACTACAAGCCAGTTTTATTTCCTTAACAATGACTTGACTGGTGGTCATATGAATTTCTGAATTTGCAAAAGTTTCACAGATATTTTTATAAACCATGTTCAAATGGCATCAAGGCTGGATTAGCAACCAGATGTTCCTGAGCTGTCTGTGATCATTCATGGAAGGGTAAACCTAGTCTGAGAGGAGGATCTTGGGATGAGCTCCATGGCTCTGTCAAGACTCTTCCTTATTTCATCAGTAGCGTGTAATAGAATTAAACTATAATGCTGAGAGTCAGCCTGTCTGAACGGCTTTAAACTGGAAGAGGATTGGTTTTTATTGGACTTTGGGAAGGAATTGTTCCCTGTGAGAGTGTGGAACTGGCACAGGGTGCCCAGAGAAGCTGTGGCTGCCCCTGGATCCCTGGCAGTGTCCGAGGCCAGGCTGGACAGTGGGGTTTGGAGCAGCCTGGGACAGTGGAAGGTGTCCCTGCCATGGAAAGGGTGGAATGAGATGGGCTTTAAGATCCCTCCCAACCCAAACCAGTTTGGGATTCTCTGATTTGATGGTCTGCACTTGTAGCCAAATTCTGCTATAGAATGGAGCATAAGAGATGAGGAAAAAATAAAAATAAATGCAAGCTCTAAGCTCTTTTTGTCCCATTAATGTGCCTGACTTGAAAACCAAAATCAATACTGCATTATTTCCTCTAGTCCCACATTTATTTCTTTTCCTACCTCATCCTTTCTGACTTTACCCAGTTCTCCACATTGTTTATTTTGTTTCCTCATTCTCTTACTGCTTTGGAGTTGCCTTTGCCTCAGAGCCACCCCTGGAGGCTGCATTTCAGCATTCACACTGCCCCAGCTGGTCTGAGACACGCTGGGTCAGAGAGGAAAAAAAAAGGTTGTGAAAAGAGAGGAAAGGGGTTCTGGAAAAGCCTGCTTAGTTTCTGACTGTTTCTAAAAGTCTGGCTGGTTTTTGTATGTGTTTTCCTTGCACTGTTTTCATTCAATTAATAAATTAATATTCAAAATTATTGGTCCTTTCCAAGTCTGATTTGTGAGACAGCATTTTCAGCACAAACCACTTTTATTCCTCTATTCCCCCATGACCATTTGCTGAAGATTTTTCTTCCCTTAGAAAATAACAATGAAAATCAAGAAAACTTTAGATTGCCTTGAATGACATTTTAACGTAACAAATTCTTGGCATTCCACCTGTTGCCCTTATTGTTTGCTTCTTCCACCCAAAAAGAAAAAAATAATCCATTTTGATGTACTTACAGAAGCAGAGACAAGGCTCTGTAATGAAGCCCTGGGAAGATTTGTCACACATTAAAGAATCCTTGGAAATGTCAAACTTGCCAGCACAAAATCCAGGATTTGAACACGAGTTCCTGAGTAAGCTCCTGCATTGAGAGGAAGAGCTGGGATAACACTGACTTCAGAACAGAAACATTTTCTCAAAATGCTCCATCTTTAAATATCTGTCACAAATATAAGTCCTTTACAATTAAACTGGGGAGGTTTTCCTTTCATCCTGTTTTCTTTTCCAGCAGGAATAATCGAATAGGAACGGTTCTGTTGTTGCTTTCTACAAGAAACTCTTAAAATGCCCTTGGGCATTTATATCTGCTGAGTGTATTAATTTCAGGCAGAGTCTCAAACCTGAAGTATTTGAGTAATTAAAATTGAGATCTCAGTTCCACATGTGCTGGACCCTTCACCTGTAGAAGTTTGTGCCCATCATCGATGCCTGACAGAAATACCCTGGTTACAGGTGAGCAACCCTTTCTTGTGCTCCCTCTGACACAAAATCAATGGGCAGAATAAAAAAAAACAGCATAAAGAAAACGTTGAGATTGTTCACTCTGTTAACAGCTCTCCTCAAAACCACCTCAGGAATCAGATTGATTGATGACAGCTTCTCCTGAATTACATCTTCAAATTATCTCACTTCTCCTCTGATTTGTGTCAGTTGAGACGTGTTAAATAGATAAAACTGCATGAGATCAGGAAAAAATGTCTGCTAAAGACGTTAAACATTGCTGGGAATTCATGATCACTTTATGTATTGTTCCCACAATGTACTGTGGCATTTATTCCAGAATTAAAATATTTTTGGATGTTGCAGTTATGTTGGAAGTTAAAAATGGCAAGGGAATATTAACTTCTTCAAAGTCCCACTAACACTGTTGTTTATATGAATTTTTAATGTGATAATTGCTCTGTTCTCAGGACAATTCTCATGAATATAAATAAGGTCCCAGGTAACACCAGGCTGGGTGGGAGATGTGGATCTGCTGGAGGGCAGGAAAGCTCTGCAGAGGATCCACAGGTTGGACTCAATGGTCTTGGCAGTCTTTTCCAACCTTAATTATTCTCTCAGTCTATACAAAGTTACCCATTTTCTTCAATATTGTTCCATTAAAACTTGTGAATCAACCACAACATTCTTCTTCTTCATAATTGGGATAATCCAGAAAATGCAGTCAGAAGGTTTTGTTATTTAATATTCACTTCCCATTTCTCTGTCAGATACAGAAACTTTTCAAAACCCCCCTTTTTTTGCAGTGTTTCATTCCCCAGTGATATGTGTATATCCATTTATTTAGTCACTGCACAGAATAGGCACATTTTAAAGGCCCAGTCTAGGGAGGGATTTGTACACAACAAAGCAGAAATCTGATGCATTAATGCCAGATTTCTGGGGTTTTCTTCACTCTCTCTGTTCCTGTCAAGATGCCTTGTCAGAGCCTGGCTGGAAAACAGAGCTCTGAAATCTATTGTCATGTTCAGGCTTGAAATGCTTCAGGACTTCTGATGTCCTGTAAATCAAAAATTATTTTGAAGCATTCAGGGAGGGTTAGAATTCGGGGAGGATGAACAATCTTCATCTGTCTAAATGCTTGGGAAAAAAACCCAAAGAACTTTGATAAGACGTGCACAAAAGACCTGATCTGTTCATTTAAATTTGTGTGTTTTAAACAAATAATTTAATTTGCATATGCTGGAGAGAGAGAAAACAGAAGATTGTCCATGAGAGCCTTTAAAAAGGAATATATCTGTGTCAAATACAAATTGATAGTCTTGAGTTCAACAGAAAATTCTGTCATCTCAAGACAGACAGACAAAGGAAATTAAAAGAACCCCATTAATTCCTTGGCACTGTGGATGCCTCCTTTCTAAATGTTGTGAACTTGTCTGTAAAATGACAAGCACAAAGAGGCAATTTGAGCTTTTCTTCCAGTGCACTTGAGATACAGATTCCCTCAGTTTGGAAGCTGTAGTTTTGATGTTATTTTGATTTTATTCATTTTAACATAGCTTTATTTTATTTTATTTTATTTTTTGTGCGTATCTCATTGTCGTGTGTTTGAATGAATTTAATGGAGCAAAACACTCCCAAGTTCCAGCAAACTCCCCCCTCTTTTTCCTCACCAGGTCCCAGAGACAAACTTTTCCCACAGAAAGGAAAGTGAAAAGAAAAGGGAAAAAACCTATTTATTTAAAATATAAAAACAAAAAAAAACCTGTGGAATCAGCTGTTAGATCCCAAAGTCTCTTTCCTTCCCTCCTGGGAGTGGCTTCCCTCCGCCCCCAGAGGGGTTGGACAAGTCTCTCTGGTGGTTCACTGAAGATCTTCCTCTGTCGTGCCACGGGAAAATCCTCCAATTCTCAGATGACGAAGAAAAAAAAATTTGAGGAAAAACAAGTCCAAAGAAAGGGAGAAAAAGGAGCAGTCCAGAGAGCAGCAGCTTCTTTTCCACCCTGATCCCGAGCGAGCCTCCGGAGAGAAAAAACCGTGTGTGTTTTGTCCCTTTCCCTCCCATTGTCCTGAAGGGAGGAACATCACAAAACAAACCAGAGCAGTCTCGACTATCATGTTAGTTACAGAAGGGTTGTTTAACTTTCCTCTAACATAAGCAGATGATAGGAATACAATACTCAGCTAACCTAGGACACTCATTAGTAGTTTAGTAATTAGGATATTTACATGCATTTACAGTACTACAGACT
>CM019221.1:2352637-2375182 GCA_009741485.1 Malurus cyaneus samueli
CCAGCTTTCTCGAACAGAAGCAAGGACATGGCTCTCAACGCTGTGCTGCTGTGATCAGGTTTGTGAGTGGGACAGGGGTTAAATGACTTTTGCGAGCTCTTCCAGCAGACAGGTCCAGTCCATCTCTGGAGGTCCAGGGTGGTTCTGGAGCTCTTCTCCTCTGAGAATCCAGTGGGAGAAGTGTCCCAGTGTTCCCAGAGCCTCAGTTTCTGTGTCAGTAGGGATGTCCAGTTCCTCCTCTCTGGGGGGGCATCTCCAATGGGATGATGATTCCAGGAGTCATTCCCAGAGCCCTCGATGGCCCATGAGCAGAGATGGCCCCCCGGGGGTTTATCAGGGCTGGGCCCTGCTGAGGATAAAGAGCTCTGCCCCACCTCATGGAGATGGGAATAGGATACAGACTGTTTGGGTACACCTTCCATGGAACCTAATACAGCTCCTCAGAACAGATCTCCTCACAGCCCCATGCCTGTTACACCTATTTTCTCAATACCACATGATTGAAACTTTAATTAAGATCTTTTCCCTCAGATGCCAGAACTCTGGCAGATCATCTGCATGAGGATACCACTTCCCCTTCTTACTGCAGGTCTTGCTTTTGTGGCACCAACCCTTAACAGTTTCACTAATCCAGCTTTTTTATAGGCAATCACACAGAAAAAAACTAGTTAAAGGAGGCTTTGTACTGGATTCGAAGGTCCTTAACCCCTGCTGCTTTGGGCTCTGCCAGGATCATATCCTCACATTTCTTCACATCATTATTTAACATTTTCTGCTGCATGTTTTTTTTACTTATCCAACACATCCAAAGATCTAGATGCCTGATCATTCCCATCCCAAGACAAGAGGTTACACAGGAATGTTGTATGAGAAAAGCTTTAAGGAAGAATGTAAATATAAAAAATTTCATCTACTCCCCAGTGTGGTTAATTGCTGCAGGATTTAGGTTTTGTGCTCCGTTAACAGACCAGCCTTGTTGCTGGGTAACTGAGATGTGGATGTGGAAGAGGTGGCACATCAGACACAGAACCAGTGGTTGAAAATAACCTCTAAATCTTACCAATTTTAGCAAATTTAAGGGCTTGACCTTGTGGCCTGTTTATCCTGGGATAAAATCCTGTAATCCAGACCAAAGATACTCTTTTAAAACTGTTGTCATGATTTACTCTTTTTTTCTGCCCAAGAGGATTTGATGTTTCTGATCTCCAGCAGTGTCTTAAAAAGCAGACATAAAAAAGCCCTCATAAAACCAATGTTTTATGAGCCAGGAAACAAAAAGTCTTTGAGTCCAGAAGAGGTGGGGGTCAGGAAGATTCCTCAGAGGAGCTGGGAAAAGTCTCAGTTCTGAAATCCTCAAAAAAACATGATTTGACATAAATTTAAAGATTTCAAATCTGCGCCTGGCTGCTCAGCCATTTCATCTGGATAATGTCCAGGATTTACAAACATCTTCTAGAAAGGGCATTTTGTGGCAAAAGTATTAAAGGACATTGTCTTTCTTAGCAAGAATCATTTCCTTCACATTCTTATGAAATAGTCCTAGGTTTTTATAGGAATGGGAAATAATTTTCCATCTCCAAAGGTTTTCACAAAGCAAATATGTTGCTTCCTGTGTCAAAAATAAATATTTAACTCCAGAATTATAAATTTGATACTGAAATGAATTTTTAGGGCTAAGTCTTCAGTTCACTCTCTGTAAAAGATGAGTTTTTACCTGAGGTTTTTGCTTTTATTAAGTGCTCTGAGCTTGCTTACTGTGGCATTTTAGGCATTTGAGGATTTATTGCAAAAGAATAGACTGAAAAACTCTGTGGATTTCCTTCACAAGAAATAAGCTTCCACCTATTAACTGGTACCCAAGGTTAAATTAAATCATTAGCAAGCAAACAGGATTTTTTTACAGTCTGGCAAGCCAAGTACAATAAAACCCAGCACTTCCTAATTTTACAAAGACAACTAAAATTATTACGGGGTTTTAATGGCTGCTCTCTCTCTGCTGCTGGATTTGCTGAATGTCCTGTTGCAAATTATTTATTTATTATCATGTCTTTAATAATACATCTTCAGTGTACATGAGATGAACTGGAAGAGCAGAATTGGGTAAGATCTGCCTAAAGGACTCGTTTTGATGTTTTTTGGGTAACCAACACCACCAGGAGTATCAGTGGCACCCAAGAGAAACAGGAAATTCGAGTAGGTAACGTTCTCTGAAGATTAAAATCTGATTGTTGTGCTCCCTGAGAACTCCTCCCACAAATTTATGGGAATATCCAGTAAAATCACTTTTTCTGGGTAGTCACCATCCTTACAGAATGATTCAATTTATAAAAATTTCTTTACGTGGGAGGAGTTCCAATATCACTGATTTCAGGCTTGCAGCCTAATCCCGTTGCAGTGAAATGGAATGTGCTCTGGGTCAATGTTTAATGGTGCTGCAGCCGCCGGTGCAGTGATGGATGTGCTTGGGTCATGTTCAACCTGTGCTGCAGCCCCGTTGCAGTGATGGAGTGCTCTGGTCAATGTTCAATTTCATGGTGCTGCAGCCCGTGCAGTGAGATGCGCTCTGGTCAATGTTCAATGTTAAGTGTGAGCAGCCCCGTGCAGTGATGGATGTGCTCTGGAATGTTCAATTTATGTTCAATGGTGCTGCAGCCCCGTGCAGTGATGGATGTGCTCTGGGTAATGTTCAATGGTGCTGCACCCCGTTGCAGTGATGGATGTGCTCTGGGTCAATGTTCAATGTTGGTGCTGCAGCCCCGTTGCAGTGATGGATGTGCTCTGGGTCAATGTTCAATGTAGTGCTGGCAGCCCCGTTGCAGTGATGGATGTGCTCGGGTCAATGTTCAATGGTGCTGCACCCCGTTGCAGTGATGGATGTGCTCTGGGTCAATGTTCAATGGTGCTGCAGCCCCGTTGCAGTGATGGATGTGCTCTGGGTCATGTTCAATGGTGCTGCAGCCCCGTTGCAGTGATGGATGTGTCTGGGTCAATGTTCAATGGTGCTGCAGCCCTGTTGCAGTGATGGATGTGCTCTGGTCAATGTTCAAGTGGTCTGCAGCCCGTTGCAGTGATGGATGTGCTCTCATCCAAGCTCTGATCTGCACACAGGTCCAGTCACATCTCTGGAGGTCCAGGGGTGGTTCTGGAGCTCTCTCTCCTCTGGGAATCGCAGTGGGAGAGCAGTGTCTCAGTGTTCCAGAGCCCAGTTTATGTGCCACTACAGATTTCCAGTTCCTTCTCTCTGGGCAGGGCATCTCCTGATGGGATGATGGAATTCCAGGAGTCATTCCCAGAGCCCTCGATGGCCCATGAGCAGAGATGGCCCCCCCGGGGGTGTTATCAGGGCTGGGCCCTGCTGAGGATAAAGAGCTCTGCCCCACCTCATGGAGATGGGAATAGGATACAGACTGTTTGGGTACACCTTCCATGGAACCTAAGACACTCCTCAGACAGATCTCCTCTCACCCCATGCCTGTTACACCTATTTTCATACCCAAATGCCCCACAAACAAATTTTTAGTTGTCTTTCTCTTTTTTTTTTTAATATGGAAGTTTTAATATTTTAAAATAATTTAATTGCAGCCACTTCGGTTGCAGGATTGACTCATCATAATAACTGCAGGAAAGGGTAATTCCTTACATAAATATTTTTACTTTCTTGGACAGGGCTTGGAGCACCCTGGGACAGTGGAAGGTGTCCCTGCCCGTGGTAGGGGTGGCACTGGATGGGATTTAAGGTTCCTTGCAGCCCAGAAAACTCTGGGATTTTGTGATCCTGTGCTTTGTTTTCGTATGAATGCACACACCTTAGATATGACATTTCTGTATTAAAATAGAACTGAGTCAGTTCTTTATTTTTCACAGGTGGAGGGGAGAAATTCTCTTAAGATACAGAATAACTTAGAATATATTTATTCTGCTTTCCATCACAATCACTGAATGCCTGAAGAGCAGAGCCCTCTATATCTCCAGGCAAAATCAGCTTGCAAATTGTTTTGAACAAAGCTTAATATACTGTATTTATGAAATGCTTCATAAAATCAAAGTAAATTAAATAAATAAGCAAATTCCTTTCTAGTTACAGTTTTCAGTATATTACACAAATTTCTCATGATAATTTAATGCACCTCTTCACAGTGAGATTTCATTCTAATCCCAAAAAAAATCAATTAAAAAGTTTAAAATTAAATTTAAAAGTACTTCTAGGCATGAGAAGAACTTTAAACAATACCATCTGCTTGCCACACCATCAAAACCATGTCACCAATATCTAAACTTTGGGATGGATTTCCAAATGATTCAACCTGCAATGTGATTCTGCTGGCATTTGCTTGCTGATGTGTGGAGGCTGGCAGGACAATTCTTCTTGATCCCATGGAGTTGAACTGCAGATAATTGGGAAGTGCTGATGCCTCCCATACAAGTTTGAAAGCAAACCAGCTAGGAAATTATCCTCACACAAATATGCTGTGAGAGATTTGAAGTGTGGACTACAATTTAATAGGAAAAATGAATATAACACCAATAATAAAGAAACATCAGCTAAAACTGACAGAGTCAGAACACAACCTGACACTCTGTTGAGCAGGGTGGTGGGAGTAGCCTGGTTAAAATGGTGGCTGCAGAAAAAAAAAAAAAAAAAACAAACCAAAAAAGGGGGGGGGGGGAAAAGAAAGAGAAAATTTTACCAAAACCCTTTTACCCCATCCAGGCTTGCTCTTTACTGGTTGTCCCTCAGGTACTGAATGCCCCATGGATCAAGGTCAGGCTGGAAAGGGCTTGGATTAGGATGAGCTTTAAGTTCTCTTCCCACACAAACCAGAATATGGCTCTGGATCAGCTGGGCAAGGCTTTTTTTTAGAGTTTCAATTCTTAAGTGGGTTTTTATTCTGCAGTGTGGTTCAAATGAGCATTGGCTTTATTAATCAGTCATTAATGTAACTCTTGCCTTCAATATTCAGGTTTTCCAATGAGTTATGATCATTGAAGGGCTTGAAGATTCCAGATAAGTCAGTGGTGCTTTGCTGTATTTTTTTTCACAGGGCATTTAAGGGCAGTGCATGAGGCATCTAAATGTTTTATGAAGTTCCTCTTTGTCAGGTGACAGAAGAGTTGTTTGAGAAACTCATGATAACAGGATGAAGATCCTCTTGGTTGTTCCTGTTTCATTGAGAAAATTAGTGTTTTAGGACATGAGATCACCTGTCATTTTCAAGTCCACTCCACCCATGCAGCAAAGAAAAGAGCAAAGACCCCCAGTAGCTGTCCCTTGAAAGGTCTAAAGTGGCAGAAGTGGTTCCTGAAGAGCCTTCCTGAAGAGATCACCCCTGCAGAAACCTGACTTCATGTTTTTCATGTTTTTCAATGTTTTCATGTTTTTCAATGTTTTTCATGTTTTTCATGTTTTTCCATGTTTTTTCAATGTTTTTCATGTTTTTACTGCTCCGAGCATAAATTAATTTGGGAATGATGAAGGACTTTGATGTCACTAGCAGAGAAAAGAAGAGGAAAAAGAAGAGGGGAGCTGGTCTCTAGAAATATTCTAAACTACAAAGCTTCTCAATAACAGCATAGCTGGTGGCTTGCCCTCTCCCATTCCCTCCTGCAAGAGTGTGAATACCTCCTCCTGGGCTTAAATTTGAATATAAATGCTTTGGTTGACTTATTCAAACATCTGCAAAATTAACATTTATAAAGAGGGCCGAGACCTAAGCAATCCTCATCTCCCCTGCCACCATTTCTACTGATTTACCTGAGGAAGAATTCACAAAGAAGGGCCCATCCTTGCTTGATTTCAGAGCTGGATGCTGCAGTGTGACACCAACATGGATTTAACCATAAAAAGGGTGGAATAAGTACTGGTTTGAGACCCTGGGTGAAGGACTTCAGTTGCTGGTGTCACATGCATTATACCAGACTGCTTTTTAGTCCCCTCTCTCAGCATTAGACTGTGGAAAATAGGGTAATTCAAAGCTGACCTTCTTCTGCGTGGGTAAGTTAAATGCATCTATACAAAAGGCATCTTTTTCCAACTTAACTGTGGTTAATATATAATAAATATTTTTTATAAAAATAAATAATAAATAATATTTAAGCACAATACTTAAACCACAAATCCCATCTGAGAATTTAAAAATTATTAATAAGTACTAATAAGTACTTAAAGTATAAAAGTACTAATAAGTACAAAAGTATTAATAAGTAATCAAGGTTAATCTTGAATCCCATAGAATCAAGTATCAGCTCCTATAGAAACAGATGGAGGAACTTGAATCTGAATTTCAGCATTTCTAATGGAGAAAATGGTCTCTTTGCTGTGGCTGCCATTGGAGAGACAAAACTTTGCTTGTTGCATTTTTATGGGGAGAAACAGGAGTGATTTCTTTTAAAGATGAGCCTGAGTGGTCACTGCAAGAAATGGGAGGCAGAAATTTCTGCACATGTGTATGAACACATGCATAACCCAGGCAGCTGAAGAGGAAATATTGTGAATTTGAATCTGCTGTGTCCCAGTGAGTTTCTGATCAGGCTGTGCAGCTGACACAGTTAAAATAAAGCTCCTTCTCCACTTACAAGATGTGAAACAAAAGGTGAAGGCGAGCCTGGCCACCTGCTGTGGCACGCAGAAGGCAGAAAACAGCAGATTGTGCTGGAAGAGCTCCAAGAAGTCAATTTAACCCCTGTCCCACTCACAAACCTGACCTCACAGAGCACAGCGTTGAGAGCCATGTCCTTGGCTCTGTTCGAGAAAGCTGGAAGGGTTTCAGTCAGACTATAAAACTTCACAGGAGAGTATCCTGGAAAGGAAATATCCAGACAGACAGTGCACAGCAGGTCTGGGGGTGGCAGCTGGGAATAAATCCCCCTTGGACACTGAGCTCACCATGCAAGGCAATATTTACATTAGCACATCACTGATTCCTGACTGCTCAGCACCAGAGGATGCTGAGGGAGCAGAGGGAAAGCCCAAAATAATCCCACTGGAAGCCAAATTTTCCAACCATAAGACAGTGAATTTAATGATAAGGAAATTATTTTATTTTAGGCAGTTCTTCTGCTGTACCTTCTTTGAGGGTTGGAAAAAATATGCCTTATGCATCAACAGATTCATTTCTGGTAGATACATTTTCTATTCATCTGACAGAGGTGTTTTTCCTGGTAGATGGAAATAAAACCAGCAGAGTGGTCAGAGAATCCCAGAACAGTTTGGGGTGGGAAGGGACCTCAAAGCTCATCCCAATTCCATGGGCGAGGACACCTTACACCAGAAAGAAGGTTCTTGGGAGAGTCTTAAGGGTTTTGCACTGACAAAAGGCTCTCTGAAGTTGTGTTTTCACCAAGGTTTGAAATGTTGTGACCAATCTGGACTGTTTACTCCAGCAAGGTTGATCCTATTAAAACATATAAATACAGTTCAAATGTATCAATGAGTTCTTGGACAAGAGTCTCCAAATTTCTCAAAGGACTCGCACCAGAATCTGACCATTCTCAGAGGCTCTGGGGTGTCTGTTGCAGGTTGGATGGGATTTTTTTGGGAAGGAATTGTTCCCTGTGAGGGTGGGGAGGCCCTGGCACAGGGTGCCCAGAGAAGCTGTGGCTGCCCCTGGATCCCTGGCAGTGCCCAAGGCCAGGTTGGACATTGGGGTTGGGGCAGCCTGGGACAGTGGAAGGTGTCCCTGCCATGGCACTGGATGAGCTTCAAGAGCCCTTCTAACCCAAGCCATTCCATGATTCCATGTTAATCCTGGCAGAGCTGTTGGAGCAGGGTTTTATTTTTTACAGCCCTAAATCATGGAAATCCTCTTCTTCCATGACAACAGTGAGCAATTGCCAGGTTCAGTCATCAGCATTGCTCATGGAATTATTTTTGGCTGGTTATCAGTCTTACCCACCTTAATTCTGTAATGAATGCAATAAAACACTTGCATTTCTCCTTGCGGCAGCAACAAATCTGATTTGATGCATAAAAGATTAAAAACCCACAAACAAATTTTTAGTTGTCTTTCTCTTTTTTTTTTAATATGGAAGTTTTAATATTTTAAATAATTTAATTGCAGCACTTCGGTTGCAGGATTGATAATCATAATACTGCAGGAAAGGTAATTCCTTACATAAATATTTTTTACTTTCTTGGACAGGCCTTGGAGCACCTGGACAGTGGGAAGGTGTCCTGCCCGTGGAGGGGGGGGCACTGGATGGATTTAAGGTTCCATTGCCCCAGAAAACTCTGGGATTTTGTGATCCTGTGCTTTGTTTTCGTATGAATGCACACACCTTAGATATGACATTTCTGTATTAAAATAGAACTGAGTCAGTTCTTTATTTTCACAGGTGGAGGGGAGAAATTCTCTTAAGATACAGAATAACTTAGAATATAATTTATTCTGCTTTCCATCACAATCACTGAATGCCTGAAGAGCAGAGCCCTATATATCTCCAGGCAAAATCAGCTTGCAAATTGTTTTGAACAAAGCTTAATATACTGTATTTATGAAATGCTTCATAAAATCAAAGTAAATTAAATAAATAAGCAAATTCCTTTCTAGTTACAGTTTTCAGTATATTACACAAATTTCTCATGATAATTTAATGCACTCTTCACAGTGAGATTTATTCTAATCCCCAAAAAAATCAATAAAAAGTTTAAAATTAAATTTAAAAGTACTTCTAGGCATGAGAAGAACTTTAAACAATCCATCTGCTTGCCACACATCAAAACCATGTCACCAATATCTAAAACTTTGGGATGGATTTCCAAATGATTCAACCTGCAATGTGATTCTGCTGGCATTTGCTTGCTGATGTGTGGAGGCTGGCAGGACAATTCTCTTGATCCCATGGAGTTGAACTGCAGATAATTGGGAAGTGCTGATGCCTCCCATACAAGTTTGAAAGCAAACCAGCATAGGAATTACCCCACACAAATATGTGAGAAGATTGAAGTCAGAACTACAATAGGAAAAGATACAATATAACCAATAATGAAACAACAGATTAAAAACTGACAGAGTCAGACACAACCTGACACCTGTTGAGCAGGGTGGTGGGAGTAGCCTGGTTAAATGGTGGCTGCAGTCCCGTTCAGTGATGGATGTGCTCTGGGTCAATGTTCAATGGTGCTGCACGCCCGTTGCAGTGAATGGATGTGCTCTGGTAAGTTCAATTTCAATGGTGCTGCAGCCCCGTTGAGTGATGGATTGCTCTGGGTCAATGTTCAATGGTGGCTGCAGCCCCGTTGCAGTGATGGATGTGCTCTGGGTCAATGTTCAATGGTGCTGCAGCCCCGGTGCAGTGATGGATGTGCTCTGGGTCAGTGTTCAATGGTGCTGCAGCCCTGTTGCAGTGATGGATGTGCTCTGGGTCAATGTTCAAATGGTGCTGCAGCCCCACTGCAGTGATGGATGTGTCTGTTCAATGTTCAATGGTGCTGCAGCCCTGTGCAGTGATGGATGTGCTCGGTCAATGTTCAATGTTGCAAGGTGCTGCACCCCGTTGCAGTGATGGATGTGCTCTGGGTCAATGTTCAATGTTAATGGTGCTGCAGCCCCTTGCAGTGATGGATGTGTTCTCATCCCAAGCTCTGATCTGCAACAGGTCTGTCCATCTCTGGAGGTCCAGGGTGGTTCTGGAGCTTCCTCTCCTCTGGAATCCATGGGAAGAAGTGTCCCAGTGTTCCCAGAGCCTCAGTCTTCTGTGCCAGTAGGGATGTCCAGTTCCTCCTCTGGGTGGGGCATCTCCCAATGGATGATGGAATTCCAGGGGTCATTCCCAGAGCCCTCGATGGCCCATGAGCAGAGATGGCCCCTGAGGGTGTTTCAGGGCTGGGTCCTGCTGAGGATAAAGAGCTCTGCCCCACCTCATGGAGATGGAATGGGATACAGACTGTTTGGGTACACCTTCCATGGAACCTAATACAGCTCCTCAGAACAGATCTCCTCACAGCCCCATGCCTGTTACACCTATTTTCTCAACACCACATGATTGAAACTTTAATTAAGATCTTTTCCCTCAGATGCCAGAACTCTGGCAGAGCATCTGCATGAAGATACCGCTTCCCCTTCTTTCTGCAAGTCTTGCTTTTGTGGCACCAACCCTTACAGCTTCACTAATCCATCTTTTTTAAGGAGATCACACAGAAAAAATTAGTTAAAGGAGCTTTGTGCTGGATTCGAAGGTCCTTAACCCCTGCTGCTTTGGGCTCTGCCAGGATCACATCCTCACATTCTCTTCACATCATTATTTAACATTTTCTGCTGCATGTTTTTTTTTACTTATCCAACACATCCAAAGATCTAGATGCCTGATTATTCCCATCCCAGGACAAGAGGTTACACAGGAATGTTGTTTGAGAAAAGCTTTATGGAAGAATGTAAATTCAAAAAATTTCATCTACTCCCCAGCCTGGTTAATTGCTGCAGGATTTAGGTTTTGTCTCCGTTAACAGACCAGCCTTGTTGCTGGGTAACTGAGATGTGGATGTGGAAGAGGTGGCACATCAGACACAGAACCAGTGGTTGAAAATAACCTCTAAATCTTACCAATTTTAGCAAATTTAAGGGCTTGACCTTGTGGCCTGTTTATCCTGGGATAAAATCCTGTAATCCAGACCAAAGATACTCTTTTAAAACTGTTGTCATGATTTATTCTTTTTTTCTGCCCAAGAGGATTTGATGTTTCTGATCTCCAGCAAGTGTCTTAAAAAGCAGACATAAAAAAGCCCTCATAAAACCAGTGTTTTATGAGCCAGGAAACAAAAAGTCTTTGGGTCCAGAAGAGGTGGGGGTCAGGAAGATTCCTCAGAGGAGCTGGAAAAGTCTCAGTTCTGAAATCCTCAAAAAACATGATTTGACATAAATTTAAAGATTTCAAATCTGCGCCTGGCTGCTCAGCCATTTCATCTGGATAATCTCCAGGATTTACAAACATCTTCTAGAAAGGGAATTTTGTGGTGAAAGTATTAAAGGACATTGTCTTTCTTAGCAAGAATCATTTCCTTCACATTCTTATGAAACACTCCTAGGTTTTTATAGGAATGGGAAATAGTATTCCATCTCCAAGGTTTTCACAAAGCAAATATGTTGCTTCCTGTGTCAAAAATAAATATTTAACTCCAGAATTATAAATTTGATACTGAAATGAATTTTTAGGGCTAAGTCTTCAGTTCACTCTCTGTAAAAGATGAGTTTTTACCTGAGGTTTTTGCTTTTATTAAGTGCTCTGATCTTGCTTACTGTGGCATTTTAGGCATTTGAGGATTTATTGCAAAAGAATAGACTGAAAAACTCTGTGGATTTCCTTCACAAGAAATAAGCTTCCACCTATTAACTGGTACCCAAGGTTAAATTAAATCATTAGCAAGCAAACAGGATTTTTTTACAGTCTGGCAAGCCAAGTACAATAAAACCCAGCACTTCCTAATTTTACAAAGACAACTAAAATTATTACGGGGTTTTAATGGCTGCTCTCTCTCTGCTCCTGGATTTGCTGAATGTTCTGTTGCAAATTATTTATTTATTATCATGTCTTTAATAATAAATCTTCAGTGTACATGAGATGAACTGGAAGAGCAGAATTGGGTAAGATCTGCCTAAAGGACTCGTTTTGATGTTTTTTGGGTAACCAACACCCCCACATGTATCAGTGGCACCCAAGAGAAACAGGAAATTCGAGTAAGTAACATTCTCTGAAGATTAAAATCTGATTGTTGTGCTCCCTGAGAACTCCTCCCACAAATTTATGGGAATATCCAGTAAAATCACTTTTTCTGGGTAGTCACCATCCTTACAGAATGATTCAATTTATAAAAATTTCTTTACGTGGGAGGAGTTCCAATATCACTGATTTCAGGCTTGCAGCCTAAATTTGCAGCCTGAAGCCACAGACATCAGTCCCCCCAAAAACTTTGAAATATTTTATTTCCTTGACAGTTTCACAGACTTTCTCCTACCTGTTTAAAAATTCCATATCTCAGCAAGCTGTGAAACTGGAGCCTTCAAAACTCTGCTGCTTAGGTTAAATGCACATTTACTTCTGTTTATTCGAGTTTTTGTGGACAGGTGCGTTCACATCTTTCTCACTTTCAAATGTGTTTGATGCAGTGTATTTATTTAATAATAAAAGCATCTAAGAGGAAAATTTATCCCTTAAATTGGAGTAAAATTATTTTAGTCATAAAATTCCAGAATCCCAGGATGGATTGGGTTGGAAGGGACCTTAAATCCCAACTCATTCCCACCCCTG
Source organism: Malurus cyaneus samueli (assembly GCA_009741485.1). Classification (NCBI taxonomy): domain Eukaryota; kingdom Metazoa; phylum Chordata; class Aves; order Passeriformes; family Maluridae; genus Malurus; species Malurus cyaneus. The sequence goes on from CM019221.1 coordinate 2,364,878, forward strand.
CCATGGGTAGGGACCCCTTTGAGTGGTCAGAGCTCAACTCCATAAATTTTCATCCTTAAATTACAGATTTTAAATTTTTTTTAATAGTGCACTGGCAATAAAATTTTACCATTGGCAAGGAATTCATGGCATTTTTTCCTTCTGTCTTTAATTGGAATATTTTGAGATACACATAAATCCTTGAAGGTTTACTGGTGGAAATTTAGGACTCGATCTGGTGTACAAAAGAGAAGGTGAAAACCTCAAGTTGCACTCCCTCATAGAGAATAAAAATTGTCATCAAAGCATGTGGTGCAGAGTAATTCACATTTATACTCCCTATAAGTGTTTTTATGGGTAATTACAAATTAACTAAAATTTTTGGGATTTTTGGGGAGAGTAGCCTTTTATTATTTATAATTTTTTTCTCTGTCATAAAAATATTTAATTGCTGCCAATGCTGCACACATTTCAAGTAATAAATAGAAATGTGTGGCAATTATATTAATTTTTATGTTTGATTCAAGCTTCAAAACCTTCATGAAACTGAAACCCAAATGAACATTACCTCATTTCCTGGATGGTTATTAGAATAACATTTTCTCATTAAAGCATAATTTTGTATTAGTACAGAAAAGGCTGCATTTTGCTCATTTCCTTTTCCCTTTAGGCAAAAAAAAAGTGTTAATAGATTTTGAAAATGCATCTGTCATATAGAAAGTGATCCACGGTTATTAAGATAACATCTTTTACAGAAACCTGAATGTGCTGGATGGAAACTCAACCAGAGTCTGTAAAATGTGCACCAAACTTGTAACTCAGCACCTTTACTCTTGTTCTTAATTTGTCTTTTTTGGGTTTTTTTTTTTTGGTTTTTTTTTTTTTTTTTTTTTTTTTTTTTTAATTTTCCCAGTGCAGTTATTTCAATTTTCTGTGTACTCTTGATTCTAGTGGTGTTTTCTTGTTTTCACAAAACTCATTTAAGAAAAGAAAACGTGTGTTATGTCCCACAGGGATGTGGCAGTAACCAATGTCCCTTCTGGGAATTTGGAGGTGAAAGTTTGTTCTCCTTAAATTGTCATGTTAATGGAGGAATAATTCAGTAAGGCACATAAGAAGAACTGAGGTGATAAATGCAAACTTGAAGCCGGATTCCTTTAATATTTTTGCATTTTATATAAAATAGATGATGCCCATCTATAAAATAGATGATGTCATTTCTGGGCACTGCAGTCCCAACTGCTTTTGAGATATTTAATTACATTTAATCCCACTTTCTCTCTGCCTGTCCCACACTGGATGGACCCAGGAGCTCCTTTTGCTCCCTCAGGTGTCATTTACCTCACACTCAGGAGTCCCAAAATTCTGCTACATCCCATGGGTTTCTTCTGCCTCTCCCTGAGCTCTTTATTTCCCCATTATTTCTTTATTTCCCCATCACAGAAAGTTCACTGCAAACTTGACAAAAGAGGTAAATTCAGACAGATCCCCTTTTACAGCTCTGATGTCAAGGGCAGGGGAGGATGGAAGGACAACTGGCAGCCTTTGGAGAGGGGAGCTCTGCTGACATCAAGAAAGGAGGACATCAAAATTATTAAAAAAAATTAATTTGTTTGAGAATGGGAAACAGGATAGGGAAGACCTGGAGCTGAAGAACTCTGAAAATCTAAGAACAATTAATAAATGAGTAAATCATTTGATGGCCAAGGATCAGCAGCTTCTCCACACTGTACCTGAATTATGGAAATCAAATTATTTACATTGAATTAAAGTTTAATAATAAAAACAACACAAAAAAGAGATATTTGTCAGGGATTATTGATACATCCTTACTCCAAATAAATCTGCCTCAATCTTTTGGAATGGAATTTCAAGGAGAAACCTGCCCAGCTCATCAGTGGCCTTACCTTGGCCAGAGGCTGGGTAAAAAAAAATATTGTTCTCCTAAAAGCAGAAGGGTTTTGTTCCTGACTTCCCAGGGAACAACAGGAAGGGGTGGCATCCTCCAGCCAGCTGCATCTCATTTTTCCTTCTTGGACATGACTGCTACCTTTCATTTTCTTTACAAGTGTTATGACAGGAAAAAATTACGAAATTTTCACCATCAAATAGAACGCAGGATTTTTTTTATCCAATAAAAAGGTCATAAACAAGGTGGAGAGTGGTATTTTGGAGAAAACTTTTTTTTTTTGCCTCACCATCATTAATTATGTTGTGGTAAGGCTAAAGCAAAACCACAAACAAACGAAATTTGAGTTCAGATCTGCTTCTTTTCATGGTTCTCCTGATTCCAAGTGCCAGAGAGATCAAGGCAGCAAAAACTCTGCTTCCCACTGTCTTTAGGGCACTAAAATGAAATTGGGAAGGCAGAGTCATGTATTCTACAACCTCCCTGTATTGTCCCAAAGTTCCCTGTCCAAAATAACTTTAAAAAAAAAGTTCAAAAGAAGAGGGAAGTGATTCTTGAGGATGTTTGCAGAATTCTTTTTTGCTGCTGTTGACACAAATGTCTCAGCCTTCATCATGGCGAAAATCTGGACAATTGCTCTTTTAATTCTATTAATCCATGCTTGGGGTTCTTAATTTCCCTCTACTAATAGATATTTAAAAATGTCTAAATTTTATGTGTTATTTGCTCTGAAAATATTATTTCCTCTAAAAGCGCATTACAAGGGAAGGCTGGGAGCATAATAAATTTTTCCCTTTCAAGAAATGTTAACAATTTCCAGCCTATGTCTGCTGAGGAAAAAGCCCCATCAGTGGCTATGTGGGGTAGAATATTGTTTTAATAATATTAGATAGAGGAAAAAAATGCTGTGGTTTTAATGTGAAAATAATCAGAAAAAAAGCATCTTAATTCCAAAACCTTGAGTTAAACTTTGCCTTTCTGAAAGAGCTGAGTTACCAGCGAGGGTGAATGTGAGAGGCTGGAAGTTGCCTTCGGTGCTGGATGAAATAACATTTAATAAACTTTCAATTCACCTCAAATGGAAATAACATTTAATGAACTTTCATCCCAAATGGAAACAACGTTTAATAAATATTCAATTCACCCCAAATGCTTTCAGTAGCACATTTCCTACACTGTGAATCTCACAAGGTTTGCCAGGTGTGATTTTTTTTTGCTTTAAGCACTTTCAGTCAATGGAATGGCTTAACAGAAGAGATGCAAACTCTGGGATTTTTCACATTAAATGTGTGGATTACTCTGCTTCAGCTTCCAAGAAAGTCCTGCTTGGGAGCTGAAATCTGGGGTTGGACCCTACCTGTTTTTTTAAAAACCAGAAAAATCTTTTTCTCTTTTAATATAACTGAAGGAAACTCGGTCGTGACGCTCATTTGATGATTTTTACTTTTGTTTTTATATAGCCTTCATATATTTTATATACCCTTTAAATTATTTTGGATACCTTTTAGATATTTTAGATACCCTTTTAGACATTTTCTGTACCCTTTATGTATTCTTGTACCTTAGCCTACATGTTTGTAATTCTGATATTCCAGCTCAGTTTTGGGTCCTGCTGGGCAGAGAAACCAAACATCCCCAGCAGGGGCTGCTGAGCTCAGGGCTGTCTCAAACTCGAAGGTTCAACCTTGGTTGGAGCCTTTTCTCAGGAACAATTGTGTGAACTGGGCTCTGGACTCATCTGGGGGATTCTTTAGGATAGGGGGACATCACTGCATTTGTTGAGTTTCTTATTGGATGATTCTCGACAGATTTGCTCATTTGTGAGGTCTATAAGAATTGTATCCATGTTATATGGGGGGTGCATCTCGGTGTGTTCCACCTTTGGAGAGCTGTGTACCCGAGATCCCATTGAACACAGAGGAAAAACCCCTTTATCCCCTTACCAGTGCAGCCTCAGAATTCTAAAACCAACAAAAGGCAACAAACAATCTCAGCCATTTTCTGTGGCTCCCCTGGAAATTCTGCTCCTGTCTTCCCTGCCTGAGGAGATGGAGCTGCATCCCTGAGGAATGGCCAGAGATGGATGTGGATTAATCTCCCCCAGCAGCAGTTTGGTCAGAGCAAACCTCAGCCTGTCCAACACAGACATCACTGCCAGAGCTCCCGGCTCAGATGGGAGAGGCAGGAAAGGGAGTGGAAACATGGAACTCAGAAAAGGAGGAATGAAGCAGATGCCAATATCTGGAACTAGAGTTGGGTAATTTAAATTAAAGAAAAGTCAAGTTGGTGGTGTGTAAATGGTTGATGAAGGGTCATGCAAATTTGAAGAAAGGCCAATGAGCAGTGGTAAAATGCATTCCACTAAAGTCTGTGTACATAAATTTAATTTCACTTTTTGCTGCTTAAGCAGTGCTTTCCCTCTCACTTTTCCATCTGTAGCAGTTCCATGGAGCTTTTGTGATGTCAATAGAATAGAAAGATCTAGATCCTCTAAGGCTGCTGTCTAGAGGAGACATAATTATGGTATTTTCATGCCTTTACGCCTCCTACTCCTTCAGCAGTACCCACATGCTAGAACACACATGGATTTTACTGCTGCTTCTCTCCTAATCCTGATTTATTTGCTCTTTGCATTTGCCTGGATTCAAGAGAGCTGATATGCCTTTCAGCCAATCCATTTTAAATCCAGCCCCTCCTGCATATACTTTCCTTTGATTTCAAACAGGGGAGAACATCAACATAAGAATTTCCAGTAAGAGTTTCTGACTTGGAGAAATTCTGTACTGAATAATTTTTTTTTCTCTCTCTTCTCTTTATTTGTATTTTACAAGAGGATAAAGCCCATTAGTCAAGGTCAGGATGGTTTTTGCTGAGCTTAAGCACAAGATGTTCTTGTGAGTGCTGTTCTCTTTAACTTGGCTCCTGTTGATCCAGGTAGAAGCTGCTGATGATTTAAATCAAGGAAAAGTACATTCCACCTTCCATCATTGAGGCTGGCAGTTTTTAAGTCCTGTACTTGAGCAGTCACTCTGCATTTTAAAGTCATGTTTGAAACAGCTATATCAGACTTGCCTTTGGGAGCTCATTGGGACATATTTCAGAAAATGTTTATGTTTTAAACAAAAAGAAGGATGATAAATATAATAAATATTAAATATATTAAACATTGTTTCCAAAAACGTAACTGAATGATAAAATTGCAGAAAACAATTTCCTTGCTTTTCTAATGAGAACTAAAGTTCAAAATGACCAGGGATAAAAAAAAATTGTGCTTTGGTGAGGTTTAATGTATCCACAGTTCAATAGAGATTCCACTCAGAAATGATGAGTTTCTTCCTCATCCCCTGCCAGCAGATTCCTCATCTTGGTTGATGTGGGAAGGAATTCCGTGCAAAATTGAGATAATTTTTCTGCACAGGGCGGGATTTTTGGGGGTCTGTGCAGGGACAGGAGCTGACTCTGATCCATGTGGGTCCCTTCAACAGGATATTCTGTGATTCCATGATTTATCTCTGCTCCCGAAGCATAATCAAAAACTGAACCCCACACCTGAAAAACTATTCATAAGCCATGCATTTAAACTCTATTTTAATATAGAAAGCTAAAATCATCAAGATTAAAAACCCTGAATAAACGTTATAAGTTTCACAAAAATAAAGGAAAGTATCCAAATTTTTGGAGGACAGTGAAAGCATTTTTTTAAATGATATATTTGTATAATTAATGCAACACAAAAAAATACCCTGCTCAACAGTGAATGGTACAAAGTTCAGCATGGGATTATTAAAAACATTATTTTCTGGCTGTTTTAGCTCTCAAATTATTTTCGGAATATTTTAGCTCTCAAATGAAAATCAAGGATAGTTGTTTCAGCCAAAACTGGGGTTTTTTTTTAGTAGAATCTTGGTACTTTATTTATCCTCTTTACGTTGATTCTAAACTGGGCAAAACCTGGCCCATGCATTGAAGCTCCACAAAACAAGAGTGGAAAAATGCCCTAGAATATTTATATTGCTGGCACTGCAAATGCATATGGAACTTCAGTTTCCACGATGAAACAAAAGTGATTTGCTCTAAAAGCCATTACAAGGGAACACTGTGAGTGTAATAAATTTTTCCCTTTCAAGAATAAACAATGCATGACATGACTTTTATTTTCATCGGGGAAGGAGTGAAATAGGCTGAGTTATGTGGCAGCAGTTGTTAATACTTGTTTTAATTATGAATCAACTCAGATTTAGTAATGCACTGCCAGGCAAGGTTTCCAATCCATGTTGTGGAGCAAATGATATAATTCACGTTTGGAAGCAAAGCAAGAAAATTACCAAAGTGGATTTTCTAGAAAAAAAAAAAATGGAAACTATAATAATCAGGAGCTTCATGATATATGACAGCAATACACAGGTTAAAGAACTTCACTGTTTGTAATTTTTTTAAATTCTATTTAATTTTAATTTTACAATTACATTCTATTGTAATTTTTTTTTAATTCTATTGTAATTTTAACCAAATAATAGTTTCAAATAAATTTTACCCAGAACCAGATACTCTCAGCATACTCTTCATTGCTTTTTGGCTGAACACTGAAGCACATTTTGAAAACATTTTCCCCCTAGATTTAATTATTAAATTTAATTTACTTTCATTTTCATAGATGCCATGACTTTATGAAAATGAAATTAAAATGTCCTGTTTTTCACCTAAGACAGATGCACAAAAAGTTTGTGTGTATCCATCTCCAAGCAAAAACAAGGCAGCTTTAATGTTATTAATAAAGGATTTGTTTGGGGGCAAATGGCCATAAAATATAAATTTGTAGTTTGGAGAACAAGAAACTGCCTCCCACTGATGGAACCAACTATTCACCTTTACCCCTTTTCAATTTTTGATGTTTCCTGTATTTTTCCATCTGCTATGCCACTTTATCTTCATATTCTCAACACTTTTGGGCCCATTCTCTGCCCACTTCACAAGGTGCACACTTATATTTTTCCTTCCCATGCAATTCCTATGAATCTAAATAAATTCATTCCTGAAAACTTTTTCTATTTTTTGTTCCCTGATATTATATTATATATTTTTGAACAGCTGACATTTAATACGGATGATTTGTGTTTAGAATGATTCCTACTTTGCAATATTTTCTATCTCCACATTCTGGATCAGCTTTGGGGGCAGGTTATCCCTTTTTTATATTTTTGTGTGTGTTTGTTTTGGTTTTTTCCTGTTTTTTTCCTCCTGGATAGTTTGGTTTTGGAGGTGTGAGTGCATGATGGAGTGTGAGTCAAGGAATATCCTGACGTTTTTATAAATTGCATTATTGAACGGATTTCCTGATTGCAGCACTCAGCATCTTTGATCTTGCTTTTTAAAGAAGTGTCTGCCCAATTAAGTTCTCATTGGAAAAAGGACCAAAGAAGTCTGTCAAACATCTCTTTTGATTAATTTTTTCTGACTTTCATTGTTGGCTGCAGGCACAAATGGAGAGCTGCAGAGGGGAATCACCACAGTATTGAATAACTCAAAAATCAGACAGACAGAGGATGGCAATGACCCCAAGGGAGCCATGCCAGCCCTGCTATTGGCCATGGCTGTTCCCCAAAAAACCCCGGGACTGACCCCTTCCAGAGCTCAGAAGCACTTCCAGGACCTCCCAAAACATCTCTCTCCCTGTATATTTGTGTTAAAGGGTTACAAATATTCGGAAATACAAAATATTTTAACATGCACAGATGGATGCCGGTTTCTGTCTCTATTTTACATATAAGCACCTATTGATAAGGGGGGATGAATGAAAATTGTGGAATAATTGTGAAGGGCATTAATGATCAAGCTTTGAAGTGAGAGGACGAAGAGAGGAAGGAGAAGGGGAAAGAAGGTGGAGAGGAAAAAAGAGAAAGAGAAAGAGAAGAAGAAGAAAAGAGAAAAAAGAAAAGAGAAGAGAAAAGAAGAAAAGAGAAAGAGAAGAGACAAGAAGAAAAGAAGAAGAAAGAGAGAGAAGAGAAAAGAGAAGAAAAGAGAAAGAGAAAGAGAAAGAAGAAAGAGAAAAGAAGAGAAAGAGAAAAGAGAAAGAGAAGAAGGAGGAAGGCAACAGAAGAAAGTAGAGAGAAGAAAAAGACCAAAAGACAAAGACAAAGTACAGAAGAAGACAAAGAAAGAAAGGAAAGAAAAAGAAAAAGAAAAAGAAAAAAAAAGAAAAGAAAAAAGAAAGAAAAAGAAGAAAAAGAAAAGAAAAAGAAAAAAAGAAAAGAAAAAGAAAGAAAAAAAAGAAAAGGAGAAAAAGAAAAAGAAAAAGAAAAAAAAAAGAAAAAAAAAAGAAAATAGAAAAAGAAAAAAATAGAGAAAAGAAAAAAAGGAAAAGAGAAAAGAAAAGAAAAGAAAAAGAAAGAAAAAGAAAAAAAGAAAAAGAAAAAGAAAAGAAAGAAAAAGAAAAAGAAAAAAGAGAAAAAGAAAAAGCAAAAAGAAAGGAAAAAAGAAAAAAAAAAAAAAAAAACGAAGGAAAACACAAAAAGAAAAAGAAAAAGAAAAAGCAAAGAACGAAGAAAAAAACAAAAGAAAAAAGAGAAAAAGAAAGAAAAAGATAAAAGAAAAGAAAAAAGAAATAAAAGAAAAAGAAAAAAACTCCGCATGCACAATGGGACTGAATGTGTGCTCTCACTGATCTGAAAATCTGCAAATGTTACTCTGCTTCCTCTCCATAAGCTAATAGTATAATTTAATATTTAAGTTTTACATTTCAAATTAGTCACCTCACATGGACAATTTCATCCTTCTCACCACCCTGGGTCTGTGGTTCTTGGCACGGTGAATTCCCATCCCCAGAGCAAAGCGCCCTTTGAGCTCCCCAGAGTTCAATAACCGCTTTACACCAGCCGTAGCTGATGGTATTTGTAACTGATACTGTCAATGTGCTTCCTAAATGGACTGGTTCAACTTCAACCCAACACTTCTCTGGAGTGCCTTTTCTCAAGGTGATTAATAACCTGGAGGTGACAGCAATTCCCAGAAAAATCGGAGGACCTTTCACTCCTTTCATGTAAAAATGCATGAGATATTATTTAACAAGCTCGGTGAACATACTCCTTCATTCACAAGGCTATCTAAATATCTTCTTAATTAACCTCTTCCCTCTTAAATCAGAGTTTGTCCAGACTTTCTAAGTTCTTAAAGAAATAAAATAAATGCCTTGTAGATTTAACAGGAACCGCACTTCTCGCCTGACTCTGGTCGACACTGCACCCTAGCCCTGCTGCCAGTGAAAAATAGGAAAATGCCACGTGTTGATATTTGCCTTTAGCATCGCTTTCAGACTTTGGGTAACAAGGAAAAGATCCTTTTTTTTTTTTTTTTCTTTATAAAGTCTTCCGAAGATATAATGCAGCTTATGCTAAACGCTGAGGGTGAGATCTGGTGATCAATACCATTCGGAACTCCAGAGAGGTCTGGGTGGGTAAAGAGTAGACCCCATCCAGTGCCACCACTCGCCATGGCAGGAGACAGGTACCCACTGCCCAGGTGCCCAATCTCCAGGTGTCCAGCTGCGCCTTGACATCTCCAGGGACTGGGGATCAGGAACAGAAGGGCGGTCCTCTATATTGTTTAACATTTTTCGGACAAACTAGGGGAGATTGAAAGAGGAATATCCAAATTATATTTTAGGTCAACGCATGCCTAGACCTCTCTAACCACAGTGCTTCGGATTAGATTGCTGTATATTCACCCCCAGGTTTGTGATGCCACTCAGGTGTCCCCCTGAGCACAGCCCAGGGCTGGGATAACAATTCCTGAGCTGTGTCTGAGCCCTCCCCTGGCCACTGGCACCATCTGTGCTTTAAGAGCTGCCAATTAGAGCCTCGGTGTTGATTAAACCAGACCCTGTGGCTTTGTGAGCAGTCACCAATATGTTTCTGTGAACCTGATCTGACAAAATATTTTGTTTTTTTCGCCTGAGAGAGCAAGGCAATCATCTGTCACGGCAGCAGAGTCTGTGCTCCCAATTCTCCCAGAGCATCACTGCCAGCATCACTCCTGCATGTTTAAAGTTCTCTCTCCCAGCACGTACAGATTGGGGTTTTTGAGGGTGCTGTGGATGGAACAATCTCCCAGGCACAGGGACTCACTCGCACCTGAGATGCACAGCAGGGCTCACTTGGACAGGTATTTTTGAGGTATTTGTCGTACCGATTTTTGGTGCTGCTCTCCATTTCACTGCAAAGGCTTTCTCTTTTGAGCTGCTTTAACAAGCACAGGGGCTCACAAGGCTCTTCTCTGACAGAGAAAAAGAAACAAAGAAAAAAGGAAAGGGGAAAAGGAAGGGAAAGGGAAGGGAAAGGGAAAGGGAAAGGGAAAGGAAGGGAAAGGGAAAGGGAAAGGGAAAACGCGGAAGGGAAGGGAAAGGAGGGGAGGACTGAGGGAGG
>CM019221.1:2375207-2389582 GCA_009741485.1 Malurus cyaneus samueli
TCCCGTTGCAGTGATGGAATGTGCTCTGGGTCAATGTTCAATGGTGCTGCAGACCCGTTGCAGTGAATGGATGTGCTCTGGGTCAATTCAATTTTCAAGTGGTGGCTGCAGCCCCGTTGCAGTGATGGATGTGCTCTTGGGTCAATGTTCAATGGTGCCTGCAGCCCCGTTGGCAGTGATGGATGTGCTCTGGGCAATGTTCAATGGTGCTGCAGCCCCGTTGCAGTGATGGGATGTGCTCTGGGTCAGGTTCAAGTGGGCTGCAGCCCGTTGCAGTGATGGATGTGCTCTGGGTCAATGTTCAAATGTGTGCTGGCCCCCGTTGCAGTGATGGATGTGTTCTGGGTCAATGTTCATATGGTGCTGCAGCCCCGTGCAGTGATGGATGTGCTCTGGGTCAATGTTCAATTGTTCAATGGTGCTGCCCGTGCAGTGATGGATGTGCTCTGGGTCAATGTTTGCATGTTCAATGGTGTGCAGCCCCTTGCAGTGATGGATTGTTCTCATCCAAGTCTTCGATCCTGCAACAGGTCCGTCCATCTCTGGAGGTCCAGGGTGGTTCTGGAGCTTCCTTCTCCTCTGAGAATCCAGTGGGAGAAGTGTCCAAGTGTTCCCGAGCCTCAGTCTTCTGTGTCAGTAGGGATGTCCAGTTCCTCCTCTCTGGGTCAGGCATCTCCCAATGGGATGATGGTGTATTCCAGGAGTCATTCCCAGAGCCCTCGATGCCCATAGGCCCATGAGCAGAGATGCCCCCCGGGGGTGTTATCAGGGCTGGGTCCTGCTGAGGATAAAGAGCTCTGCCCCACCTCATGGAGATGGGAATAGGGATACAGACTGTTTGGGTACACCTTCCATGGAACCTATACAGCTCCTCAGAACAGATCTCCTCACAGCCCCATGCCTGTTACACCTATTTTCTCAACACCACATGATTGAAACTTTATTATTAGAATCTTTTCCCTCAGATGCCAGAACTCTGGCAGAGCATCTGCATGAAGATACCGCTTCCCCTTCTTTCTGCAAGTCTTGCTTTTGTGGCACCAACCCTTACAGCTTCACTATCCATCTTTTTTAAGGAGATCACACAGAAAAAATTAGTTAAAGGAGCTTTGTGCTGGATTCGAAGGTCCTTAACCCCTGCTGCTTTGGGCTCTGCCAGGATCACATCCTCACATTTCTTCACATCATTATTTAACATTTTCCTGCTGCATGTTTTTTTTTTACTTATCCAACACATCCAAAGATCTAGATGCCTGATTATTCCCATCCCAGGACAAGAGGTTACACAGGAATGTTGTTGAGAAAAGCTTTATGGGAAGAATGTAAATAAAAATTTCTCTATCTCCAGCCTGGTTAATTGCTGCAGGATTTAGGTTTTGTCTCCGTTAACAGACCAGCCTTGTTGCTGGGTAACTGAGATGTGGATGTGGAAGAGGTGGCACATCAGACACAGAACCAGTGGTTGAAAATAACCTCTAAAATCTTACCAATTTTAGCAAATTTAAGGGTTGACCTTGTGGCCTTTTTATCCTGGGATAAAATCCTGTAATCCAGACCAAAGATACTCTTTTAAAACTGTTGTCATGATTTATCTTTTTTTCTGCCCAAGAGGATTTGATGTTTTGATCTCCAGCAAGTGTCTTAAAAAGCAGACATAAAAAAGCCCTCATAAAACCAGTGTTTTATGAGCCAGGAAACAAAAAGTCTTTGGTCCAGAAGAGGTGGGGGTCAGGAAGTTCCTCAGAGGAGCTAGGAAAAGTCTCAGTTCTGAAATCCTCAAAAAACATGATTTGGACATAAATTAAAGATTTCAAATCTGCGCCTGGCTGCTCAGCCATTTCATCTGGATAATCTCCAGGATTTACAACACATCTTCTAAGAAGGGAATTTTGTGGTGAAAAGTATAAAAGGACATTGTCTTTCTTAGCAAGAATCATTTCCTTCACATTCTTATGAAACACTCCTAGGTTTTTATAGGAATGGGAAATATATTCCATCTCCAGGTTTTCACAAAGCAAATATGTTGCTTCCTGTGTCAAAAATAATATTTAACTCCAGAATTATAAATTTGATTACTGAATGAATTTTTAGGGCTAAGTCTTCAGTTCCACTCTCTGTAAAAGATGAGTTTTTACCTGAGGTTTTTGCTTTTATTAAGTGCTCTGATCTTGCTTACTGGTGGCATTTTAGGCATTTGAGGATTTTTGCAAAAGATATAGACTGAAAAACCTCTGTGGATTTCCTTCACAAAAAATAAGCTTCCACCTATTAACTTGGTACCCAAGGTTATTATCATTTAGAAAGAAAACGTGTGTTATGTCCCACAGGGATGTGGCAGTAACCAATGTCCCTTCTGGGAATTTGGAGGTGAAAGTTTGTTCTCCTTAAATTGTCATGTTAATGGAGGAATAATTCAGTAAGGCACATAAGAAGAACTGAGGTGATAAATGCAAACTTGAAGCCGGATTCCTTTAATATTTTTGCATTTTATATAAAATAGATGATGCCCATCTATAAAATAGATGATGTCATTTCTGGGCACTGCAGTCCCAACTGCTTTTGAGATATTTAATTACATTTAATCCCACTTTCTCTCTGCCTGTCCCACACTGGATGGACCCAGGAGCTCCTTTTGCTCCCTCAGGGTGTCATTTACCTCACACTCAGGAGTCCCAAAATTCTGCTACATCCCATGGGTTTCTTCTGCCTCTCCCTGAGCTCTTTATTTCCCCATTATTTCTTTATTTCCCCATCACAGAAAGTTCACTGCAAACTTGACAAAAGAGGTAAATTCAGACAGATCCCCTTTTACAGCTCTGATGTCAAGGGCAGGGGAGGATGGAAGGACAACTGGCAGCCTTTGGAGAGGGGAGCTCTGCTGACATCAAGAAAGGAGGACATCAAAATTATTAAAAAAAATTAATTTGTTTGAGAATGGGAAACAGGATAGGGAAGACCTGGAGCTGAAGAACTCTGAAAATCTAAGAACAATTAATAAATGAGTAAATCATTTGATGGCCAAGGATCAGCAGCTTCTCCACACTGTACCTGAATTATGGAAATCAAATTATTTACATTGAATTAAAGTTTAATAAATAAAAACAACCACAAAAAGAGATATTTGTCAGGGATTATTGATAACATCCTTACTCCAAATAAATCTGCCTCAATCTTTTGGAATGGAATTTCAAGGAGAAACCTGCCCAGCTCATCAGTGGCCTTACCTTGGCCAGAGGCTGGGTAAAAAAAAATATTGTTCTCCTAAAAGCAGAAGGGTTTTGTTCCTGACTTCCCAGGGAACAACAGGAAGGGGTGGCATCCTCCAGCCAGCTGCATCTCATGTTTCCTTCTTGGACATGACTGCTACCTTCCATTTCCTTTACAAGTGCTATGACAAGAAAAAATTATAAATTTCTCACCATCAAATAAAAATCAGGAATATTTTATCCAATAAAAAGGTCATAAACAAGGTGGAGAGTGGTATTTTGGAGAAAACTTTTTTTTTTGCCTCACCATCATTAATTATGTTGTGGTAAGGCTAAAGCAAAACCATAAACAAACAAAATTTGAGTTCAGATCTGCTTCTTTTCATGGTTCTCCTGATTCCAAGTGCCAGAGAGATCAAGGCAGCAAAAACTCTGCTTCCCACTGTCTTTAGGGCAGCTAAAATGAAATTGGGAAGGCAGAGTCATGTATTCTACAACCTCCCTGTATTGTCCCAAAGTTCCCTGTCCAAAATAACTTTAAAAAAAAAGTTCAAAAGAAGCAGGGAAGTGATTCTTGAGGATGTTTGCAGAATTCTTTTTTGCTGCTGTTGACACAAATGTCTCAGCCTTCATCATGGCGAAAATCTGGACAATTGCTCTTTTAATTCTATTAATCCATGCTTGGGGGTTCTTAATTTCCCTCTACTAATAGATATTTAAAAATGTCTAAATTTTATGTGTTATTTGCTCTGAAAATATTATTTCCTCTAAAAGCCCATTACAAGGGAAGGCTGGGAGCATAATAAATTTTTCCCTTTCAAGAATATGTTAACAATTTCCAGCCTATGTCTGCTGAGGAAAAAGCCCCATCAGTGGCTATGTGGGGTAGAATATTGTTTTAATAATATTAGATAGGGGAAAAAAATGCTGTGGTTTTAATGTGAAAATAATCAGAAAAAAAGCATCTTAATTCCAAAACCTTGAGTTAAACTTTGCCTTTCTGAAAGAGCTGAGTTACCAGCGAGGGTGAATGTGAGAGGCTGGAAGTTGCCTTCGGTGCTGGATGAAATAACATTTAATAAACTTTCAATTCACCTCAAATGGAAATAACATTTAATGAACTTTCATCCCAAATGGAAACAACGTTTAATAAATATTCAATTCACCCCAAATGCTTTCAGTAGCACATTTCCTACACTGTGAATCTCACAAGGTTTGCCAGGTGTGATTTTTTTTTGCTTTAAGCACTTTCAGTCAATGGAATGGCTTAACAGAAGAGATGCAAACTCTGGGATTTTTCACATTAAATGTGTGGATTACTCTGCTTCAGCTTCCAAGAAAGTCCTGCTTGGGAGCTGAAATCTGGGGTTTGGACCCTACCTGTTTTTTTAAAAACCAGAAAAATCTTTTTCTCTTTTAATATAACTGAAGGAAACTCGGTCGTGACGCTCATGTTTGATGATTTTTACCTTTTGTTTTTATATAGCCTTCTATATATTTTATATACCCTTTAATATATTTTGGATACCTTTTAGATATTTTAGATACCCTTTTAGACATTTTCTGTACCCTTTATGTATTCCTTGTACCCTTAGCCTACATGTTTGTAATTCTGATATTCCAGCTCAGTTTTGGGGTCCTGCTGGGCAGAGAAACCAAACATCCCCAGCAGGGGCTGCTGAGCTCAGGGCTGTCTCAAACTCGAAGGTTCAACCTTGGTTGGAGCCTTTTCTCAGGAACACATTGTGTGAACTGGGCTCTGGACTCATCTGGGGGAATTCTTTAGGATAGGGGGACATCACTGCATTTGTTGAGTTTCTTATTGGATGATTCTCGACAGATTTGCTCATTTGTGAGGTCTATAAGAATTGTATCCATGTTATATGGGGGGTGCATCTCGGTGTGTTCCACCTTTGGAGAGCTGTGTACCCGAGATCCCATTGAACACAGAGGAAAAACCCCTTTATCCCCTTACCAGTGCCAGCCTCAGAATTCTAAAACCAGCCAAAAGGCAACAAAACAATCTCAGCCATTTTCTGTGGCTCCCCTGGAAATTCTGCTCCTGTCTTCCCTTGCCTGAGGAGATGGAGCTGCATCCCTGAGGAATGGCCAGAGATGGATGTGGATTAATCTCCCCCAGCAGCAGTTTGGTCAGAGCAAACCTCAGCCTGTCCAACACAGACATCACTGCCAGAGCTCCCGGCTCAGATGGGAGAGGCAGGAAAGGGAGTGGAAACATGGAACTCAGAAAAGGAGGAATGAAGCAGATGCCAATATCTGGAACTAGAGTTGGGTAATTTAAATTAAAGAAAAGTCAAGTTGGTGGTGTGTAAATGGTTGATGAAGGGTCATGCAAATTGTGAAGAAAGGCCAATGAGCAGTGGTAAAATGCATTCCACTAAAGTCTGTGTACATAAATTTAATTTCACTTTTTGCTGCTTAAGCAGTGCTTTCCCTCTCACTTTTCCATCTGTAGCAGTTCCATGGAGCTTTTGTGATGTCAATAGAATAGAAAGATCTAGATCCTCTAAGGCTGCTGTCTAGAGGAGACATAATTATGGTATTTTCATGCCTTTACAGCCTCCTACTCCTTCAGCAGTACCCACATGCTAGAACACACATGGATTTTACTGCTGCTTCTCTCCTAATCCTGATTTATTTGGCTCTTTGCATTTGCCTGGATTCAAGAGAGCTGATATGCCTTTCAGCCAATCCATTTTAAATCCAGCCCCTCCTGCATATACTTTCCTTTGATTTCAAACAGGGGAGAACATCAACATAAGAATTTCCAGTAAGAGATTTCTGACTTGGAGAAATTGCTGTACTGAATAATTTTTTTTTTCCTTCCTTTTAATTTGTATTTTACAAGAGGATAAAGCCCATTAGTCAAGGTCAGGATGGTTTTTGCTGAGCTTAAGCACAAGATGTTCTTGTGAGTGCTGTTCTCTTTAACTTGGCTCCTGTTGATCCAGGTAGAAGCTGCTGATGATTTAAATCAAGGAAAAGTACATTCCACCTTCCATCATTGAGGCTGGCAGTTTTTAAGTCCTGTACTTGAGCAGTCACTCTGCATTTTAAAGTCATGTTTGAAACAGCTATATCAGACTTGCCTTTGGGAGCTCATTGGGACATATTTCAGAAAATGTTTATGTTTTAAACAAAAAGAAGGATGATAAATATAATAAATATTAAATATATTAAACATTGTTTCCAAAAACGTAACTGAATGATAAAATTGCAGAAAACAATTTCCTTGCTTTTCTAATGAGAACTAAAGTTCAAAATGACCAGGGATAAAAAAAAATTGTGCTTTGGTGAGGTTTAATGTATCCACAGTTCAATAGAGATTCCACTCAGAAATGATGAGTTTCTTCCTCATCCCCTGCCAGCAGATTCCTCATCTTGGTTGATGTGGGAAGGAATTCCGTGCAAAATTGAGATAATTTTTCTGCACAGGGCGGGATTTTTGGGGTGTCTTGTGCAGGGCCAGGAGCTGGACTCCCTGATCCATGTGGGTCCCTTCAACCCAGGATATTCTGTGATTCCATGATTTATCTCTGCTCCCAGAAGCATAATCAAAAACTGAACCCCACACCTGAAAAACTATTCATAAGCCATGCATTTAAACTCTATTTTAATATAGAAAGCTAAAATCATCAAGATTAAAAACCCTGAATAAACGTTATAAGTTTCACAAAAATAAAGGAAATGTATCCAAATGTTTTGGAGGACAGTGAAAGCATTTTTTTAAATGATATATTTGTATAATTAATGCAACACAAAAAAATACCCTGCTCAACAGTGAATGGTACAAAGTTCAGCATGGGATTATTAAAAACATTATTTTCTGGCTGTTTTAGCTCTCAAATTATTTTCTGAATATTTTAGCTCTCAAATGAAAAACAAGGATAGTTGTTTCAGCCAAAACTAGGTTTTTTTAGTAGAATCTTGGTACTTTATTTATCCTCTTTACGTTGATTCTAAACTGGGCAAAACCTGGCCCATGCATTGAAGCTCCAGCAAAACAAGAGTGGAAAAATGCCCTAGAATATTTATATTGCTGGCACTGCAATTGCATATGGAACTTCAGTTTCCATGATAAAATGAAAGTGATTTGCTCTAAAAGCCATTACAAGGGAACACTGTGAGTGTAATAAATTTTTCCCTTTCAAGAATAAACAATGCATGACATGACTTTTATTTTCATTCGGGGAAGGAGTGAAATAGGCTGAGTTATGTGGCAGCAGTTGTTAATACTTGTTTTAATTATGAATCAACTCAGATTTAGTAATGCACTGCCAGGCAAGGTTTCCAATCCATGTTGTGGAGCAAATGATATAATTCACGTTTGGAAGCAAAGCAAGAAAATTACCAAAGTGGGATTTTTCTAGAAAAAAAAAAAATGGAAAACTATAATAATCAGGAGCTTCATGATATATGACCAGCAATACACAGGTTAAAGAACTTCACTGTTTGTAATTTTTTTAAATTCTATTGTAATTTTAATTTTACAATTACATTCTATTGTAATTTTTTTTTTTAATTCTATTGTAATTTTAACCAAATAATAGTTTCAAATAAATTTTTACCCAGAACCAGATACTCTCAGCATACTCTTCATTGCTTTTTGGCTGAACACTGAAGCACATTTTGAAAACATTTTCCCCCTAAGTATTAGCTTATCGCACATTTCACCATTTACTTTCATTTTCGTAGATGCCATGACTTTATGAAAATGAAATTAAAATGTCCTGTTTTTCACCTAAGATAGATGCACAAAAAGTTTGTGTGTATCCATCTCCAAGCAAAAACAAGGCAGCTTTAATGTTATTAATAAAGGATTTGTTTGGGGGCAAATGGCCATAAAATATAAATTTGTAGTTTGGAGAACAAGAAACTGCCTCCCACTGATGGAACCAACTATTCACCTTTACCCCTTTTCAATTTTTGATGTTTCCTGTATTTTTCCATCTGCTATGCCACTTTATCTTCATATTCTCAACACTTTTGGGCCCATTCTCTGCCCACTTCACAAGGTGCACACTTATATTTTTCCGTTCCCATGCAATTCCTATGCACATCTAAATAAATTCATTCCTGAAAACTTTTTCTATTTTTTGTTCCCTGATATTATATTATTATTATTATTTTTGAACAGCTGACATGTTAATACGGATGATTTGTGTTTAGAATGATTCCTACTTTGCAATATTTTCTATCTCCACATTCTGGATCAGCTTTGGGGGCAGGTTATCCCTTTTTTATATTTTTGTGTGTGTTTGTTTTTGGTTTTTCCTGTTTTTTTCACTGGATAGTTTGGTTTTGGAGGTGTGAGTGCATGTGCATGGAGGTGTGAGGCAAGGAATATCCTGCCTTTTTATAAATTGCATTATTGAACGGATTTCCTGATTGCAGCACTCAGCATCTTTGATCTTGCTTTTTAAAGAAGTGTCTGCCCAATTAAGTTCTCATTGGAAAAAGGACCAAAGAAGTCTGTCAAACATCTCTTTTGATTAATTTTTTCTGACTTTCATTGTTGGCTGCAGGCACAAATGAAGAGCTGCAGAGGGGAATCACCACATATTGAATAACTCAAAAATCAGACAGACAGAGGATGGCAATGACCCCAAGGGAGCACAGTGCCAGCCCTGCTATTGGCCATGGCTGTTCCCCAAAAAACCCCGGGACTGACCACTTCCAGAGCTCAGAAGCACTTCCAGGACCTCCCAAAACATCTCTCTCCCTGTATATTTGTGTTAAAGGGTTACAAATATTCGGAAATACAAAATATTTTAACATGCACAGATGGATGCCGGTTTCTGTCTCTATTTTACATATAAGCACCTATTGATAAGGGGGGATGAATGAAAATTGTGGAATAATTGTGAAGGGCATTAATGATCAAGCTTTGAATGTGAGGAGGAAGAAGAGGAGGAAGGAGGAAGGGGAAAGAAGGGGAGAGGAAAAAAGAGAAAGAGAAAGAGAAAGAGAAAGAGAAAGAGAAAGAGAAAGAGAAAGAGAAAGAGAAAGAGAAAGAGAAAGAGAAAGAGAAAGGAAGAAAAGAGAAGCAATAAAAGAAAAAGACACAAGACAAAGAAAGAAAAAGAAAGAAAGAAAGAAAAAGAAAAAGAAAAAGAAAAAAAAAGAAAAGAAAGAAAAGAAAAAGAAAAGAAAAACAAAAAAAAAGAAAAGAAAAAGAAGAAAAAAAAGAAAAGGAGAAAAAAGAAAAAGAGAAAGAAAGAAAAAAAAGAAAAGAAAAGAAAAAAAAAAGAGAAAAAGAGAAAAGAAAAGGAAAAAGAAAAAGAAAAAGAAAAAGAAAAAGAAAAAGAAAAAGAAAAAGAAAAAGAAAAAGAAAAAGAAAAAGAAAAAGAAAAAGAAGAAAAACTCCTGGCAGTGCACAATGGGAATCTGAATGTGTGTCTCTCACTGATCTGAAAATCGTGCTAATTGTACTCTGTCTTCTCTCCATAAGCTAATAGTGTAATTTAATATTTTAAGTTTTACATTTCAAATTTCACCTCAGCATGGACAATTTCATCCTTCTCACACACCCTGGGTTCCTGTGGTTCTTTGGCACGGTGAATTCCCATCAGAGCAAGGCCCTTTGAGCTCCCAGAGTTCAATATAACCTGCTTTTAGCACCAGCCCCGGTAGCTGATGGTATTTGTAACTGATACTGTCAATGTGCTTCCTAAATGGACTGGTTCTACTTCAACCCAACACTTCTCTGGAGTGCCTTTTCTCAAGGTGATTAATAACCTGGAGGTGACAGCAATTCCCAGAAAAATCTGTGAGGACCTTTCACTCCTTTTCATGTAAAAATGCATGAGATATTATTTTAACAGCTCGGTGAGACATATCTCCTTCATGTCACAAGGCTATTAAATATCTTCTTAATTAACCTCTTCCTCTTAAATCCAGAGTTTGTCCAGACTTTCTGACAGTTCTTAAGAAATAAAAGAATAAAATGCCAATTTGTAATGATCTGGTTTAACAGGAACCGCACTTCTCTGCTGACTCTGGTGACACTGCACCCTGCCCTGCTGCCATGTGAAAATGGGAAAATTGCCACGTGTTGATATTTGCCTTTAGATTTCCTTGTACAGACTTTGGGTAAAGGAAAAGATCTTTTTTTTTTTTTTTTTTTTTTTCTAAAGTCTTCTGAGAAATAATGCTTTATGTCTAAAGCGCTGAGGGTGAGATTGGTGACATTCCCATGGAATTCGGGAACTCCAGAGAGGTTTGGGTGGGAATAGGGCTTAAAGCCCATCCAGTGCCACCCCTGCCATGGCAGGGACAGCTCCCACTGTCCCAGGGTGCCCAATCTCCAGTGTCCAGCCTGGCCTTGGACACTGCCAGGGATGGGGATCAGGAACAGAAGGTCCTCTAAGTTTACATTTTTCGGCAAAAGGGAGATTGAAAGAGGAATATCCAAATTATATTTTAGGTCAACGCATGCCTAGACCTCTCTAACCACAGTGCTTCGGATTAGATTGCTGTATATTCACCCCCAGGTTTGTGATGCCACTCAGGTGTCCCCCTGAGCACAGCCCAGGGCTGGGATAACAATTCCTGAGCTGTGTCTGAGCCCTCCCCTGGCCACTGGCACCATCTGTGCTTTAAGAGCTGCCAATTAGAGCCTCGGTGTTGATTAAACCAGACCCTGTGGCTTTGTGAGCAGTCACCAATATGTTTCTGTGAACCTGATCTGACAAAATATTTTGTTTTTTTCGCCTGAGAGAGCAAGGCAATCATCTGTCACGGCAGCAGAGTCTGTGCTCCCAATTCTCCCAGAGCATCACTGCCAGCATCACTCCTGCATGTTTAAAGTTCTCTCTCCCAGCACGTACAGATTGGGGTTTTTGAGGGTGCTGTGGATGGAACAATCCTTCCCCAGGGCAGCAGGGACTCACTCTGCCCTGAGATGCACAGCAGGGCTCACTTGGACAGGTATTTTTGAGGTATTTGTGTACATTTTTGTGCTGCTTCCATTCACTGCAGAGCTCTTTTTGAGCTGCTTTCCAAGCACAGAGGGCTCCAAAGGCTGTCCTGACCAGAGAAAAAGAAACAAGAAAAAAAGGGAAAGGGAAAGGGAAAGGGAAAGGGAAAGGGAAAGGGAAAGGGAAGGAAAGGGAAAGGAAAGGAAAGGGAAGGAAGGAGATAAGGGAAAGGGAAAGGAATGTGAGGGCGGAGAGAGAGGCAGACAGAGGAGGACGGTGCGGGAGGGGAAAAGGAGGGAAGGAAGGAAGTGGAGAAGAGGGAAAGGGGAAGGGGAAGGGAAGGGAAGGTGAAGGAAGGAAGGGAAGGGAAGGGAAGGGAGAGGGAAGGGAAGGAGGATAGGAATGTGGAAGGGAGGGTAAGTGGAAGTGGAAGGGGAAGGTGATAGGAAGGGATAGGGAAGGGAAGGGAAGGGAATGGGAAGGGAGGGAGAAGGGAAGGGGCTTCAGGGAATGACAGGGGAAGGGTGAAGGGATTAGTTTGGGGGAAGGGAAAGGGATGGGGAATGGGAAGGGAGTGGATAGGAGAGGGAAGGAGGAAGGAGGGAAGGAAGGAAGGTAAGGAGAAGAGGGAATGTAAGGAGAAGGAAGGGAAAGGGAGAAGTGGAAGGGAAAAGGAAAGGAAGGAAAAGGAAGGAAAAGGGTAAGGGAAGAGGGAAAAAGGGAGGGGGAGAGAAAAGGGAAGGGTAAAGGGAGGGAAGAGAGGCGAATGGGCAAGGAAGGAAAAGGGAAGAAAGGTAGATAGGAAAAGGAAGGAAAAGGGAAGGAAAAAGGGAGGGAAAAGGAGGACACGAGGAAAAGGGAAAGAGGGAGAAGTAAGAGCAGGTGAATAATCTGGTCTTGGACAGCTGAGTATAGATTGATGCTCTTTCCATTGTTCATGGAAAAATACACTTTCAATCCCCTGGGAATCTGAGTGCTGGGACACAGGAGGAATTGCCAAATAGGGATGGCACAGGCATTCCCCAGAGCCTGGGCAGCTCCAATTTCCTGCTCCTTCAGAGCTCCTTCATCCCTATGCTGAGTCCTCTCCCAGCTCTGGGCATGCAGGAGCATTTTTTCTACAAATGTAGAAACAGGACTGGAGCAGCTCTGCCAAATCTTTACAACCAGGGCCTCTTCCATCTCTCTTATCCTAATATTCTAAAACAGACTGTGTTCTCCTTGCTGGAGTTTTTCACCTAGGTTTGTTTTTTTTTTTTTTTTTATTTTTTTTTTTTTTTTTTTTCTCTGGTGCTGTTATTCCACAATTCAGGAGGCAATAATGTGTTTCAGAAACCACAATAGAATGGATATATACATTCAGTAATCTTTCACCTCTTCACTTATTTCCTGTGAATGCTTTTAAAATGAGTACCAAAGAGCCATGAAAGGAAGAAGAGACGTTTTCTTCTCGTCTGAAGATGGGAAAAATCTTTATCTCATCCTATTGTCTGCACTGTAAAAAGAAAATGAAAGCTTTCTCTGGCTGTGGATGTAGCCTGCGAATCTCCATTTTTTAAACGTATAAAAGTATGGAATCAGAGAATCCCAGAATGGTTTGGGTTGGAAGGGAGCTCAAAACTCCTCTCATGCCTCCCCTGCATGGGCAGGGACACCTTCCACTATCCCAGGCCGCTCCAAGCCCCCTCCAAACCAACCCTCTGTCAGTTCCATCTGAAATTAATGAAGAAACCTTTGAAGGGGGAAACTGTTTAGATATTGTTCAAATAACATCGTTTTAGATCAATATTCATGGTCATTTTTGTTCAGCCTACGAGAAAGATGGAGAGAAAGTTTTTGCAAGAGCCAGGATTTATCATGATGAAATAATCTATTGATTGCTATATGTTATCAAATGATTATCTCTTTCAAAGCAGAAGATTCCCATGTTGGGATTCCAAGACCAAGTGCCAGGAAGAAGAATGTCACATGGGCACCCTCCACACCTCCATGGCCACTTCTGGGAGCCTCAGGAACTAAAATAAGATTTAGGCAGGCATGGAAGTCTCTATTTTCTTCCAGGTTGGTTTTTATAACCATGCATGTTAAGCATTCTTATTTTTAATTTTAAAAAGAAGGAACTTTCCACGTAATCATCGAACGAAGAATTTGGTGAATTAAAGGTAAAACAACAGATTTGAAAACTGGTGATAAAATAATGAGAGTTGGAAACATTTCAGCCACTAAAGGCAGCAGGACTGGAGCATTCTATTATCCAAAATCTAAAATCATTCAATGCCTATAACATCATGCCATATTATCCAATTATCCCTATTGATGCAGCCTGAGTTTCCCAATAAATCATGGAATTATTGGTTTGGATTGGAAAGTAACTGAAAGATCTTCTAATTCCAATCCCCCACCATGGGCAGGGACCCCTCCACACCGTGGGCAGGTATTATAATAAAATATTCTTAATTATAGCTCAAATTATAACTCAGTTATGATTGCATCTGTCTACCAAAGTTTTCCAATTCCAAATCTCATAATATTGGCCAAACCCCATGGATCTGAACCAGCCCTATTTGGTACTTGCCCCCAAATATTTTGGGAATAATCCTCTCTACTTTTAGAAAAAGGTGGAATTGTTCTGCACCGATGGGCTCGTACACAATAATCTCCAAACATGCCATTACACAGAGTCAGAGCCATGCATAAATTAGAAGTTCATCAATCAGGACGTAATTAATACAGCTTTGCCTCGGAGCCAAATATTAGCATCCTAATTTATTACAGCGCAGCAGCGCTTTGTAAATGTTATGGCAAAGGCAGCCACAATGTGGGAATATTTCAAACTCTGGTGTGAGTAATGGGACAGCCAGGGCACACAGGGGTGTGCAGAGCACCCAAGGGGCAGCTGGAGGACAATCAGCCACGAGATGAAGAGCCAGGAAAGGAAAGGGGCAGGACATTGCCAGCAGCACCCCAGAGACCCATGGAGAGAGAGGCTTTGCTCCCGAGATGGAACAGCCTGGCCTTGGGACTGCACCCAGTGGACGAGGGACCCCACGGTGCAGCAGTTTTGGGACGACTGTCTGCCCGTGGGGGGACTCACGATGCAGCAGATGTGTGTGGAGTGCTCCTCGTGAGAGTGGAGCCACACTGGAGAGGTTCACCGAGAACTGTCTCCCGTGGGAGGGACCCCACGGCAACGCAAGGGAAGGACTCCTCTCCCTCAGCAGCCACAGAC
>CM019221.1:2393275-2433377 GCA_009741485.1 Malurus cyaneus samueli
TGAACTGAGCAACCCCACACCCTGAACTGACCAACCCCACACCCTGTTCACCCCCCCACTGCTTTGTACTGTCGGTGGGAAGGGGGGAGGGAGTGAGGAGAAGATCGGTGTCTTTGAGGGTTGTATTTTATTTCTCCTTCTCCTCCTCTGACTTTGTTAGTAATAAATTCACTTCGTAATTTAAGTAGAGCCTGTTTTGTCCATCAAGCGTTTCCTCCCCGCTCCTTATCTCAACTCATGAACCCTTTTGTTAATTTTTTTTTCTTCACTCTTCGCTACCCAATGTGGTGGTGGGGGAGAGCGAATGAGCAGGTGTTGTGGGTGCGCGGCTTTTGGCCAGCATTCCAAACCTCGACATCCTATAAAACAAAGGTTGAGCAGGCCTGATTTTTATTTGGCAAACTTGGTAAATCCATGCTGGTTGCACCTTCTTCTCTGCCTTGTGCCCAGAAATATTTTCCTAGGTCCTTGTTCCTTGATTTCCCAGGGACCAAGGTGAGACTGACCCTCCCTCAGTTCCCTCAATGTCCTTTTGACACATTTTAAAGGTGACTGTGCCTGTTCCTACTCTTCACTGGTGGCAAAAGTCCCCTAATTGCCCCAGCCTTTGAAAAGTGACAATGAATGGTATTGAAAGGACAATTTCCAGCTCGCCCAGTTACTCCAGGCACAGCCCAGTGGGTCCCACTGGTTTCCATGGCATTTGACACCTCAAGTAAACCCGGAATCTGTCCCCATCCTCTGCTGCCAGCTCTTCCCCTGAGCTCCTTCACCAAACTCGGGGATCTGAGGGACCTTTCTGGGGCTGGCTGAAGGTTCTGAGCACCATGTCTGTGTCCCCTGTCACTAAATCCTCTCACACCACATTTAGTTCTCCCTGGATAAACCCTGCTCTCCGGTATTCCTGATGTGGAATAAAAGCAGAAAAATAACAGCAAATGATGACAGAAAATTCCAGATTTTCTGGGAATATTACAAAACCTGTGGAAATATCAAAATACTGGATTTTTGTGTCACTTGAGTCTCCCAGAAAGTTTGCAGAAGTGGTCTCCTACTGAGTAATTCAGGAACTGCAGCTCCACAGGTCGGTGTATGATCAGAGTGTGGAGTCTCCTGCTCTGACTCGCCTAAAACAGACATTGCAGTGAAAATCCACTCGTGCTGATCCAGCACATTCCCCCTGCAGGATGGACAGTCCTCTCACCTTCCCCTCTTGGCTGCCACCTCCCTCTCTGACCTTTTGCTTGGAGCTGATTCAGTTTGATAACCCCATGATTTAATTTTGCCAGGTCAGGTTTTATTTTTCACCAGTCCAGCAAGTTGAACTGATTGTGAGGATTGTTGCTGACATAGAGGGGAAAGTAAGTGAAGGAAAGAAGCTCCCTCTGATGCAGCAGCAAATTGTGGGATGGACAAAACTGCTCTGTAGCATCCCAAATTTCATCTCGAGCTTGTCTGAATTAACAGAGACATTCCAGCACCTAGCAAAGCAATCTTAAGGAATTTGTATTATCCATAACTGTTGGCAAATCTCATTATTTCAGCCATTTAATTGTCCTCAAATTAATAGTCAGTCAGCTGCTTACAAAGGTCAGAAGTGGATGAGATGCAAGAGCCACGTGAGGCTCCTCAGTGATATTTCACCATAAATATTGCAGCTGCCAGCTCAAAATGCTCCTTGCATTGTGAACGCTGCTGAATCCTTTATTACAAATGAATAAATGAAGCCTATGGACTTTCTGCTGCATCAGGCAGCCCTTGTCACTGAGGACAGTCACACAGGGTTTCTTCACTCACTGTTTTTCCTTCTCTTCTCTCTCTGTTCTTGTCAAAGTTATCATTCCTTGTTGTCAACACTCTCCCTCCTGGCTCAGTTCACATCCTCTGGCTTTTACTTTCAGCTGCATCCACCACCCTAGGAAGGTCTTTTGAATGCAAATGTATGATATGATGTGATGAAACCTCGACAGAATGTGTAACTTCACTTTTTTTCCACGGCCAAACTGGAAGGAGTAGAGTAAATGTCCACTTAAACGTCTGGGGAAAATTGGGTTTGAGATTCGGCCTCTCGGAAGGTTGTTTGGTTGACTTGGACACGATTTATGGCACAGAGGGCTTTAAAATCTGAAGCAGTTGTACTGACCCAGCGAATGGCTTCAAAATGACAATGGGATATTGGGAAGGAATTGTTCCCTGTAAGGGTGGGGAGGCCTTGACAGAGTTTCCCACAGCAGCTGTGGCTGCCCCTGGATCCCTGGCAGTGTCCAAGACCAGGCTGGACAGTGGGGCTGGGAGCAGTCTGGCACAGGGGAAGGTGTCCCTGTCATGGCAGGGGTGGCTCTGGATGGGATTTGAGGTCCCTTCCATCCCAAACCATTCTGGGATTTTGTGAAACTCAGTCCATTTTCCAGAGGTAAAGAAAACTCTGCCTGTTTCCTACCCACTTGGACAGACAGAACTTTCCTTTCACTTTCACATCACCACAAAAATGCAAATCCATGAGAAACAAACATGTTTTTCTTAGGAATTTCAGGTTTTTGATCAATTCCAATATTGGCCACCTCAGAAATATTTGAGCACCGCCAGCTTTTGGGTCAAACCCAACCAAAGTGTGCACTGGAGAAAGATTTTTATAAAGACTTAAAGGTAGTTATAAAAACTTAAAATTGGGCTTCTGAACTGCTCTGAGTTATCTGAAGACATGAACAGTTACTATGCAGCTCCATGTGCTTGCTCCAAAGTAATTTACACCAAATATATTGAGGGGATATCTGGGAAAAGCCACAAAACACTGAAAGCTCGGGAGTGGATTGAGCTGCAAAATACGTGGGGTTTGCTGCACAATTTGCTGCACTGCTCTCTCCCTGGGAGCCAGGTCTGCTTCCAGAGGTGATTAAATCACAAATGACACCAAACTTATTAGAAGATTCTGCCATCTAGTGACTTGAGCAGCTACGTGGAGCCTCAGCACGACCCCTCAGCTGAGGGTTGAGGACATCCTGAGTGTAGCTGATGATCAAAACCCAAGATTTCCTCTCGGTACACAGCATTAATTTTCCTATCTGGCACTCATTTGGTGTCTCTCCAGCGTTTATCTGCCGCGATTTCTGGCAGCAGCTTTATTTATTTAATTTTTCTCTCTGTAATAAGTCTGGAAAACAACCAACATCTCTCTGCTGCACCTTTATCTTTAACCTGTCTTGCTTTTTTTGTGTCAAAATGTGCCTTTTCTAGGACAGCTGCTGACAGACAGGTACCAATGTGATACTAATAACATAACTACGTGGCTGGAACGTGTCATTTTTGCCTCATGTTGAGTTCAAATAAGACATTTGATGACAGGGGCTTTTGGATGATCTCTCACTCTCCCTTTACAGCATTTTTTGGCTGTGAAGTTTCTCACGGCTGTGTTGTCTGAAAACTGAAAATTTCTCCAAAATTATTTTCAAGCTCTGATGTTAATATTCCTCCCTTCCTCCCCTCCTCATCCCATTCCCAGTTTTGTGTTTAAAAATCAGTCATACCAGCACCAAATTTGTTTTTTCAATGACAAGTTGAAGTAATTTCCTCCTTTGGGATATTTCTTATTTTGCTTTTGTAGGTCTTAAGAAAAAGGGGGTTTGATCAATGCTTTCTGTGAAATGGAAACATCTGAGAGACCAGCCCCTCATTTTATTAATTGTCAGGTAAAACTGGTAGCAGGATTATGACTCCTTAAATCCCTCATCTTTTCCAACCTTAACAATTCTGGGATTCTGGGATTTTGATACACCTTGGGCACATCAGCGCTGGGCAGTTGGTTCTAATCGAATCAAGTTGAGGTAAGCGTTGGCCTGCCTGTGATAAGATTTCTGTTTGGTTTTGGTGTGCTGGAGATCTATCAGTATAAAGCATGCCTCCCCGGAAAAGAACCCAAATCAGATTTGTTTATTTTAGCCCTGGGTACCTGAGAAAGAAAGAAAAGAAAGATAAGAAAAGAAAGAAAGAGAGAAAGAAAAAAAAAAAAAAAAAACAGAAAAAAAAAAGGTAAAAAAACTAAAAAAAATAAAGGGAGGAAAAAAAGAAAAGAGGCGGAGGAAGGAGGAGAGGGGAGGAGGAAAAAAAAAAAAACGAAGAAAAAAAGGGGAAAGGGGGAAGGGGGGGGAGAGAGGGAACAAAAGACAAAAAAAAAAAAAAAAAAAAGAAAAGAAGAAAAAGAGGGGAGGAGGGGGGATGGGGGGGAGGGGGGAAAAAAGAGAGGGGGGGAGGAGGAGAGATAAAGGAAGGAGGGACAAAAAAAAAAAAAAACAGAAAGGAAGAAAAAGAAGGAGAAGGAGAAAGAAAAAAGAGGGGGGAGGAGAGGAGGGAGAAAAAAAAGATCAAAAAAAAAGAAGAAAAGGGAGGAGAGGGGGAAGCAAAAAAAAAAAAGAAAAAAAACAAAAAGAAAAAAAAAAGAAAAATTAAAAAAAGGGGAGGGGGGGGGGGGGAAAAACAAGAATAAAACCTTAAAGAAGCAGAAAGAGCAGAAAGGGAGAAAGAAGGGGAATGAAAATAAATGCTATTGTGGGCCCAAGAGCAGCACAAGTTAGACCACATCAGCAGATGGCATAAGTTACCATGATTCTAAGGGGGGGCTCCTGGGAAGTTGTGGGAGGTTGGATCATTGAGGAAGAAAAAAGAAATGAAATCATCCAACACTGGCAGCTCTCTCGAAAGATAATCCACAACTGTGTCTGGGGAGAGGGAAGAGGGAGTGGGCTTCCGAACGGGGAAAAGAGAAAGAAAAAAAAAAGAGAAGGAAGAAAGAAGAGAAAGAAAAAGAAAGAAGAAGGAAGAAAGGAAGAAGTCTGTGAGAAAATAGTAATCTGGGATGGAAAATCTTAAGAAAGAAAGAGCAAGTAAACACACAAGAGAAAAGAAAAAGATGTAAGTAACGAAAGTTTATGAAAGAATACAAGAAAGGAAGAAAGAAATCAAATAGCAAAAGAAACAAGAAGTAAAGAAGCAAATGACTAAGAAAGAATAAGAATGAAAGAAAGAACATAAAGAGAAGAAAGAGGAAAAGAAAAGAAAGAAAAAGAAAAAGAAAGATAAGGAAAAGAAAGAAAGGAAAGGAAGAAAGAAAGAAAGATAGATGAAAAGAAAAAAGAAAAAAAAAGAAAAAAAAGGAAAGAAAGAAAAAAGAAAGAAAGAAAAGGAGAACTTGAAAAAAATCCAGCATTCTTAACCTGTTTTTTTTTTTTTTCTGAATGGCAGGTTAAAGAACACCCTCAGAATCAGAAAGAGATGCTGATTTCTGGAGGGCTGTACACGCACTGTGATTGCGGGTTTTGCCAGGAATGGACCCCTCTCCTGGAAAGCTTTCATGGTGATCACAAAGAATGTGCACCGGTGTGCAAACAGCAGGGGGGCTGCAGCAGGTTCTGCAATGGCATAGCTCAGATGGTTATTCCAGAAATTGGATACTGAGGAGCAATTAAAAATCCCTCCTGTCTGTGCCCCAGAAGTGATGGAGGGACAGCTTGCATGGGGAAATTACCAGGAGGCAATGACAGCATCCTGCAGGTGCTGAGCCTTGGGATGAGACATCCTGCTCCACTCAGGAGCTGCTGAGGTGTTCAGAGGGTAAAGGGAAGTTACCTGAGAGAAGAAAAGCAGCAATGAGTGCCCAGTGCTGTGCTGGGCTTGGCTGGACTCGGGATTCCTGTCCTAGCGAGCACCAGGACGGAAGGAGCTCAGAGCCATGGGCTGAATTAATTCAACAGATGTCGTGTGGGCAGGTTATGGACATCCTGTAGGAACGGGGGTAAACTGAGGGAATGGTGTCTGTGCACCAACAGCAAAGGAGGGAAGGGTGCTGGGGGATTTTGGGGTTGTACTGAGTAGTGTGGGACGTGAGTGGGACAGAAAGGCTGGGGAGTAAGGGATGCAATGTGCTGGCTTGGGCTGGGCTGGGGTTTATTTCCTTCTCAGGGCTGTTTTAGGGCTGTGCTTGGGGTTGTGCTGAGCACAGGGATGATCCCCCAGAGCTGTTTCTGTTCTTGCTGAGCTCCCCCAGAGCCAACGCCCTTCCTGCCCCTCCCGTGGTGACCCCAGGGATACCCCAGACCACGTCACTTCATGCTCAGGATGTACAGTGGGGAGAAGAAGGAGGAACGGGGTACATTTGGGGTGATGGGATTTGTCACCCCAAGCTGCTGTTCCGTGGGATGGGGCCCTGCTCTCCTCGAGGTGCGGAACGCCTGCCCCGCCCTGGGAAGGGCTGAAGGAATTGCTTGGTTTGCTTTGATGCTGTGGTGCCTTTTGCCTTCCCTGTTCAAGCGCCTTGCTCTCAAGCCACTCCAGTTTTTACCCTCCCAATTGCCTTCCTGATCCCTCTGGTGGGGAGTGACCGAGGGGCTGGGAGGTCCTGCCTGGGTTAAACAAGCACAAATTTGTGGCTCCTAAAGCACTGAGAGAGCAGCAGTGGTGGTATTTCTGTCAAACTCCCCAACTGAACAGAAAATTTTTCTACATGTGATTTACAGCTGGACTTTGAGGCTACTCTCATTGTATTTATTTTCAAAAGTTGCCTTTCTACTCACTTGTAGAAGTAGACACATGAAATAATATACAATAATATTAAATATATAATGTATGTATATAAAAATTAATAGTGTTTATTAATGAATAGTGTATGATATACCATAATTTATATAACATTATAATTTATATTATATTATCATGGTATTATAATTTATAATTATATCCAAATATATAATAGGCAAGTATAACAACAAAATACTAAATTTGCTGATTAATTAATAAATAATAAACCACTATAACAAATAATAAAAGAATACTTTTACTTTGATGTTTTAAGGTTTCTCCTCCAATTTTAAAATTTTCCTTTTGCTGTCACGTAATAGCTATGTCCTGAGCGTTCAAAGTGCACAGGGATGCGTGTGATGTCTTACACATCCCTCCTCAAAAATCAATTCCTCCCCCACCCCAGGTATCAGATGCCAAACAGGTTGTGGATTACTCAGTCAAAAGCATTTCAGCTCGCTGGTGCACGGAGCTATTTGCTCAGTCTGTCCAGCTTGTCTTTCTAATGGCCTTTCCTAATTTTTCTTAGCACTTACAAGCACCACTTGTGGAAAATAAAGTGTTGGAAATAGCTCTGTACAATCATGCTTAAATGGCCATGGCAATTTTTCAAACCAACAGAGGAATCTTTAATAAGTGCAGGTCACCTGTTCGGTGAAACGGAATTTTTTGGGAACAATTCTAATTAGTAAGCTGTCATCTGTTATCAAGTGCACATCAACCAATATTCCTTAGCTAGAGTGTAAAAAAAAAAAAAAAAAAAAAAAAAGTGTTCTTTTAATCCTGGAAATGAATGGAGACCTAAATGCTTAATAGTGTGATCATCCAACCTTCTAAAAGCAGGTCATTAAACCCATGAAGCCAGAGGCGTTGCAAATATCAGTTTATTCTTGCAGCACTAATAAGAAAAGTTTGTATTAAAAGAGAGAAATACCTTCCAGCTAAATAGAAACCTGAAAATAGTAAAAAAATCACATATTACACACACACATTAAATTACTTTTTTTTAGTTCCATTGGGGTTTTTTAATATCTGCTGCCTGGAACCACCCTTTCCTGTAAGTTTAGCTGTGCAATCATCCAAGGAGATCTGCCATTCCCACTGAGGAATTGTAACTTCAAATCTTCATGTATCTGCTCCTACATTTGGCATATTCCCAGTGCCCAAGGATTATGACTCCTTAAATTCCTCCTCCCTGGGTTTTTTTGGTTTTTTGTTTTTGTTTTTGTTTTTTTTGTTTTTGTTTTTTGTTTTTTGTTTTTTGTTTTTTGTTTTTTTTTCTGGCCATATTTGTGCCTTGTAGACATTTGTATTGCCATTGGCAGTAAATTTGGAAAGACTGTATAGCTCTACCTTTCATGTTCTGCTCACTTTCTTCGGAGAAACCACAATTTTCAATTTACATAGAAGCGCAAAAAAATTACTAATTAGTTGAACAGAGTATTTATGGCTCAGAGAATGCTGTAGGGTAGGGAATATAATCCCAGTGGGACTGAGGGAGGGTTGGAAGTGTGAACACAGGATGTTTGGAGAAGAGCACAGGGATGGTGTGATTAAAAATGGGGCTCAGGCTGGTTCTGGAAACCTCAGATCTACAAAAAATGAAATGCTGACCAAGGAGTTGAGGAAAAGCAGTTTTAGAGGTAAAAAAGTAGGCAAAGGTGCTGTACTCAGCATGCTTGGGGCACTCTGCATATCCCAAACTCAGCTGTAATGCAGAGTTGAGGGTGACTGGAGGAAGATTCAGGAATTGAACATTTTAGCAAATGCTTTAAAATGACCCCTAAAAGTACTAAGGGTGAGAAGAGCATCATACTGCACCTCGTGAAGGACCTGGGGGTGCTGAAACCTTCCAGTACTTCTCCTGGTGTGAAGTCACCACCTTGGGAGCCAGGAAGAGTGGGTGCAGTAGGGAAGGCAGGCTGGAAGGACACAGCAGTGCAAAAGAAAAGCAAACAATCATTTTGTAGTTTAAATTGCTGAAAACTCTTCCTAGAAGTCCCTCCTTTTTTGCCCTGTTTATATCCCTTACCCCTACAGCATTGTTAATCAGAAATATTCTGTTCAACACAGACTAATCCCTGCTCACTTCAATGTACCTTGAATATGCGTTTATTCCTTCCTTCCTTCCTTCCTTCCTTCCTTCCTTCCTTCCTTCCTTCCTCCCTCCCTCTTTTCTTCCCTCCTTCCTCTCTAATGCATCTGTCCCAACACAAATTCCTGACAAGATTTCAGGCACACCAAAAATAAATTTCCCCGCTTGTAGGAGTTTTATTTTCTTTCTGATAATAAGAAAGATTTTAAATTTTTTAAAAAACCCACCAAACTTGCAGGAATTCTGCTTCTTCAGGAGTGTTGTGAGAAAGCTACAGCCAGCAATCCTAGAGAGGCAGAGACTTCCTCAGCTTGGCTATATTGTCTTTATGATATAAAGTTATACAGTCTTTATTACATTTCAGAGATTTTTTTATATTCTTTCCCAGCAGCTAAGTCTACTCTTCAGCTCAGAATTTGTACAAAGGGAAAAGGAAGCAGTGAAGGAGCAGTTTGTGCTGCAAGTACCAAACTTTACAACATTTGTTGCTAACACGACTGAAATGTTCCTTGCCCAGGTGCATAATGAAGACAATTTCCATGTTCCACACATCCTGTGGATTAAATGGCACTGGTGAGGGTGGAATGAGAGCAGAGGAAAGTTGTTAATATGCAGTGTAGAAGGAAATATGGTTATGCATAAAACATTCCTATTCAACTGTGGCTGTGAACGTACACAACAAGCACATAGAAGTGCAAATTTATATGTATATATATATAAATAAATAAATGAATAATTTACATGCAGAGATTAATATTACAGAAGAAGGTGATGAGAATCCCTCAGTCTCAACCAGCTGGCATCCCAAGGTGTTTAATTACCCTGCTTGGATTCAGGGAACACCTGGAAATAAACCTGACCAGGTATTGGTGCAATACGTGCTTTTCTATGCAGATTGTAAGGAAGGTACATTTTTATGTATATTCAAGGTACACTGAAGAATGTCAAACAACTGTGACAAAAAAAATAAAAATTAGAAGTTATTAAACTGAAGGGTTGCTTATTTGGTACAGAACAGTCATTGCAGTCGAAATCACTGAGAGGTGCCACTGACACCAAGGCTCAGGGACCACCACAAAACTCCCAGAGACAGAAACTTCCTTCAGTCAGGAGCGTGGGATTTCAGAGCCAGAAAAATTACCAAGAAAGGCAACAATTTAAGGATGGCTTTGCTAAATGAGAGTTTCACATTACAGCTTTGACAGGTTTTCCATTAAAATAGCAAGGCTAATTATATCACCCCTATTTTTATTCCATAGCCTCCACTCTGTGAGCTACTCTGTTAAAAGTCCTGGGGAATATTCCTCATCCATTTGGAGATGGGAGGAATCAAAGACATTTTAAATATGCTGCAACCATACTAAAATGAGCTGGATACAGCAGAAGATAAATTAAATTTGGAGGTAAAGAGCTGAAGCAATGCCTCGTATGTCCCTCAAGTTATTTTGCTGATACTCATGGGCAAAAGCATTTGGAACTCAGTTTATAGGGTGAAGAATAATGGTTTAATATCAATCTATAATCTATCCATCTATTATCTATCTATCTATCTATCTATCTATCTATCTATCTATCTATCTATCTATCATCTATCTATCTACTATCTTCTTTTCATCTTCTGCTTTTTTTTTAATGCTGATTTTTTGGGTTGAGACGTGTTTTCTCGTCTCAAACACAATTTAAGCTGGGAAATAACAGCAGAGGGTAATTTATTTTGTAGGATCAGAGTGCTTTGGGTCAGAAGGGACCTTTAGGTCATTTGGTTCCCATCCCCCTGCCACGGGCAGTGATAGATATTTTGAAGTGATAGCAACAATATTTATGATCCACAAAGACACAAATGTTTTAGGTTATAGTGCTTTACTAGGAAAATTTAGAATAATTTACCTAAATTACTTTAATGCTAAACAATCATCAGTAACGTAATTATGCAGGTAGAAAATCTGCCTTCTTCACCTGCAACAGTCAGGTATTATTTTTATTAATTATGGCTCATTCAAGCTCTGTATTTTGCCAAGGAAAGCCTGGGACAACTGATAGGTGGGTTATCACAGGTTGTGTTATGAAACCAAGAAAAATGATCTTTTCCTCATGAAGATCCTGCCTTTATTGTAAATTTGGCTCACTGGTGATCTGAAATGCCAAGAAATAGCCTGAGAGTTTTGAATATCCAATATCTGCTTGTTTCTAGTCTAAATTGCCCCAAAATCAGGGGTAAAATTCCTTCTGAGAACATCACTTAAAAGAAGATGTAATTTATATCAACTCAGTCCTCAGGTGAGGTTTGCAGCTGTGTCTGTAACACAGCAACCCAATGACAAGGAGGGAAAAAAAACATGGGTTAAGTCCTGCTTCCTCCTTTACTTTGTCAATCACCAGCTTGGGTATGAATTTAGCATTCAGTAAACATTCAGGGACAAAACTGTCTGGGATGAGGAGAGAATGTTCTGCTCGTGGTGCTCAGGGGGTCTGGAATCAGCTATCACAGGAGGATTTCTCAGATGCATTTTAGCACAGCCACCTCCATTGTATCTTCATATTCTGGGCTGCTAAAGGACCAGGCAGGTCCAAGCAGGGAAATTCAAGCATCTGATGGCAGCAATGTGTGCAAAATGCACGGTTATGGGTGTTTGGGAGAATGGGGGTGGGGACCTCTGCATTAATCAGGGGCTCCAGGGGCTCTCTTGGCTGCCAGATGTGGCAGAATGTTGCACATCTGGGATGGAAAAAATGTGGGAATGGAGCACGGGAGAGAGGGAGACTGCCTTGTAATGCAGAGGCAGTGATATGAAAATGTGAAATGTGATGGGTAGTGTAAAATGTGATGGATACCTGGCTGAGGAGATGCTTCAAGCACAAGATTTCCATCACTTTGGTCCTGGGGATCCACGAAAGGTAATGGAAAGAACAGGACTGAGATGATAATTTTGGGTACACAAACTCTGTCCTTAGCTCTGCTCTTTGCAATTCAGGAACAGAGTTGAAAAAATCACCCAAAAATAGCATTTCTGGAAAACGTGCCACAGCAAAACCACTTGGGAATGTCTGACTAATTCAAGAAAAAACAAATAGGTTTAATGTACAGATCTCTCAAGGGAAAGGGATTAGAGGGAGAAAAATCTCCTGGCAGCACAATAATGAGCAAATGGGGTGAAGATGGCGAAATGAGCCAGACAGAGCTGTGGGGCAGGGTAGAGTGTCCAAGGGATTAATTTCCTAGGAGTGAAGACTGGGCAGAGAGGAGCAGAGAAATGAAAATGTGTTTTGGAAAGAGTTTGCAGCTCAAAGGAGAGGTTGCATGGCAGAATCTCAGTGTGTGCAATGATTCAACAACCAAATTCTGATAAAATTTTGGTGCCCAGAGATGGCATTTGTTGTTGTGAACTTATTTAGCCAGAACCTCACTCAATATTTTGAACATAAAGAGGAGTTAACCTCTTTTTATGTTTATGTTGAGTTTCCCAAACTGTGTTTCTGAATTTGTAATTACCCAATTTTTTCCCCTTAATTTCAGGTACATTTTAATCCTACAAACCCAGATAACAATGGATGCTTTTGTTAACGCTTTGGATAGCTTAAATAAAACTTTCAAAGGTAGTTTTATTTAGTACCAGCCAAAGTCAAATTAAAGAGTCAGGACACCCTGAATAAACCAGTTTTAATATTTTAGAGTTTCCTGCCTTGAGGCACATTTGATTAGCAGTCACTTCATGCTGTGCTTGAAAGATCAGCCAATCCACCACAGTTTCTGTAACCCAGAATACAGATTTATGTTTTTGTTTTTTTTCTCCTAAGGTTTTTAAGTATTTTGAGGATGTTTAATGTGAAGTAGCCATGTGTGCTCAGAAAGTTTGAAACGATAATCCAAAATTCTTATTATTTTACCAAACGTTCTAAATTAGGATGGACCAAATTTCAATAAAAACTGCCCCAGTTTTGAAGAATCTGTCATTATTCCATAATAAACCAGTGACTTACTAAATTGTTCCAGAGACCAGATGTTGCCTGGGTAATTTTCATAAAATTAAGGAATTAAAGTTATAGCCATGTGCCCTGTTTAATTTAATGGAGAGAAGAATTAGAAATAAACTCAGAATGTAGTGCTTAATAAAATATGACATTCACATAACCTGAAACCCTTTTCTGCAATAAAACTGATATATAAATATAAATTTCATAAATAAGAATGTTCCAATATGATTTTCAAATAACTTCTTAATGATCAGCCTGGGATGGAGCTGCTCTGGTCTCCTGCTTCTCATTTCCTCT
The DNA here is from genome assembly GCA_009741485.1 of Malurus cyaneus samueli. NCBI lineage: Eukaryota > Metazoa > Chordata > Aves > Passeriformes > Maluridae > Malurus > Malurus cyaneus. The sequence goes on from CM019221.1 coordinate 2,406,207, forward strand.
GATTATATTCAAATAAAGCAGGAGATGCAAAGAAAGAAAACTTAACCAGAGTGATCCTTTCATGTGAGGGACCAGCTCAGACAGGGTGGAAATCTTGGGGTGTTCTTCCAGCCCAGGATATTCTGTGATTCCATGATTCTGCTATTTATTCCCAACCTACTCTTTTGATTCTGCTGATTCTGGTTCTGAGACGTGACAAAGAGATGATTTTAGAAATGCAGATGACATTTTTGTGGTTTAAACTCCAGCATTTTTAATTAAACAGTTGTTCTGTTTTGCCTCTGTTGTTTTTCCTTTTTGTTTACATGACAAAAGTGGTTTAAAAAGCTCCCAGCCTCTCTGATTTTTCTGTGAATGAAGGTGATGTTCATGTTAGTGTTTTCTATTTAAACAGCAGATGTTGTGCTCCCTAAAAAATCTCTGCATCCATTTCTCCATCCCTGGGGTGGAACACCACTGCCCTCAAACATTTTTCAGTAAAACCAGAACCAGAGTTTACAGCAGGAACTTATTAATCATGTTCTGCATCAAATCTGCAGAGAGGACTTGAGAGAGCAAGTTTTTAATTGCTGGGATTGGGATCCAGCCAGGACACGAGGTTAATAAGCAAATTCCTCCAGGGGGTGTTTAACTACTGTGCCCCATCAATCCTTGGGCTTTGAAAGATGACCCCAGGAACAACAACTGGCCCTAAATGCTGCCTGGCCCCTCTTGCAGAAGGACTGGAGGAGAGTTCTCCATGACATTGGCAGAGGGCATTGTCCAGGGACCCACACGGGTGGCTTTGCTCTCCTGGTGACAAGTGTGATGCCTTGCACACTCCACTCTCAGTGCTCATCCTGAAAGTGTTTATTTCTCGAAATAACATTTCAAACCAGAGGACAAGCCTTTTCAACCTGCTTTCTTTGCTCCCTTGACACTGCACATTTGTTTTTCCAATTGACTTGCAGCAATCACAGCTGTGGAAGTTTCGCTGCTTCCTTTTTTACATCTGATGATCTTCTGCAGCAGAACGTTCTACATACTGATAATAGGGTTTGCTTAAAACTCCCTCCTGATTTGTGCTTCTTAAATAATTTCTTTCATCACTTCCATTTCATCATTTTACTGCTTTCAAAGCACACTGCATGCAGGCAGACTGAAATTTAAATATTTCTGAACAGCAGTAAGACAGAATGGCAGAGGGTGAGTCCACCACTTCCCTTTCACCAGGGAGGTGGTGCAGTCATCATCCCTGGAAGTGTTCAAAAAACACCTGGATGGTCACAGATTAGGAATCTGTCCATCTGCTGATAGGAAGCAGGGAATGAATTCCTTATTTTGCCTGGCTTGCACGTGCAGTTTGGGATTTTTCTGTGCAGCTTGTCATGATGCCAACCCAGGAGTGGGGGAGTGGGGCTGAAGTGAGGAAGCAGCAGCAGTTCCATCCTCATGGTGTGTGTGGAGGATCTGGGGGTGATCACTGAGCTGCTCCTCACATTGCTCCACATTACCTCAGGTGGGTAATTCAGGAAGGGTGCTCATGGTTCAGGAATTGGTTTATTTACCCAAAATACCCAATCCTTACAGTAGGAATGGCAAAGAAAAACCTTCTTCCACTTCTCCTTCCTTGGGTTGTGCTCCATCTGCTGCCCAAAAGGTCCCATAAATCGCGTGCCAGGGATTCTGGCCATAAACACAACTCCAGCATGTTTGTGGGGAGCCAATCTAGTTAGAGTACCTTCTCTCCTCAAATTTTCTGCCCTAGCAATTGGGAAAGTTTTAACTCTGGTTTGGGGACTAATCTGATAAACATTTCCAGGCACAAGCTGTGAGGACAAATGTTATCATTAGGCAAGGGTAATTAAGAAGTGTGTGTTGCTTTTATTCCAAACTCAGACTATGGAAACACCTGCAGAGTGGATGAACCGAAGGAATTGAGCACAGCCATAGACCTTTGTTTTTAAAGTCAACAATTTATATCCCCCTAGATCACAATTACTTGGTTCTTCCTTTTTCTAATGGGACAGGTAAAATTATGCAGATTTTCCAGAATCCTATTTTTGCATCTCTTCTTCCAATTTGTCAGTGACTACTGGAAAACATAGAAAACTGTGAAATGAAATATAGGTCTTGAAAAGAAATGCATTTAGACAGCATGCTGAATACTGATGGGAAATAATATTTATTAATTCTGCTTCAGTTATTAAAAGAAGCTCTTCCCAGGTATGTGTTTACAATTGTTTTTCAGTACAGTGACAGCAGTTTCCCTGAAAATCCTGAAATATAAAAAGACATTAAGATGTGTATTCTGAACACCTTCTCTTTAGTAGTCAAAACTTAAATTTATCTTTACCTTTCTGGATAGAAGAGGATCATATTTACAGTGAACAAAAATAAAAGCATCGTGCCTATAGTCTGATGTACAATAACAGAGAGACAAAGAAAGTGCCTCGTGAAACACTTTAATGTGTTTTGCATTGGATTAAAAAGCCTGGACACTCAAAAAAAGGAGCCTGAATTGTCTTGTTCCCCTTTCATCCGTGTGAGACTCACCTGTGCCATGGGAAGCTCATGTTCAGAGATAAAATCATTAAGGGACACTGAAAACCAGTTTAGAATTCCCAATAAAACCTGGGAATAGCACAAAAAGCTGACTGGCAGCAGCTACCAACACTTCATTCCCATCATGACTTGACTAATATTTGTCATCTCTGATTGGACGAGGAATTTCCTGTTTGTCATGTTCATTACTGCAAAGCTGATGGTAAAACTCAATTACAATTTGTTAAGCATACCTGAATAAAAACAATGAGTTGCAGGACTGTCCTGTTGCCTCAGGGATGGCCCCATTGCTTTTTCCCTTTTTGATACCTGGATCTGTTTAGGATCCATAAATTTAGAAGATCAAAAATTTTTGGCCTTTGTTGCTGGAGGCCACACAAATTGTGCAGTTTTCTGTGTATTGGGGGCTTTGACCTGTACACAAACCCCAAGATATTGTCATTTCTGCTCTCTGCTGGGTTATGATAGCCAGTTTAAAATGGAGAGCAGGAATTAATTCAATATTCTGTGCTCTGAGGAGAGGCTGGGAACACTGGCAGTGATTACAAACCTCATTCAGCTCCAGCAGTCCTTGCACTGAGTTCCAGCAGGGTGTAAAGCTACCATGGGTCCATGTTCCCCACAAGAAAAGGCATTTTCACCATTTATTTATTTCTCCTTGCAGTCAGCCACCAATGCCCTCCTTGGCCAGGTCACCCCAAGGTGAAATCCTGCTCTCTCTCCGTATTTAACACCAATCTGCTTCACTGTCAATTTTTAGGTCTTGCAAAGTGCCACCAGGCAGAGTCAAACTTCCATGAGTGCAGCTCCTCTGAGAGAAAATGAAGCTGAAAATAATGAGGACAGGATCTGCTGTATCCTGCTGCTTTGATTAGCATGAGCATGAAACCTGAATTAGGGCTCAGATGGAGAAATTCCCAAAATAAGAGAGAAGTGGCATAATTTAAGATAGGAACTGCCATTCCTAAGAGACCAAATGTCTTTCTTCCTATGAGAGCATGGAAAATGTTTGAGTTATAAGAATTAATTGCATTACTTGAGGATTTTTTTTCTGTAGAGTTGAGGACTTTTCTTGATTTATTTTTTACAAAAGACCTCTGATAATCATCTCTTCCAACCACCTGCACCAAACCAGATCAGCTCCAACATCAGATCAGGTTGCTCAGAGTGCTACCCAGCTGAGTTTTTAATAAACTCAGCTGAATTTTAAATAATAACTAATAATTCCTTCCCTAATTTGCTAGAGGGGAATTTGTAAGACTAAAATTCAGAGATTCCAAGACCTAATCCTGATCACATTGAAGTCAGTTGGATGCTTCCTGATTAACTGAGGTTTGATCTATCCTCTCCCAACTTTCCTGCAGAGTTTTCTCTGACTTCAAGAAGAAGACAGTAAAAATAGAGATAAAATGAAAAAAAAAAAGTGCACAAGCAAATCTTTCCACATCATTCATAACAAATCTTTGATTGGCTCAGGGGTTACCTGGTTTTTAAGCAGCATCAGAATTGGGATATGGCACTTACCAATTAAATAATTTCCCTGTGCAAATTTAAGTCCTGTGCCTCACTTATATTTTTGTTTCCAAATTAATCACTGAAGATGCAACAAGTACCAAATGAAGGTAATCTGATCAGATTTTGCTATTTTTTGTATTGCTTTTTCAGCTTTCTGTAGAGATTGTTGCTTTGTGCAAAACAATTTTGGACATGGATCCCCTGAGGAAAAGAACACCCCAGTCTGAACTCTACTGGGGAAGGAAATAGATTTCTGGAAAACCAAAACTACTTCAAGTGACTTATTTTTTATTGCTTTTTCCTACTGGGTTTGGGCTACAAAACACTGCCAGGTCTTGGGAGGGAGAAGGGTTTCCCAAGGGGTTGATAAAACCAATTGGAATGAAATGAAACATCTTTCCACATCCATGTGACACTTATAGAGAAAAAAAATGGGTTGAATTTTGAGTTACCTGGGTTTAGTAAATTTTAGTAAAAAAAGGAGGGTATTTTGTTTGTTTGGGACTTTTTTGGTTTGTGGGGTTTTTTGTTTTGTTTTTTTTTTTTTTTTTATTTGTTTTGGGGTTTGGGGGTTTGTTGTTTCATTGTTTATTTTGGTGTTTGGGGTTTTTTGTTATGGTTTGCTTAAATTTTGAGATCATAAATCTCCACTTTCATAATTTGGACAGCGTAGTGAAAAATGTAGTTTTTATAGATTGCTATACCATTTGGATCACAGCTGATACCAGCAGTCTGTTTTCATTATGTTGGGGTTTTTTTTAAGAATAAAGAGGGATAAAAGCTGTCTTGAAGGATTGTCAGTGCAAACAGCTGACAGAGTGGAAGGCAGAAATGCGAAATGATCTCAGTTTATTAGAAAATGAAGAAAGGAACCAACAACTATTTACAGCCAGAGAGAAAGTTCATGGTTACGCTGAGACTTCCTGATCTGAAGGCATCTGGGATTTAAACGATGGAATGTAAAAGCTGCTATTAGGGAAAGGCCAGGAGGCTCTGCTGAGGGATGTCGTGGTTTAGACTGTGCTGAAAATTAAAAGCACTGCACCCACGATGTTCCCTCCCTCCCCCCACCAGAGTGGGAGAAGGGAGAGCGAAAGCCCAATTAACACAAAAATTTATGGCTTTCAGATAACATAACATACTAAAACTTCATGCTAACAACCTAAAACTAACATGGCGGCTGCCCCTATCTTGGTTTGAATTCTTCTAAAGTACCAGACCATACGTCATCACAGAGGTGTAACCAACCTGTGCAATTGGCCCAGGCCTGACCAGCAGCCTGTCCATCAACCTCAGAGCCACGATGGATTGGCCCTAAAACACAGGGGGGTAGGGCTCCTTCTGCTGGAGAAGAAGGAGACAGCCCCTAGAACTTTTCCCAGCAGCCATCTTTGTAGTTTCTTGATCCCATCCCCCCACCACCAAAAATTGGACCAAATAAAACCATGACAGCATGGAAATGTCCTCACTTGCTAAAATTGTCTTTGAAAGGCTCTTTTACTCTGTGTTGGAAGTGCCGATTGCTCGTTCCTCCTTGGGTGGATTCCATGATCCAGCCCCATCCAGAGCCTTGGGGTGCATCCATCATCCCTCAGCCCCTGCCCCCTGTGCATCCGAGCATCCTTCCCACCTGAGTGACAGTGGTGGAAGAGACCGCACGGAAATCCCTTGACTGTCTCACGATCATCGAGATGGACAGAGACTGAACACCCCAAAAACCCCCAAGGGGGAGAAAAGTGGACTTTTGCTCAAAGGAGTCCGAGCCAGATCAAGGTGGGATGACTGCCAGGTTTCCAGCTCCCAGGCTGCTGAGTACAATGTGTAAGCTACGGATGGTCGCACCGTTCCTGAGTGAAGGCGGAGGGGAACAGTACAGCCCATGCTGCACACTCTTACAGAACAATGGACATTCTTTCCCCACCTCTTGGCCGGTTTTTCCATACTTTGCAACCTCCTGGCCTGCTGCCACATGCTTTCAAAAACACTATAAAGAGTCTCTCTGAAAAGACCCTGAGGAGATCTCCCCAACGGACGTCGGCAATTCCATGGAATCCGGACCTTGAAGGACTCGTCGGAGCCGTTGGTAGCTATAACCCCACTCTCTCTCTCTTTCTCTCTTTCTCTCTTTCTCTCTTTCGCTTTCTCTCTTTCTCTCTTTCTCTCTCTCTCACCCTCTTCTATCACAAAAATCCAATAAAATTGTTCATGATTTTTAATATATACTTGCCCCTCGTTTCTTTTGCACTCTGAGATTGAGATAACTAACCATCACGACTTCTGCTTGAATTAAGCGGATTGTGACAAGTGGGAGCAGTGTTGGGAATCTCCAGGCAGGAAGGGAAGGGCAGAGAATGAAAACAGGGCAGGGGAAAGACAATCAGGGCAAAGGAAGAGGAGAAATGAGAGACAGGAAGAAATGGGTGACAACAGAAAAGTGGTGAACCAGGAATATCAGGAGAGGAAAAACTTAATAAAGTAATTCCACTGAGCAGAACGCACTGAAATGCTTCTTTTGGACACAATAGTATAAATATAATGAATACATAAAAATGACAAACAGTGGAAGATCTGGGCCTTGGGAGAGCAGGAGCGTGGCTGAATTTGGGAGATTTGTACCTTTGTGTAGAAGCCACATGAAACATAAGCAGTGCTTGGAAGGTGAAAAGCAGATTACAGCTCAGAATGCAGAGGAAATGTGCACTGGGAGCATGGTGAGAAACAACTGAAAAAGGAGATTACTCTTTGCAAGTTTTTAAGGTAAATTGAGTAGTATTGATGGCTAAAGCTCAAGCAAAAAATTGCAAAACTAAGTTTTTCTATAGCAGAAGTCGTGAATTCACAGGCATAGCTTTCTGTCATTTTCTAACTCAAAATTTACAGTCCTCACCCTTTGGTTCTGCCTTATATCCCTTTCAGCAAGTAATGCAAAAATCTGCACAGGTGACAAAAAACCAGTTAAGGTTGCTTTTAAAACCACTGTTCTGTAGAGTTTTATGCATTTTTAACCTTCTGAAAGATGATCAATGGCATCTCAGTGTTCTCAAATAACATTTTATGGGAATCAGAACAATAATATTTTATTCTTTCCTTATAGAACCTTCTATATTTTAAGACCTTTTAGTCTTTTTCTTGGTTTTTTCTTCATCAATTTTAAGATTTTTTTTATAAAATAGTGCATAAAATACAATTACATTTATAATAATCCTAGAAAATTCCATTACCTAGTGGATGGAAAGAAAGCATGACGTGATCTTCAGTTAGAGAAAAGGGATCATTTTTTTGTGAATCACCAAATCAAACACAACATTTCCAGTGTCATAAATGGAAGCACCAATGCAATTGAAATAATTCTTGGATTCATCAGCTATTCAGTTCTCAATCAGGTATTCAGTTCTCCTGACAGATTTTATTCGAAGGAGAACAGGGAGGGGTAGCAACTCAGAGGGGAGCTAATGGACTTAGTCTGGGTTTATGATGATGAAATGGGGAGAAATAATCCATTCTGGGTTTAAATCTGGGTTCTTTGCACTTCACTTCCATGATGGTGCCATGAAAATCCCTCTTGCAGAGCAACGTGGTGCAGGTGGGTGCAAGAACTCTCATTTTCCTGCTACAACCAAACTCCATGCTTCATTGTTTTTATTTCTTTTTTACACAAAGAGCTATAAGAACATGTAGCAAGAGAACAGGGATGTTTTTTTAGGCGTCATCTGAAGATCTCATTCCTTTTTATAAGTTGTTGCCTCTGTGAAGGAAAACCATTCTAGTGTTCCTAATATGCAAAAGTTTTCTGATCGATGTATTTTTTATTAATAACTTACCACAGTCAATGTAAGTTGTATTAACTCCCTGGAATGATAAGAAATTCTGAACTTCAAAGAAATTGCTCCTTTTTTCTCCAGCCATTCATTTCCATTTCTTTTGTACTCAGTCCAATATTCTTCATGCCAGTGTGACAGTTCCATGTTCACTAGGAGCAAATTAGACTTTAAGAGTTTGCCCTGTAATATTTTCATTTGAGAGGAGCTGTAGTGGATCCATTCATTGCTACTGACTTTTTTTCATTAAAAATACTTCCACAGCGGTGTAATGACAGTGGTGGACAAATGCTTTTTTCTTCCTTCCCCCTGGCTCTTGTCTTGGGAAAAGTATTTGGTTATGACTGCAAAAAGAGTCAGATTCTGTGAAATATCAGTGGGGCTGCCCATCCCTGGGAGTGTCCAAGGCCAGGGTGAGACAGATAAATATAGATACAGGTAGATATAGATAAATATATAGATATAGATATATAAAGATAGATATAGATAATATAGATATGATATATAGATATAGACAATATAGATATAGATACAGATTATATAGATAGATGATATAGATATAGATATAGATATAGATATAGATATAGATATAGATATAGATTTAGATATAGATATAGATATATAAATAAATATAGATATATAAATAATATGTAGTGTAGATTATAAAGATATATAGATATAGATATATAGATAATATAGATATACAGATAATATAGATGATGATATAGAATATGATATAGATGAGATATAGATATAGATATAGATATAGATATAGATATAGATATAGAATATAGATATAGATATAGATATAGATATAGATAGATATAGATATAGATATAGATATAGATATAGATATAGATAAATAGATATAGATAAGATATAGAAAATAGATATAGAATATAGATATAGATATAGATATAGATATAGATATAGATATAGATATAGATATAGATATAGATATAGATATAGATATATAAATAATGTATAATAAATATATAGATGTAGATTATAAGTATATAATATACATCATATAGATAAATATATCTATATAGATAATAGAGATAAAGATATATGGATGAGATAGACATAAATATAGCTGTAGATATAGATATATAGGCAAAGATATAAATAAATATATAGATATAGATAATATAGATAAATAGATGATATAGATATAGATAACATTGATGTAGGTAACATCGATATAGATGAAGATATATATATATAGATAGAGATATAAATAAAGATGATATAGTAGATAGATAGATAGATAGATAGATCATAGATAGATAGATATAGATATAGAAAATATAAATATAGATAAACATATAGATATAGGTGTAGATGATATAGATCTAGATCTAGATAAATATATATGGATTATATAGTTATAGATACAGATATAGATACAGTGCATAGACACAGATACAGATATAAATAGAAACATATGCTGTCTGAAACAAGAAGTTCACGAGACACGGACAAAGACATCAGAAAAAAAAGACAGTAAACTTGGAGTACATTCCCTGAAGGAAGACTCTTTGTGAAAATGCAATTTCCTTTATTGTTTTTAAGGTGCTGAAATTTAAGATGTAATAAAACATGAATACCAATTTGGAAGCATTAGTTGCTCCTGGCAACCTTGAGAATGCATTATGCTTCATTTTTCCTCTCCATCATCCCTGCAGAAGCTGAGCGAGGGAATGAGTAACAGCACGTGCTCGCTGAACCAATATACACACCTGACCTCCTTTTCCCCTTCTCAGGAACGATAAATTATCATTAAAATTATGGCTGTAGGTGTGATACTCTCAAGCAGTGCATCTCAGCTCGGGAAGAAATTCACCCTCGTGCCACAGTTTGACATTATAAAGCAGTGCATTTCAGCCCCAGGGCAGCCGAGCGGATTTCCCAGAAGACAGCTCTGTTTGCATTTTGAAAGGCTGCCATAAAGACTACCAAATTAATAAAATATTTTTAACATAAATCAGCATCGGTTTAAAGAAAACCCAGATTCCCTTGTGCAGAAGGGAGCAGAGAAAACTGCATATGATGGAAAAAGAAGGTGAGAAATTATTATTGAGCTGAAAGGGTGTCAAAATTACTTTTTAAACTATACTTGAAAAGTTTACTTCATTTTTTTTAATACAGCTAATTTTTTTCCTCGTCTTCTCCTAACACCATCCAGAGCTGCAGCAGCTGAACTTGCCAGATATGTAGATGTCTGTAAACTTCAAGAAACACTTGTCGAGCCCCACTACAACATCCAGTCATCAATTTAATTTACATTGCATTATTCATTAGATATTCAGAGTGAGCAACAGAGTGGAAAGAACTGGAAATCCATATTAGATCTAAATATACCCATCTAAAAATTCACACCCGAGAGATTTCTGACTGAGAATAAAAAAAAAAAAAAAAAAAAAGAAGAGGGGAGCAGTATTGCCACTGATTGCTACATGGTTGTTGTTTCATCCCAGAAATTTAGGGAGATTTGGGGAGATTTCTCATAACTCAGTGCACCAGAATCTCTCTGTCATGTTTGGCATCCTCCCCCTCCTGCTCCGTGAGCTCAGCCTAGGATGCCACACCTGTGATTCCCCGGTGGAAGGTTCAGGCACTGTGGGCAGGAAGAGGTCTGGATTCCAGGGATATCTCTTTAATGACTCTCACATGGAAAGCAAAAGCAAAAGCATGGGAAGCAAAATTAAACACAGGGATGCATAAACCCTGACAGGAGCACTCCAGGGAGAATCCCTCCTGTGCCTGAGGGAGCTGACAGGAAAGATGGAGAGACACAATTACAAAATAGGGACAGGACACAGGGAATGGCTCCCACTGCCAAGAGCAGGGGATGATGATATTGAAAGGAATGTCCCTGTGAGGTGAAGCCCTGCACCCATAGGTGCCAGAGAACTGTGGCTCCCTGGATCCCTTGCGAGTGTCCAAGCCAGCGACATTGGGGCTGGGAGCAGCCTGGGACAGTGGAAAACATCCCTGGTGATCCTAAAACCCCTGATCCTATGGCAATGAAGAATCAAGACAGGACTCACATGGATGGGCCAGGGAAGGAGCTGCTCATGCAGAATCTTGGGGGATTCACTCAGAATTGCCTCCTTCATTAAAAGAAAGGAAACGAGATCATCACAAATTCCACGGGGAAAAGAAAACTTAAAGGATGTTTCAAGGGGATTGTGGGGACTGGTAAAATTCCTTAGGAGAAGGGGCCAAACATGGAGGGAAGGAGGAACTGGGGTGCAAACAGCAGAGGGAAAAGGAGAGGAGTGGTGGTGCAGGTTTGCTTTTGCAAGTGAAAAACTTGTGCATGTGAAAACAGCCTAACTTGTGCAAGGAAACACCTGATTGCTGTTGGGTCCAGGGATAAGATCCTGCTGGAAACATGGAACATGGCACGATGAGAAACGACGTGGACCCTACAGGCAGGTGGGCTTATTGCAAAGAGGAGTCAGTTTATTGCAAAAATCCAAGGGTTTTAAACCATTAGTTATTATGGGTTTACATTCTTGTGAAGCACAAGAAAGTGTCTGAGCCAACCACCATAAACCACACCATGGTCAGAACTGACCACCATGAACCACACCAGGAACATGTGATGGTCAGAACTGACCACCATAAACCACACCAGGAACATGCCATGGTCAGAACTGACCACCATAAACCACACCAGGAACAGGCCATGGTCAGAACTGACCACCATAAACCACACCAGGAACATGTGATGGTCAGAACTGACCACCATAAACCACACCAGGAACACACCATGGTCAGAACTGACCACCATAAATCACACCAGGAACATGTGATGGTCAGAACTGACCACCATAAACCACACCAGGAGCACGCCATGGTCAGAACCAACCCCCCACACCACGGTGTGAGCTCTCACTGGCTCTACCCCTTATTTTCCAGGGTTATGAACTTGTTTTTCACCTCGAGTTTAGCTGTCATTCCCAGAATCCTTCTCTGGTGAGCCGAAGGAGCAGAGATGAGCAAGGATTCCTCAAGGGTAACAAGGCTCTCGTTTTTCAAGGTTTTACTCATCTGCAGCAGGAATGCACATCTGGCGAGATCCCAGCTGCACACCATTTACCTGAGCCCAGTGCTGTGGGATGGGCTGGAATGCTTTGTGCTTCTCAGCTGACCAGCAAGTCTTCAGGCCACTGGGACTGCCCATGTCCTGGTGAGTGACCCTTCCATGCCCGTGGTAGCCTAAAAGCTGAAGCTCATCCCTGTGTTCCCAAACCAGGACTCGCATCCTTCCCACCACAGAAGCAATAAACACACACACAGCGCTCTCACCAGGGAGTACTGGGGGAAGCAAAATAACTTTCTAATAATTTATTAAGCCTTAAGTAACTTCAGTGAGGAACTTTTACACATATTTGATCAAGGCAGACGGAAATAGACACATCAATGCATTGCACAGACTTTCCTCAGCTCACCAGCTGATGAGGCAGAGCAGCTTAGCAGGAATCCCAGGGGAGACACCATCCTTGCAGCACTTCCAGTTCAATTTCTCAGACTTGAAGGGCCTGCAATCTTAAAACTGGAACTTTTGGGTTGCTATTTCAGATGAGTTTCTGAACCTACTAAAGGCTTGTGAAACAACAATCTACATAAAGAAAAGAAAGGGGTAGAAAAATACTGTGACAACCAAAGTGACGCTATTCCTTATTATTCCTCTCAATAATTCCTCTCATTTCTCCATCCATCTCTTTTTGCTGCTGACAGTTGAGAAAAAAACAAAAAAACAACCACCACCAGCAAAAGAAAAAAAAATGTTAAATCTCTCTAAGTTGGTTATTTAGTTTGCAGCAGCTTAAACCAAAACTAAGTGTTTGGAAGACAATAGGAAATGATCCTGATACAGTTGTTATCCAGATTTTATGTCTGTGTGGGGTTTTTTAAGAATCACTAAGTGATTCCTTGCAGTACTGATCCACAGACTCACTTTTGTCCTAATCTTCATTTTGCTGTTAATCTCCCTTTAGGAGCCCTTCTTGTTGCCCTTCAAATCCCATTCCAAAACCAACTCCAGGTAAGCTTTAACTTTCCTAACCCCATCCCTGTGTCCCCAAACCAGAGCCCCCCTTGGGGTATTAGGAATGTAACTCGAAAATTAATAGCTGAAGTTCATTATTATTAGCAGTTTTCAGTTTTAGTTCTCTGGTAAAAAACAAACAAACAAAAAAAAAACTTTCTAAAATAAAGGATGTACCTTGGACATCTCCATAAGGGCTCTCCCAAAATATCATTACATTTATAGCCACACCTTCTAATTGCAATTTAAATGAGTAAAAGCCATTTTTTAAAAAATGACCTTGAACAATGTCAGATCATTTTCAGCTTTCTATGAATCAACTTCTTATCTTTCACCAGAAATCATCAAAATCGGTGATTTAAAATTCCAGTGATTGATCAAAGACTGTCCTCATTCTTCCATCCAAAACACAGTTTTTCCTCTAAATCAATTATTCACCCAGATCTGCTCACAGGGTAATACTTTTTCTGGTTTTAGCTAATTAGGTTTTGCCAGGTCCTGTGCATTTTCAGTTGTTCAATCTCTATCAATCACTTTAATTGGAGCAAAGAAGCAGCGGTTTGCATGATCTTGCTATTCAGTGTAGTCAGCTAGGCTGTCAAATAAGTTAGATTGTGCTTGTTTTCCATTTTATTTATTTATTTCAAGCATTATTGGTGAAATTGCAAGGGCTGGTATGATTTAGAGGCACTGTTTTGATTGAGGAATAGCAGGCGAATTAACAATTATCGTGAGGTAATGTGGAGTACAACTTTGCCTGTGTCAGCTACTTTTTAAGTCTCCAGAAATGGGTTATTTCCCCCTTTTATCTCTGCTGCATGCATCCAAAATTCATTAGATTACTGAAGTCAGGCATATTTGTGCATTAGATCTGTTTCCACCTGTTTTCATGAAGTTTGGCTGCAATCAGATATTACAAAAGTGCAACCCAATCCTGAAAAGCAACATTCAGCCACCCAAACTGCAAAACCCTGTTGTTTTACCCCATAGCACAGATTCTGTCTCTTCAGGCAAAAGAAACTGCCAGGAATTTTTGCTGCAGCTCTCCATCCCTCAGGTCCTGGGAGTTAAAGGAGAATAATTGCAGCCACACAGCTAAACTGAAAGTGTTGTGTCAGCTTGGTATTGGCATCTTGCGGCTCAGCGGTGTACGGGGCTGGTTGTTTGCAGGGCCGGTTAAATTAATTCTCCACCAATTCCTCTTCATGGATTTCCCTCTCAGTGGCAAATTTAAACTCATTAAGTGCTTTCCCATTGCCTGTGTCCATCGAAAATGGACAATWTAACAAATCTGGACTTGACAGGGAGTTTGTACGGTGAGCAGTCCTGAATGATGCGCTCTTGTGCAAGTTTGAAAGCAAACCAGTGGGGGAATTACCCCCACACAGATACCTTGAGAGGGATTCTAAGTCAGAACGAAGTCAATTTAATAGGAAAAATTAAAAGTCAATTTCATAGGAAAAATTAAAATAAAGGCATTAATACAGAAACAACAGAGAGTCAGAACATGATCTAACACTATGTTGGGCAGGGTGGTGGGAGCAGTCTGGTGCAATGATGGGTGCAGCCCTGTTGGAGTGATGGATGTGCTCTGGGTCAATGTTCAATGTTCAATGGTGCTGCAGGCCCGCCTTTGCATGTGAGTTAGGGATGTGCTCATGGCGTCATATGTCAATGTTCAACTTGGTCGGCTATGTCACGCCTCGGCGGCTCGTTGCAGTGATGGATGTGCTATGGGTCAATGTTCAATTGGCCTCGCTTCTCCGCAGCCCGTTGCAGTGATGGAATAGCGCTGCTCTGCGCTGTAATGTTCAATGTTCAAATGCGTCTGGCTGGCAGCTTTTTATCCCACCACCCCAGTTCTTTTCTTGTATAGTTATTCTTTTGGCCCAGAGGGATAAAATAATTTGCGAAAAATACATGTGCTCTGGGTCAATGTTCATGTTCAATGGTGTGCAGCCCGTGGCAGTGATGGATGTGCTCTGGGTCAATGTTCAATGGTGCTGCAGCCCCGTTGCAGTGATGGATGTGCTCTGGGTCAATGTTCAATGGTGGCTGCAGCCCCGTTGCAGTGATGGATGTGCTCTGGGTCAATGTTCAATGTTCAATGGTGCTGCAGCCCCGTTTCAGTGATGGATGTGCTCTGGTCAATGTTCAATGTTCAATGGTGCTGCAGCCCGTTGCAGTGATGGATGTGCTCTGGGTCAATGTTCAATGTTCAATGTTCAGTGTTCAATGTTCAATGTTCAATGTTCAGTGTTCAATGTTCAGTGTTCAATGTTCAATGGTGCTGCAGCCCCGTTGCAGTGATGTGTGCTCTGGGTCAATGTTCAATGGTGCTGCAGCCCCGTTGCAGTGATGGTGTGCTCTGGGTCAATGTTCAATGGTGCTGCAGCCCGTTGAGTGATGGATGTGCTCTGGTCATGTTCAATGTTCAATGGTGCTGCAGCCCGTTGCAGTGATGGATGTGCTCTGGGTCAATGTTCAATGTTCAATGGTGCTGCAGCCCTGTTGCAGTGATGGATGTGCTCTGTTCAATGTTCAATGGTGCTGCAGCCCCGTTGCAGTGATGGATGTGCTCTCATCCAAGCTCTGATCCTGCACACAGTTCCAGTCCATCTCTGGAGGTCCAGGGGTGGTTCTGGAGCTCCTCTCCTCTGGGAATGCAGTGGGAGAAGTGTCCCAGTGTTCCCGAGCCTCAGTTTATGTGCCAGTAGGGATGTGCAGCTCCTCCTCTCTGGGCAGGGCATCTCCCAATGGGATGGTGGAATTCCAGGGGTCACTCCCAGAGCCCTTGATGGCCCATGAGCAGAGATGGCCCCCCCGGGGGTGTTATCAGGGCTGGTCCTGCTGAGATAAAGAGCTCTGCCCCACCTCACTGGAGATGGATAGAAACAGACTTTTGGGTACACCTTCCATGGAACCTATGACAGCTCTTCAGCATCATCCATAAACAATATATTCCAATAAAAAAGCTTTCCCAAGGAAGAGATATCCCGCTATTGTCCTGGAAAGCACCACGCCGCTGCTACATTGCTCATTTCATGCAAGAAATGCCCCGTGTTCGGGTAATTAAACAGCACACCTCTCTTGCAGGCCACAGCAGTTCTGCACCTAAAGATAAACAAGTTGAAATATGCTAAAGTTTGGTCGGCTCCTGGAACACTTGGGGAAATTTAGGAGAAACATATGGTGAAGCAATCTGGCTGTGTTAATTTCAGGGAGAAGTCTTTCTCACAGATTAAATGATGTAATTCCCAATATACAGTCCCCTTCAAAATTAAAGTGCCTGCCTAATGCATGAAGTTCAAACAATCCTAAAACTTCCAGAGCCAGACTTGGGAATTACATGAGTTACAGTTTCTTTATATCACTCACTACCACAGAATTTTACACTAAAAAAAAAAAAAAAATTGCTACCAGATCTGCTCTTCAAGATTCAAATTACTCTAGAAATTAATAATCTTAAATTAGCCTGTTTCTGAACACAGTACCAAGTCCGCCCACATGGAAGTGTATTTATTTCTTGTTTCTTAAAGTTGGAATAAAACCGTGTGTGAGGTTTAAAACTATTTATTTATTAATTTATTAATTTGTGGGAGCCACATGACAGCTGAACATTTATATCCAATGTGTTTCTTTGTTGGGAGGTGGGGAGAAGTTATTTATCAAGAAAGAGAGATTTGAAATTGTTTATTTTATAATTATTTTTACATAGGTGTTATATTTTTATATAGGTGTGCCACCCTCCATGGCAGGGGGTGGAACAAGATGATCCTAAAATCTCTTCCAAATCAAACCATTCTGGATTCTGTAATTTTCAAGTATTTCTTTTGTTCTAGAGATTACACTGTCCCCCTGTCTGACCCAGCTCTCTAAGTAGAGGCCAAATTTCCTTAATTCTAAACCTCCAAATCCCTCTCTGAAGTCCTGAGATGTGGTTGTAGCTTTTAATAGAGTCTGGTAGCAAAGAGCTGCAGAATCAGGAATTGGACCTGATGGTCCTTGTAAGTCCCTTCCAGCTAGGAATTCTGTGATTCCATAATTCTGTGGTTCCATCATTCTGTGATTCCATCATTCTGTGAAATGCATTTCTGGCACTGATTTCTAAATCGTGTTTGTAGACAAATCTGCATTATTTACTTTCGGAGAGATGGAAAATACATGAAACAAACCCAACCTCACTCATTTCTAATAAGGATAGTACTTGGATAAAAACAAATGCAGGTTGCTTTGTACTAATTGGATTGGGTTCAGGAACTGTGAAGAGGATTTTGCTCCTTCTCACTCTCTACAGATAATTCCCAGAATTTGCAATACTCATATCCAATCTGAGCAAATCCTATCAGGCTGGAATAAGCATTAATCCACAGAAATTATGGCATGCAACCAATTTTGTTTCAATCCATCTCAAATCTACCTGTGCCCCTAATCAGTGGATAATCCTTTAAGATGATGGCTGTGATCATCCAGACAAAACAGTTCACCGTCTGATAACACACAGCATTTCCTTTCTGGACAATGATCCCTTTTCCTTCCTGGGAACTTACATTCCCAGGGCAGTTCAATTACTTCAGCCCAAATTAATAAACCTGCTAAATGGCAAAACATCATTAAGTTTGTACGTTTGTGGAATTATTAAGGTGAGAAAAGATCAGCAAGTCCAACCTTGCTGTTCCCACTAAACCACACCACATTTGCTGGCTGTTAAATCCATCAATTCATTTGACCATCTGTGGTGCTGGACAATTTTCTTACAAAACTGCCTTCTCCAAGAGAGGAGACAGGAGAGGTTTCTCTGAAAGATCAGGTGGATGGCAGAGTGGAGGTGCAGTTTCCAGAATTGTCCTGCAGCGCTGAAAGGAGACTGAGCTGGGCAGTGATGAGGCAGGAGGGAAAGCAATCACTGTGTGCTCTTCTCAGGATGATCCCTGGGGACAGTGAAACCGACAGCTCAAGGCTCACAAAAATCAGCTTTGGCCATGGATTTATGGGAGCTGAGGGATCTGTTATCACAGAACGGTCTGGGGAGGCAATGTAAGGGAAAACTGAGCAGGAACATGGGAGAGCAGAGTGCTGGAGGGTTAGGAGAGGTGTTCAATGCCGTGTTTTCCCTCCTGAATCGCTTTGGTCAGAGGCTGGGACAACAATTTATTCAATAGAGTGTGTGTCGCTGCCTTTTTCTGGTGTTGTCCCCTCTGAGCCTGCTTTTGCCCACTGCTGAAAAAAAAGAAATTCAGTGTACATGACCACTGAGCTGCTGCATTACAGCTGCCCTGGTGTTTGTCAGGGAGCTTCAGCCTGAAACACCTCAATTTATTCTGTAGAGCAGCATTTATTGCAGTAAGGCTCCACCACCATTCAGCTCGGAGTAATTATTCCTGTCTTTACCCAAGAAAGCTCAGCAATCCATCCTGGCCCAGAGAAATCCACACATTTTGTAAAAAGTGGCCCTGTCAGAGCTCAGAGCCCTTACCTACAGCAAAATCCATGTTAATGTTGCAGAGCAATCCATATGTGCTTGTGTGAATGCATTACCTATTGATTGGAGAATTTGAAAGAGTCGTGATGGAGGTGTTCAGAAAACTGATAATCAAACCAGTTTTAAAATCAAAGAATTAAACTTTATTAAATTCCTTCACAGACAATAAATTTCCTAACCAGTAATATGCTACTACACATTGTTTGCCATCAGCTCTACAAACAGAGAGTTGCTGGTGTTCAAAAATTGCATCTCAAATACCTGCAGGCACTGCTGCCATGGAGCTGGTGCCAAAAAATGGTGAGATGGGCACAGTCCCCTGAGGTTCTTGGTCACTCAGGCCTTGAGAGCTCTGTGAAGGGAGAAGTTGAAACCAACATGAACTTTTTCACTTTCTTCAATTTTTTTGTCTATTACATTTGTGATGTTTTTTTTGTTTCTGCCCAAATCCCCCGAAGTGGAACCTCATCAGTTCTTCATATTAATTTGGTTTTCTGGCTTCACCAAACATCCCTGCTGTGTGCTGGAGGGGAATTTCTGCCCTTTTTCAGCCCCTTATGCTCATCTTTGCCTCAGCCTCGTGATTTTTATCACCTGCCTCATGATTTTTATCACCAGCTTGTTGCTGTCTCAATGGTCACATTGCCCAGAGTCCAATCTGGATTTGCCAACTCTGTTTGAAGTCCCTGCTTGCACTATGTAACTACACTTATTAGATTGGTCTGAGCACAAATATATAATTTTCAATTAATTGTTAATATATATTATATAAATTATTATCTAATATAATCATGTACTAATTGTAATTATAATGTCTAATACACTTATAATTTATTGGTGTCACAGCTGTGTTTGGTCATGGAGACTGATTAGCTGCTGCTGCTGTTTGTCACAGAGACCATCCCAAAATTCCCTCATCACCGGGCAGTTTTAGTTCATGTAATAAAGTGAACCCCTTGAAAACTGCATTTCTGCCTGAAAACCCCCTAGGGCAGATTTCCAGCATGAAAACCGAGCTCCAGACATTCAGAGTTTTACCTCTGGAAGTTGTGAGCACAACCTGAGCCAGTTTGGGGCTCCCTGTCGACCACAAGAAACAATTTTTTGTGGATACCACGCAAATTCCAAGTGGTTTGAGGGAGCTCTCAGCTGATCTTGTCAATGTGGGCACAACAAAGCTTGCAATTAGTCTTCTATTAATCTAATGAAACACCTCTTTGTCAGCCAGAAATAAAAAAAAAAGTAATTTTAATTCATTTTCATTATTTATTCTTTCTAAAAAAAAACAAAAAAGAAACCAAAAAAACAAAAAAACCCACTTTGTTACCAAGACAAAAGCAGGTGGAGAAACCTGTCCAGAATTATTTCATCTAATCTATTTTTTATTTTGCTATGCTGCCGGGTATGCCTGCATTGCCAGGTACAAATAATCTGAATTTATTCCTCTAGCTGCTCTCTCAGGCCCCAGAACATTGTTATGGCTATAACCTCCAACTTTTACCATCTAAATTGCACATTGTTTGGCTGATTCCTACCTGAAGAAGTGGGTGCAGATAAAGAAATTCCTGTAGAGGATTTCTTTATGTCAGAGACTGTAATGGGGCAGCTCTGTGCTGCTTGGTAATGGTGCAGAGGAAATGGGAAGGAAGGAGTGGTGGAAAGTGGAATTTTAGTTGATTTCTCGCTGCCCAAGCCTATTTTAATCGGCAATTAGTTGTATTTGTTTCCCCTAGAAAAGTTAGTTTTGCCCATGAAGGTAATCAATGAGTGATTTCCCCACCTTTATCTGGCCCTGGGAGGTTTTTTATTTTATTTTCTTCCCAAAGTGGGGAGATGCAGTGAAAGAGCAACTGGGTGGGTGTCTGGCAGCACAACTAAAATTGCACAGAGGTCTTGGCTGAAATAAAAAGCTCACTTCCAGGAGCTGGGGAAAATCAACCTTGGTCCAAAGGTTTCTGCTGTGCATTTATGGGAGAAAAGAGGATGGAAGGGAAGTTACAATCCCCCGGGAAATAAACTATTTGCATGATACAGGCTGTGAAGAAACAGTTGCCTGAAATATGAAGCATTCACTTTATTGCCGATACTTTGATTTCATCCGTTTATAAACCCACACCATCCTCTGCCCTCCCAAATCTTCTCCTGGAGTTGCTGTCCGTGTGTTTCACCCCTCAGTCTCTGCCAAATCAGGATGCATTCCAAATTCACCATTTATTAATTCCAGTCACTGCCAGGTTTTATGATGCTGTGGCCTGTAGGTGACACTTCATTCTGTTCTGTCACTGTCCCTTTCTTTCCTACACTCTTCTTTATTCAAAGTGAGGAGTGTGAGCACAAATTGGAAGTGAAAATTCTGGATAATTGCTCAGTGTTTTACACCCTGGATTTTCTTGTTAGGGCAGAAAAAAAATCGTTTTTTCTTGCAGAAAACTAAAGAGGCTGCAATATTTAAAGCTGTTTATGTCTCCTTTTCTTGCTTCTTTTTACTGATTTAATTTTTAATTTTTTTTTTTTTTTAAATGGGAAACACATCTGTGCAGCCAGTTAATGCAAAGTGTTCATTTAAACAGTGCCAGAAATGATTTCTCAGACAATAAGTCAGAACCACGGAGATCTCACAATCTGAGCACGTAGGCTTTGTTCTCCTCCACCTTCCCAGGCTTAGGAGTAAATGTAAACTGCACTTTTCGATGTTAAAACATGATTGGTACATAATGTAGTCTTTTCATTCAATTCAATAGCTGCAAGACAAGAAATGGGCTCTTCAAAGGAATGTGAAGGGGGGAAAAATCACAGGGCATTTCAGCTTTACTTTAATAGACTTAAGATAATACGAGTACTTGAAACAACCCCAGGGGAAGCTTGGTAAGAGCAAAATGAGCAAAATAAATAAAAAAAGAAAGCATGGGTACAAAACCTGTGTGTTTTATGCTAGATTCTTTTAAGGTAACGTAATATCTGTTTTGTTTCTAGAAGCGAAATTATTTTTTTTTTTTTTTTAGTCTAAGTACGTTTTACCGGAAATTATCTATTACACCACA
Organism: Malurus cyaneus samueli; assembly: GCA_009741485.1. NCBI lineage: Eukaryota > Metazoa > Chordata > Aves > Passeriformes > Maluridae > Malurus > Malurus cyaneus. Next base: position 2,427,669 of record CM019221.1, read on the forward strand.
TGTTTTTAAATATAACCTATTCTAAAAGAACTTTATTTGAGTCTATTTACTCTGGTGATAAGTTGCTGTTCATGAATCTAATTCTGAGATAGAGTATCAGATCCGAAAAGGCAAAGTTACAGTTACTGAAATATAGCTATGCTGGTAGTTTAGGTGGAGATGGAAGCCAGCTGAAACCTTTAAAAAGACAGGAATTGTGTGATTTCACAAGCATTGGCATGTGTTATTTGTTCTAACACAATGTATATGAGCCAAACGCCGAAAATTAAATAGGCCCTATTTAAGGCTATTTTTAAGATAGTTTGGGGTAAATTGATACTAGTGGTTTGCTCTAGATTAGGGATGGGAATTAAAAGAAGATGATATTGCAGTGTTGGAACAAAAAAACAAGTGGGCTTTCATTCCTCCTTTACAATTAATTTTGCATAGAGTCCCTAATGAATGAATTATTAGGTAAAACTAACATATTCAAGCAATAATAAAATCCCCTTTCTCAATTAAAAGGAACAGTTCCTCTATTTGTTTTCTCCAGAAAAAGTGAGGATGGAAAGGATGATATTGGTAAGGATGAAGCTATTGCTTTCAACTTAATTTTTAATAGATCAAGTTACATCAGTGAAGAATTTTCTCCAATTGATTTAGAGAGAATTTTCTCCAATGGTTTTTTAGAAATACCAGAGGTGTTCTGGGTTAAGAAAATAATGCAATTGTATTCTTCTTCTGAATGGAAATGAGGAGAAAACGTGAGGGACAGCAACAGCACAGCCAGTGCTGGATGTTTGTGGGTAACTCTGTGGGATCCTCTCCTGCTGAGAATCCAAGAGCCAAGAACCAGAGAAGCTCAATCATTTCTAACTGGACAAAGGCTCAGAGAAGGAAGGAAGAGAGGGAAGCAGAGGATGGAATGGTAGTGGACTCAGAGATAACTCACAGAAAAAGTTTTCATGACAAAGGTCAAACTGCAGAGGTCACTTGGATCTCGAGAGGCACCAAAGATTCCCAAACTCCCTGCAGCCTGGTCAAATGTTTAAACACAACAGGTTGGGTGGGGGTTTTTTTGCCTTTTTCCCAGCTGGACCTCAAAGCCCATTCAATGCCATCCCCTCCTATGGGCAGAGACACCTTCCACTGTCCCAGGGGTGCTCCAATCTGGAATTTTCAACTTTGATAGAAAAGTGAGGAAAAACTCTTTTCCTTGTTGGCAGCTGCAGGATCAGGGCTCAACATTTGAATTTGCCTTGCAAAGTTTGCCATGCCACATAAATAAATGAGCACACCACTGAAAATTAAATGTTATGTTGCAACTAATTCATTTGCAATCATTACACTCACTAGATTTTACACTAATTGCTTTATGAGATTAATGAATTTGCAGAGCTCTTTGAGTCTCACATTTCTTGGCAAGGCACATTGCAAGGAGCCAATAAAAGTGGCTCACGAGCTGCATCTGATGTGAGACACTTCCCAAATGTCTGCCTAGAGACAAGGAATGCCATGCCCTGGAGTTTTCCATCAGTGGGCTGCCTCCAGTGTAAAAAAGTCAACTCAGAATTGTTTACTTTTTTGAATTTTCTGGTGTTTCTTATTATTATTTCTTTGGATGACTCAAGGAGAGTCAGCACATAGATCTTTAGGTGTGTGCTGTCCTTTTTCCCATTATCAGGGCAGAGTGCTGAGTCTGTCTGGCTTTTTGGAGAATATATTTTAACAAATATGTTCGTGAACAGAAACCCTGAACTTTAAAAATCAGAGGTTAGAGTCCATCTGGTAGAAAAATGAAAGATTATGTATTCAAAAGGCAAGTCTGTTACTGCAATTTGGAATTCTCTGACTCTTGTTTTCACAGAGAGATCATTGATATTTATAGAAATAACACATACAACCACACACATCCCTGAAATTTGTGGCTAAATTGAGATCCCTGCTTTTATTTCCATTGGAGCTTTTCTGTTGAAGTCACTGGGGATTCATGCTAAGAAAAGGAGCTGTGGGGAGGCTTAAGGTGTATTAAATGTGTGTGGTGAACCAGGAGTTTTGTAATCAGAGCAGCAGCATGTGGGCAAAAGCCTTGTCTGCTGGGTAGTGAGAATTTCCAAAAGGAAAAAAAAACATGTTTTTAGGGAACAAAATAATTAGGTTTTTGGGGTTGTCTATTCCTTTCCTATTTGGATGCAATCTTTCATGATAAATACAACTTTTCAAGTTAAATTTCCTTGATTTCTATTTCATAGTTAGGCACACGGGCTCCAAAGCCATAGGAGCAGTTTTCCTACAGGATTAAATGAAACACGTGAGTTTCTCCCATAAAGGTTCACAGTTCTAACACAATTCACATGTTCTGACCCAATTATAAACAGGCAGATGGTGCCATCATCTCAGGGGCTTAAAGCAGCCAAGGAAGGTGTCTCTGGTCATGGCAGGGGGTGGAAAAAGAAAATCTCTGAGGTCCCTGCCAACCCAAACCACTCTGGGATTTCATGGTTCCATGATCAAGCAGAAGATGTCTTTTTTTCCTGTAAATCCTCCACAGGATTCCATCCCTTTCCATTGTAATTGCCCTCTCACTTTTTCTTGTAGGTTTTAGGGTTTGTTTTTTTTTTGTGAGTAGAGGCTGTAAGTGTGGCCATGCCTCCAGGAGATGATGGTGAGTGCAGGGGATTTACAGCAGCGTGCCACCTCTGATCATCAGCTCCTTTGGCTAAAGATGAGTTCAGCAAGGTCTAATTAAAAGCTGGAATGAAGGCCTTAAGATGCAGAGAGGAGGCTGCAGCTTTTCATTCTGCATGTAGCTAAAATGACTGGTTCTGTGCTGAAATGCTTCTGAAAGCTGTTTTACACCAATTTTCCATTAAAAAAATCAGTAATTTTCTCTCCGTATTACACTTTTTTTCTAGCAGAAGCAACTGATGGCTGAATGGCTTAATTCTTCCTGCCCTTCGCCCCGTTTGCAGCCCTGGCTGCTGCTTTGAAAGGTATTTTCATTTATTATTGACTTCCAATTTGATATTAATTTGCAACAGAAAGAGCTGATCAAAATCATGTTGAGGGAGGACTACTCCTATCTCAGCGCAGGGTCCTGTTGCCATGGGAACTGGGAAGAGCTGAATTCACACAATTACTGAAATCTGGAATTATCCTGGATGTCATCTGGTGTTAGGGATGTCTACATGCACCAACACACGGAAAAATCCACGTGTAGGAGCTGTTGGAAGTGATGTGAAAGGAACACACTCCTGGTGGTTGTGCCTTGCCTGGGTCTCAGTCTCTTGCTGGAAACAGGCTTTTCTCATGTCTGATTGAGGAATTCTCATTGCAGAGCCCTAAAATCTGGAGAAAGCCTGCAGTGATCCCAGGTACAGCAGGCAGGACCAGGATTTTATCCATAGAGAACTGCAGCTCCTGCTTTATCCCACTTCCAGCTGCTCAGCACTGGCAGCTTTGAGGGATGGAGGAAGCAGCCTGAAACAGCAGAATCCCTCAGAACTCCTGGGATCACCATAAAAAGAAGAACTCCTCTGTTTTGGAACACATCAGGTGAAGGCAAGTTGTTTGAAATTCACTCAGGTCTCTTCTGTGCTTCATCTGCCAGGGAATCACACAATCATGGAATCATTAAGGGTGAGAAACACCCGGGATCGTCACCAACCCACGTCCCCAAGTGCCACCTCCACACCTTTGTCAAACCCTTCCAGTGCTGGCATGAGTCAGATCCAAATGTTTTCGGATCTTGACCTGCTCAAACAATTCATGCCAAAGATCCTGGGCCTGGAAGGGTCATGTGAGTGACCAACCTCAGGATCAGGAGGGAGGATTGATTTCCCTCCTAAGGTTCAAGATTCTACACACATGAAACTTTACCCATCTCCTGCTTGGTTTTTATGGAATTCTTTCACCCCACTGCATCTTCCCTCTCTCCATCCTCTCTGTGTCCCAGAGGCTGTAAGTTGGGAGTGGGTTCAGTAACTGTGCCTGACTTTTGAAGCAAAAGATTCATTAGGGTTTGGTTATAATGACCTGTGTGTAGCAGTTCTGATAACCACAGTCACTGTGGAATGCAAAAAATCCCAGAATCCCAAAATCCCAGAATCCCAGAATGCCAGAAATCCAGAATCCCAAAATCCCAGAATGCCAGAAACCCAGAATTCCAAAATCCAAGAATGCCAGAAACTCAGAATCCCAGAATGCCAGAAACCCAGAATCCCAGATTCTCAGAATGCCAGAAACCCAGAATCCTAAAATCCCAGAATCCCAGAATGCCAGAAACCCAGAATCCCAGAATTCCAGAAAGGGTTGGGTTGGAAAGAACCTGAAGTATCATCCTTTTCCACCCTCCCACTGTGGGCAGGGACACTTTTCAGTAGCCCAGCCTGCTCAGAAATCACGCAAGTACAACATAACCCAGTGAGTAATTTATTCACTTTAAGTCATATTTTGCCATTTTTTCCATCACCACTGCTCATGGCTGCTGGTGTCATTGTTATTTTTGTTATTAGGTTTCAAAATGTTACTGATTATTGTATCTTCCTCTTAATTATCAGCATTAATGTCATTGGCATAAGCAGTGCTTACAGTGATATGAGGTCAGTGTCAAGCTGTCCCTATCTGTTGTTCCCTAATAACAGCAGTAATCAATTCACTGTAAATCCCAAGCAGAAATGCCAGTAATATTATTGAGTGGACGGAGGAAAAAAAAAAAAAAAAAGACATTTACTAGAAGTTTTAATGGAATTTTCCCTCTCACAGACTGGGCTAGCATTTATTTAGTTGTTTGGCTGTTTATTTTTCAGTGCTGTGAGCAAACAAAGCACACCTCAGACAGTCAGCGAGGCGATGAGGATTAATTGATGAGTGCCTGTACCTCTCTGCATTGCCAAAGAATTAACTTCTCATAACCTGACAGGCAGAAAGGCATTCAGGGTATCAAAGCCTGCTTCTCCAGTCTCAACGAGGGGAAAATATTGGTGTTTTCTTCTTCTAAAACACCAAAGACTTTCAGTGAAATTACCTGAAATTACGATGCTTTAATGCATCACGATTGTGTCCTGTTCTCTGGTTGGATGGGAAATGGTATGATTGGGATGGTAAAGAGCAATTCCCTGAGAATTTTGGGATGCATCTCATCACAGATTTAGGGATGCTCAGGCTCCTGAGGTGCTCATGAACCTGATCTTTACTGGCAGAGGAGGGATCCTGCTGTGCAGCCCTCCAGAGGGTGGGAACAGACCCTGCCAGAGGAGACCAAGACACAAAATGTGTGCAGCTCCTCAGCCTTTTCTCCATCCATTGCTGCCACTTTCCCAGCCTTGTTTATCTCAGGGTTCCACCTTCTCTGACTTCCTTTCCAGGTTCCCAGACCTGCAGAAGCCCTTCCTGTCTTTCTTTGTGTCCTTGCCAGGTTCAGTTCCAGCTTTGCCTTCCTCACCCCCTCCCTACACAACCAAATTTCATCCCCAAGCCTTTCCCAGGTTCCCTGTCCCTGTCCCCACTGCCTGGACATTTGCTCCTGTCCCTCTGCTCTGACCAGCAGCTCACTCCTGGGCCATGCCAGGCTCCTGCCTTCCTTGCCCCATTTCTTCTTCCTGGGGATCCCTCTCTTCCATTCAGTGGAAGATTTCCCTAGTTCCAGGGATTTTCCCAGATTTGCCAGCTCTGTTCTGCTCCCCTGTCCCTGCCTCCCAGGGATTATATTGATTACATTGATTATATTGA
>CM019221.1:2439253-2449278 GCA_009741485.1 Malurus cyaneus samueli
CGCCGTTGACAAAATCCTCGGGGAACGCTGCTTCCATTTCAAAGCGGGGTTTAAGGCGATGGTGCTGCCGGAAAACTCTGGCTCCCTTTCCTCTTCTGTGCCTTTCCTAATTAATCTCTCGTCAATAAAGAAAACAGGCTCGAAAAAATTAGAAAAAGTATCAATATGTTTCTGTTGCACTGTATTAGAAGTGGGCAAGAGGAAAGCAACTGCACAGATTTGGGCAGCAGGTTTCCATCTGTCCGTGCAGCCAATTTTATTTGTGTTTAAACAAATGTGCCAGACAGGAGGAGTGGAAACTTCCACATCTCCCTGGCAGCAAGCACGAACTTGCTGAGTGCCCGTTTATTGTTTGGTTTGTCTTATTGGCTTCTTTTATTCGACATTAGCTGCATCCAGGAAAAAAAAAAAAAAAAAAAAAAAAAAAAAAAAAAAAAAAAAAAAAAAAAGAAAAAAAAAAAAGAAAAAACTTTGCACTTGAGGGCTGATCCCTTAATCCAGGTTCACTTTTGCACACCGCGCTCTTGTGCCACGTCCAAAACCAGGCAAAGCCTTTTATCTGGCACCAGGAAAGGTACAGGAGAGGGAAAATGTGAATTTTTCACTTGACATTGCTTCTTTCTTTCAAAACCCCCAGGCTGCAGCAGGTGGGTCTGTCGGTCAATTTTGGTGGGGAGGATGGTGCTCTTTATTCCCAAAGCCTTTAGAAGGATTCATTCCCGGGTCTCTGAGCAGCTTTGAGTTGAGAGAGCACTGAGGTTCCTGAGTGCTGGAATGCTCCTGGACACCTCTGTGGTGGATTTGGGTTCCTGTGGGATGGGGAGGAAGCCGGTGTGGTGGGAGAACGCGGCTGGAATAAAAATCAAACAGTAATTCCAAACTAGGATCTACCTTAAAATGAGAAAAACTCCATGAAAAAGGAAAAAGAGAAGGAAGTTCCAGGAAAGGAGGTTCCTGGAAGAGAGAGGGAGAGGAGAGAAAGGAGGGAGAGGAAGGAAAGGAGGAAAAGAAGGAAAGGAAAGGAAAAGGAAAGAAGGAAAGGAAAAAGGAAAAAGAAGGAAGGAAGAGGAAAAGGAAAGGAAAGGAAAGGAAAGGAAAGGAAAGGAAAGGAAAGGAAAGGAAGGAAGAAAGGAAGGAAAGGAAAGGAAAGGAAGAGAGAAGGAAAGGAAAGGAAGGAAAGGAAGAAGAAGGAAAGGAAAGGAAGGAAGAAGGAAGGAAGGGAAGGAGGGAGGGAAAGGAAGGAAGAAAGAAAGAAAAAAAAAAAGAAAAAAGAAAGAAAAAAGAAAAGAAGAAAGAAGAAGAAAAGAAAAAGAAAAGAAGAAAGAAAGAAAAGAAAGAAAGAAAGAAAAGAAAAGAAAAGAAAAGAAAAGAAAGAAAGAAAAGAAAAGAAAAGAAAAAAAAAAAAAGAAAGAAAGAAAAGAAAAAAAGAAAAGAAAACCACCAGGTTATTTCCCTATTCGAATTCAACTGCTGTTCAGATCCAACTGCAGCACATAAACTTCTGTTATGAGCTGCTTCTCCCATTTCCTGTCCCTCTGTCCAGGATTCCCTCAGTCCCCTGATGGACCAGGCTGGTGAAGGAGGATTGAGGTCGTGACAAACCATCCCTACCTCAAATCCAGAATGGAACACGTGGAATGCTGGTGTTGCCCCTTCCTTCTCATCCCTGAGTGCCTCTGGCACCATTTTTGTGTTCACTGCCACTCTGACCTTGCTTTTCCTGCACAACCAATTCCAGCTTCAAAACCCACCCAGGTCACATCCTGATCTATATTAGGGAATAACCATGTTTTATAGGAAAATCTTTGGTGTGGGTCATTTCCTGATGTTTCACTTTGTGTGTGACAGCCCTTGAGGTTTGAGTCTTTACAAAGGGTCAGTTCTGCTTATCCAGTTCAAGGGCCCATTATCTGTTATTCCAATAATTGTGATTTAGTTATGAGGTTCAGAAGAGCTTTCTGGTAAGAATAATTCAGGAGATACTACTCCCAAAGGGAGTTTCTTCGAGCAGCTTCAGCTGCTGTTTATTTTATAAACTATTAGGTATTTTATAAAACAAAAATATAAAACATTTTGTAAAATAGCTGCATTTTTGTATTTCCTAAATCACTGCAATTGAAAAAGTTCACACATCTGCTGTGGAAAGGATTATTTTCTGTGTCTGTAAGTGGAATTGCAAAAATTCCAGTTTCAGGTGTCCCTATGTTTTCCATGGAGTATATTTAAAAAGATTTATCAAACAAAATGAACAGTAGTTGCATTAAATGAATGGTGAGGAAAAGCACATAAATTCTTGGAATATTTAGGTTTCTCTCTTAAACCTAGAGCTACATAACTGCTGTTTACTCATGGTATGAGCTGCAAACAGGGAAAGCACAGGAATTATAAAATTATTATAAGCCAGAGGCTTAACATGACCTGTAGGACTTGTGGAATATTTCTTGTCTACACCTGGTCGATGATCATTGCCAAAGCTAATCCTGTCTTCCTGTCAGTGTTTCTCAGGATGACAGACTGGAGGTTGAGAGTTATTTTAAAATAATTTTAATAATTTTAAATAAGTACCTGTGTGATACAAATCAGTGGCAAATTGAGCACTAAATAAGGCAATTGTTCAGTGCAGTTTGCTGCACGAGCTGCTCACATTTTCAGGCTGGGAGGTGCTCAGCCCTTCACAATGATTGCTCACCTAAATTCCTGTCACAAAGCACAAATCTTTATCTTCTGCATTTACATAATTGGAAAAGAACAGGATGCAGCAAGTTTTCTTCTTTTTTTATTTTTCCCTTTATTTCTCTTTTTCCTTTGGGTAAAGTCTATTCACAAAGATTTGTAGAAAACAGATGTGATTCCACTTTAATGCGTTCAGACTCCATTGCTTATTGAAATATTTGCATTACTTTGAATTTAGAAAATAAGCTTAAGCTGTTAATGGACTTTGAAAAGAAAGATATAAAGAATCTCAGTCTTCACTGTTTCCTACTAATTGCTAATTCTGTTTCCATAAGAAGGTTTAATGTTTCTGCCTAAAATTAACCGTGCATGCCTTTCTGAATGTGTATTTAAAAGACCCCCTGCTGCTGCCGGAGAATTTTATTTTGTAGAATTCTTGTAAACATGGAAAAATTAACTTGTGCATCTGGTTTGGGTAATGGAAAATCGCTGGCACACACAGACACAAGTGTTTGTGCACACACAAAAAAAATTAGATATAAAATATATTGTGCGCCTGCACAGAGCAGGGGTTCAACCCTTGCAAACTTAGTGTGTTCAATTAATTTCAAAGCATTTTGCTTAGTTTATAAACAGAATTTTGCTCCTCCTTTTCTTAGCTTGCATATGAACTTGGCTGTGTTGTACCTGAGTTACCTGAATGTCATTTAGGAAATGGGCATGGGGATTCATTTTCCAAGAGATACCAGATATCCACACTTCTGCCAAAAAACCCTTTCTCTTTGCACCAAACTGCTTCATCCAATCTATAAATAAATGGAATTACAGATTGAGTTATGGATCCTGTTTGTACAATGGAAGGAGCCCAAACTCCATGGTTGGTGTGTGCAATATGTATTTACTCATCCAGTGCAGATTTGGGTATAGCTTTTAATCCAAGTCTGTAAAACTATTAAAGGCAATGTTTTTAAATATCTCAAACACTTATGAATACATTGCCAGAATCACCCCCCAGTGGAAGGTGTCCCTGCCCATGGCAGGGATGGCACTGGATGGGCTTTTAGGTCAAACTAAGAATAAGGTAAAGAAAAACAAAAAACACCCAACCTGCTGTGTTTAAACATTTGACCAGGCTGCAGGGAGTTTGGGAATCTTTGCTGCCTCTTGAGATCCAAGTGACCTCCTCTGCAGTCTGACATTTGTCATGAAAACCTTTTTTTGAGAAATCCCTCAGAATTTTGTGAGTATCTTTGAGCTCGCTACCATTCCATCCTCTGCTTCCCTCTCTTCCTTCCTTCTCTGAGCCTTTGTCCAGTTAGAAATGATTGAGCTTCTCTGGTTCTTGGCTCTTGGATTCTCAGCAGGAGAGGATCCCACAGAGTTACCCACAAACATCCAGCACTGGCTGTGCTGTTGCTGTCCCTCACGTTTTCTCCTCATTTCCATTCAGAAGAAGGAAAATACAATTGCATTGTTTTCTTAACACACAACACCTCTGGTTTTTCTAAAAAACATCCATTGGAGAAAATTCTTCACTGAAAGCAATAGCTTCATCCTGACCAATATGATTCTCACCATCTTCACTTTTTCTGGAGAAAACAAATAGAGGAACTGTTCCTTTTAATTGAGAAAAGGGGATTTTATTATTGCTTGAATATGTTAGTTTTACCTAATAATCATTCATTTGGGACACTGTGAAAATTAGTTTCAAGGATGTGACACATGACAACAATGTGCTTTAAAGGTCTCTCATCCTCTCCCCTCTCGCAAAAACTACCAATTTTGTGATTTTTCACTCTGGCCTCCAGTCCGCAAATTCGAACCACTAAAAGACACAAGCTCCAGGAAAGTTTTCTGTGTGATTATTTTAGCTGCATTGTAATTGGGTTTTTCCTGCAGCTGAAACAACTCCTTGTGTACTCATTAATTAGTTAATAACCCAATTAGGGCAGCAGCAAATTCTCAGCTCCACACACGAGGTGGGTTCCCCTCAGCTCACAGCAGGATCTGTGCAGGGATCAAACTCCAGCAGCATCACTGTGCCAGCTCTAGAACTCACTGCAGCTCTTGTGAGCTCATTTCAATTGCTAATCCAGCAGACAAATACTCCAGCAAAAGAAAACAAAACAGGGAATTTGTGCTGGTTTTTGAACCATGTGAATGAGTTTTAATTTGAACATAAGAGAACAACTACAGATTTTTTTTTTTAATTTAAAAATAAGGCTGTCACTTTCCTATTTTCTTTTTTTTTTCCTTTCCCACTGTCTCAATTCAGAAGTCCTGACATTTAAATACATCAATAGATGAACAATTTAGTCTGTGAAATGTAGGAAAACCCATGAGATTCTTTACACTGTGCAATATTCAAGACAGCTCTGTTATTTTATTTTTCTTTTACTAAAGATGACAGTGTCTAGCAAATAAGAAGAGACAAAAATTTTTCCTCTAGGAGAAAAGTTACTTACCAAAGACAAAACCCTACCAGGAAAAATCTGTCAGCAAAGCACAGTCATATAATGATGTAGATGCTCATTTCTCATTATTTATGCAGCCTCCTTGTTTTCTAAAAGCCACATATGGATAATTTTCTTCTTTTAAATATTATATCTCTCTCCATTGTTCCTAGGAGGCATTTTAATGCAGATAATTGAATTTCAATTAATTCTGCATATGCTGTTCCAGATTATGGTTGCTTGCTACTGCTGATGTGGGCCTGTCATTGCTCACACCCAGCTCTGTGTGAGCATTTTTTAATCCCTGTGTGAACACATTGCATTTATTACTCACAGGAAATCATCCAGAAAGGTGCTGTGACAAGTTCCCCAAAGCCTGATTCTCTTTGTGAAACACTGTGCCCTTCTATCAGCTTTCATCAGTTCTGGCCAACAATAAAAATTATTTCAGAGAAAATCAGAATGGGGGTGCTGGGAGGTTATTGTACTAAATATGGTGTTTTTTTAAAATTCTCAAATAATGAGGAATGGATGTCTAAATAAAATGGAGCAGGGTTTATGCTGCCAGCTTTGCTTGGTTGAATTACTGCAAAGAACTAAGAAATGATAAGCTCAAATCTAAATCTAGAGCTGTCCAGAGCTTTGAGGATAAATTTGATATAAAAACTTCGTGGAATACCCATAGATGCTGTGAAATGTTCTGGAAGAGAAGCTGGGGCAAGAATTTAGGTGTTGATGGTGGAATCCATCTGGCACTAAATTGCATCTGGGATTGAGAACACAAAGTTTCAGCTCCTTTTCTACCCCCGTGCAGGGGGAAACCTTTCTGTAATTAAATGTTTTCCTCACGTTAGCAGAGACCTTCCAGCACAATGGAGTGGCACTGAAGAGGAGCCCACTTTCTCTGTCAGCTTAGATCTTGAAAACACCTTCCTTCCAAAACTGCTTGAAAGGGAATTGTGCCTGCAAAAAGGAGCAGAGGTGGAATCTATTGAAATTCTTTGCAGCCGGAATTGAAATTCCAAAAGTAGGCTTGTAACAAAGGACACTTCTTGTGAGAGGATTAAAAATTGAAAAAAGCACTTTTGAAATGACACTTCTGTTCAAAAATACCTATAGGTATTATAAAGAAGACAAACTACATTAAGTTATTATTAGGATTACAATGACCACCTGGAAAATATGTCACTGATTTATCTTACAGAAAGATGGGTGGGAATGGGTTGGGGTTCTCTTATTTTCCTCAGGGATGCTGTGACTCTGTGCTTGCCTCTTTTCATTATGGCAGCTAATTAGCACAACCGATCTTGATTGGAAAAAAAAAATGAAAGCTTTTGTTGAAATACATTTGTTGCGCTCAGAACTGAAATTATCCTACCTCAGAAACAGGAGACTGCAACATTTAAATTCAAACACTTGCTGTTCCAGGTTCATAAAATCCTCATGAAATTTTTTAGGTTGGAAGGGACCTTAAAATCCACAAAGTGCCACCCCTGTCATGGTGGCACCTTCCACTGTCCCAGGCTGCTCCACACCTCAAACAATTGGCTGGACCTTAAATTTCAGTTTATACATCACTCCTGCCTTACACATAATTAGAGAAAATAATTATCAAACCATCCCAGGAAGCATCAGTGTTTCAGTAGGAATGTGCTGGAAGGGAGAACTCCATTTAATCTGTCCAGCTGGCAAAACTGAAACACAGAATTTGCTGAGTCATAATCAATCTTAAATCGGTAACAATTATTAAAAAAAAAAAAAGAACAAAAACTATCAAGCTTCACTAAGCTATTCCCAGGAATCCAGTGTTCCTGATACTAGAGGTGGAATATTATTTATCCTTTGTTCTTTGTTTATAAAATCACTTTTTCCCTTTAAGGAGAGAATCAGTATTTATTTAGGGAAATTCTCGTGTAGGCACAAAATTCTCTTTTCTCACTTTTGAACTGACTCAACCTCTGACTTTCTCATCTGACTTCCTGCATAAGAAGTAGCTCTAAGAACTCTAGCCAGCGATTTTTATAGTGAAGGGATTTGGATTTTTCCCAGCTATGCAAGGGAGCAATAGAAAGAATGATAAACTGTGGTGAAGCAAGATTAGGAGAAAAAAATCTACTCTTCATTGAAAAACTTCACTACACCTAAATTCCCCTAGAGGAGCTATTCCAGTGGTAAAAAAAAATATTTGCCACAAAAAAAAATTCAACCAAATAAAACCACACCAAAATCCAGTTTAGTTTCAATTTTAATTATTAAAATTCTTTCTTTTTTTTTTTTTTTTCCTCTGCATTTGATATCATTATCAGCAACCTGAATTAACACACAGCTGTTCTGAGGACGGAAAGGGAGCAACCTGCACAGCTCCTGCATCAGATGAAAAAGGAATTAAGCTTGATGAATGCTGTTTATGTCTCACTAACAGCCCTAAAGGCATCTCATAATTTTGTGATAAGAAAATATTTCCTTGTCAAGAGTCATTAACATCTGTTTTTTTGAGAAGTTTAGTCATTACATGCTTTGCCTGACAGCTCAATGCAGTACAGCTTGATGGATAACTGAGCAAAAGGCTTGAGAGGTCTCCAAATGAAGCCAACGCTCCAAATTTAATGGAAAATGCTGAAGTGCAATGCCCTTACAAACATAAACCATCGAATTGCAAACCAGAACAAGGCACATGCTTGTTTTGGGCAATTTCAGTGATATTTGAGGATTAAAGTGGTTGCAGAACCTCAATCTTTTCTCCACATCTCTCATTATTGTTGCTCATTCCACCTCATAGACTGCTGATATTTCAGCTGTTAACTGCAGTGACCTTTGGAAAAATCCATTGCAAAATTAACAGGATTCAAAAATATTCATTAGAATAAAAGAGTTCCACCCTGGGCTGAAATTTAACTTGTGTTTTTCGGTCCTTGATGAAGTTTGGAAGTGAATTCTTTTTGCATGGCGAGAAGGAGGTTGAAGAATGTATCCTTCCAATGAAAAATAGTTTGTGGTTATAGACACTGGAAATTTTTATCAAATGGACTTAAAACCTGGAATTTTTCTGCTTCCTGGCCAAGTGTTTGTATCCCAGGCTGGCTTGGGGGAGCAGGGAGTGCAGGTTGGGCTCTGATGGGAGGCAGACACACAAGAGATGGAGGTGAGGATGGATGACAGGGGAGAGAGAAATCCATGGATATAAAGGGATAATGTTAGAAAAGCCAGAGATCAGCCTGAGCTGAAATTTGTAAGGGTTTCAAGGGCAGGAAGAGCTGCTCCTGCTCCATCATCAGGAGAAGAATGAACAAGGAAAACATTGGCTTGCTGGGAATGGGGAGTGTGAGTCCATGGCAGAAAACAGGGATAATAAATTATAATAAACATCTCCTGAGCTCTGGGGCTCACTTCCAAGGCCAGCCAGCCTTTTGTGCCTGGAGACAGAGTTCAGGAGGAGAGGAGCTCCCAGCAGAGGCAGAGGAGATCCTCAAGCAGGGATCTTTTCAGAATCTGGAGATGGGGTGCACCGAAGCACCGGGAGAAGGACGGCTGCTGCCATGGCAACTGCCATCGCTCTTTGTCATCCCGCACGGGCTCTGCTTTATTAAACTGCCTTTCTCTTGACCCAGCAGCGCCTTTTCCAAGCGTTATTCCCACCATCCCCATCCTGCTGAAGAGGTGAGTGAGAGGGCATTAGCTGCTGTCCAGCAGGGTCAAATCTGGAACTGGTGTTGGGGCTCTGTCCTCAGAGGAGCCCGGGGGAGCCAGGGCTGCTGCCAGTGTTGCCTCGAAAGGCCAGTTTATAATAATGACACAGACACGGTTAAGGGGATAAAAAGGGTTTTACCTCAGTATTTGGGATCCCAGGTGCACAACTTGATGGCAGAATGCACCCCCGTGTACAGCACGGGTACAAGTTTTATAGGTTTCAGGAATTAGCATATCTATCTAGGATTCCCCAATAAGAAACTTCACAAATGCAGTAATGTCCCCCTATTCTAATGAATCCCCCCCAGATGAGGCCAGAGCCCAGTTTACACAAGATGTTCTGACGAAGGCTTCACCCAAGCTGAGCTCAGTTAAGAAGCACAGGGACACGACCCTTCCTAGGATGTTTGGTCTCTGTCCAGAAAACTCCAACTGAGCTGAAATCAGGCTACAGGAATTAAAACAGTGGCTAGGGGTACAGGAGTAGCAGAAGGGTCAAAAGGTAAAAAGGAAAAGCAAAAATCGTCAGGCATCACCAGAAGGAACAGGGAAAGTTCTGGAGACAGGGAGAATGGAACTCTACCGTGGGATGCTAGTCAGAAGTCAGAGGCAACTCCTTTTTTTGCTGATTGGTTGATAATGGATCATTAATTGGTAGAAATCATGAAAAAAAACCCACTTCCTATTAGCCCAGGTTGCTCCAAGACCCTCCATTTAAGTGTTTTTTAGTTTTTCTTACTTAAACCCTTCATGCATCCACTGCCTTGTGTTTGCTCAGTTATTCAGCAGTGTTCATCTCTGCTTCAGTGGTTTGCAAAAGCCCTTCCATGGGACTTTCCTACACAGACACCCAAGAGCAGGAATCAGTGTGGATTCAGAGCTGCCTGCACATCCCAAAAATGCCCCGCTGCTGTTTCACCTGCGGCAGAATTGCACCAAAGCAGCTGTTGAAACAGAGGAGTAAATTGCATCCCAAAATTGCTGTGCATCAAAAGCAGCTGTTGATGAAAGAGGAAAAATCCTGTGCATCCAAAAATGCGACTCTGTGATGTTTGTGGTTCATCTTCTGGGTAGAATGCACAAAGCAGCTGTTGATGAATCAGAGAAATAGTCCTCTTAGCACATTCCCAAAATGCCCTGCCTGTTTGTTCACCTCTTTGTAGATTGCATGAAGCCAAAGCAATTGTTAGAACATATGTAGTAACATTTTTG
>CM019221.1:2449303-2556792 GCA_009741485.1 Malurus cyaneus samueli
TGCTGTGACCAATGTTCCCCAAAGGCCATGAGTTCTCTTTGGAAACACTGTGCCCTTCTATACAGCTTTCATCATTCATGGCCAACATAAAAATTCAGAGAAATATCAGAATGGGGGCTGGCGAGGTATTTGTACTAAATATGGGTTTTTTTAAATTCTCAAATACTGAGGAATGGATATGTCAAATAAAATGGAGCAGAGAGTTTATGCTGCCAGCTTTGCTTGGTTGAATTACTGCAAAGAACTAAGAAATGATAAGCTCAAATCTAAATCTAGAAGCTGTCCAGAGCTTTGAGGATAAATTTGATATAAAAAACTTCGGTGAAATACCCATAGATGCTGTGAAATGTTCTGGAAGAGAAGCTGGGGCAAGAATTTAGGTGTTGATGGTGGAATCCATCTGGCACTAAATTGCATCTGGGATTGAGAACACAAGTTTCAGCTCCTTTTCTACCCCCGTGCAGGGGGAAACCTTTCTGTAATTAAATGTTTTCCTCACGTTAGCAGAGACCTTCCAGCACAATGGAGTGGCACTGAAGAGGGAGCCCACTTTCTCTGTCAGCTTAGATCTTGAAAACACCTTCCTTCCAAAACTGCTTGAAAGGGAATTGTGCCTGCAAAAAGGAGCAAGGTGGAATCTATTGAAATTCTTTGCAGCCGAATGAATTCCAAAAGTTAGGTCTTGTTAACAAAGGACACTTTTGTGAGAGGATTAAAAACTGAAAAAAAAGCACTTTTGAAATGACACTTCTGTTCAAATACCTATAGTATTATAAGAAGACAACTACATAAGTTATTATATAGGTTACAATGACCACCTGGAAAATATGTCACTGATTATCTTACAGAAAGACTGGGTGGGAATGGTTGGGGTTCTCTTATTTCTCAGGATGCTGTGACTCTGTGCTTGCCTCTTTTCATTATGCAGCAATGCCAACCGACTTTGATTGAAAAAAAAAAAAGAAGCTTTTGTGAATACATTTGTGCGCTCAAACTGAAATTATCCTCAGAAACAGGAGACTGCAACATTTTCAAACACTTGCTGTCCAGGTTCATAAAATCCTCATGAAATTTTTTAGTGAAGGACTTAAAATCCACAAGTGCCCACCGCTGTCAGGTGGCACCTTCCACTGTCCGCTGCTCCACACTCAAACAATTGGCTGGACCTAAATTTCAGTTTATACCACTCCGCCTTACACATAATTAGAGAAAATATATTATCAAACCATCCAGAAGCATCAGTGTTTCAGTAGGAATGTGCTGGAAGGGAGAACTCCATTTAATCTGTCCAGCTGGCAAACTGAAAACCAGAATTTGCTGAGTCATAATCAATCTTAAATCGGGTAACAATTATTAAAAAAAAAAAAAGAACAAAACTATCAAGCTTCACTAGCTATTCCCAGGATCCAGCGGTCCTGATAATAAGGATGGAATATAATTTATCCTTTGCTCTTTGTTTCTAGAACACTTTCCCTTTAAGAGAAGATCATATTATTTAGGGAAATTCCGGTAGGCACAAAATTCTCTTTTCCACTTTGAACTGACTCAACCTCTGACTTTTCATCTGACTTCCTGCATAAGATGGCTCTGAGAACTCTACCAGCGATTTTTATAGTGAAGGGATTTGGATTTTTCCCAGCTATGCAAGGGAGCAATAGAAAGAATGATAACTGTGGTGAAGCAAGATTAGGAAAAAATCTACTATTGAAAAACTTCACTAACCTAATCCCCTAGAGGAGCTTTCAGTGGTAAAAAAAAATTTGCCAAAAAAATAACCAAATAAAACCACCAAAATCCAGTTAGCAAATTTTAATTATAAAATTCTTTTCTTTTTTTTTTTCCGCATTGATATTCATTATCAGCAACCTGATTAACACACGCATGTTCTGAGGACGGAAGGGAGCAACCTGCACAGCTCCTGCATCAGATGAGAAAGGAATTAAGCTTGATGAATGCTGTTTATGTTCACTAACAGCCCTAAAGGCATCTCATAATTTTGTGATAAGAAATATATTCCTTGTCAAGACCATTAACATCTGTTTTTTGAGAGTTTAGTCATTTACATGCTTTGCCTGACAGCTCAATGCAGTACAGCTTGATGGATAACTGAGCAAAAGGCTTGAGAGGTCTCCAAAATGAAGCCAACGCTCCAAATTTAATGGAAAATGCTGAAGTGCAATGCCCTTACAAACATAAACCATCGAATTGCAAACCAGAACAAGGCACATGCTTGTTTTGGGCAATTTCAGTGATATTTGAGGATTAAAGTGGTTGCAGAACCTCAATCTTTTTCCACATCTCTCATTATTGTTTCATTCCACCTCATAGACTGCTGATATTTCAGCTGTTAACTACAGTGAATTTTGGAAAAATCCATTGCAAAATTAACAGGATTCAAAAATATTCATTAGAATAAAAGAGTTCCACCCTGGGCTGAAATTAACTTGTGTTTTCGGTCCTTGATGAAGTTTGGAAGTGAATTCTTTGCATGGCGGAGAAGGAGGTTGAAGAATGTATCCTTCAATGAAAAATAGTTTGTGGTTATAGACACTGAATTTTATTCAATGGACTTAAAACCTGGAATTTTTCTGCTCCTGGCCAAGTGTTTGTATCCCAGGCTGGCTTGGGAGCAGGGAGTGAGGCTGGGCTCTGATGGAGGCAGACACACAAGAGATGGAGGTAGAGGAGGATGACAGGGGAGAGAGAAATCCATGGATATAAAGGGATAATGTTAGAAAAGCCAGAGATCAGCCTGAGCTGAAATTTGTAAGGGTTTCAAGGGCAGGAAGAGCTGCTCCTGCTCCATCATCAGGAGAAGAATGAACAAGGAAACATTGGCTTGCTGGGAATGGGGAGTGTGAGTCCATGGCAGAAAACAGGGATAATAAATGATAATAAACATCTCCTGAGCTCTGGGGCTCACTTCCAAGGCAGCCAGCCTTTTGTGCCTGGAGACAGAGTTCAGGAGAGAGGAGCTCCAGCAGAGGCAGAGGGATCCTCAAGCAGGGATCTTTTCAGAATCTGGAGATGGGGTGCAGTAAAGCACCAGGGAGAAGGACGGCTGCTGCCATGGCAACTGCCATCGCTCTTTGTCATCCGACGGCTCTGCTTTATTAAACTGCCTTTCTCTTGACCCAGCAGCGCCTTTTCCAAGCGTTATTCCCACCATCCCCATCCTGCTGAGAGAGGTGAGTAGAGGGCATTAGCTGCTGTCCAGCAGGGGTCAAAGCTGGGCTGGAGCTGGGCTCTGTCCTCAGAGAGCCCGGGGGAGCCAGGGCTGCTGCCAGTGTTGCCTCGAAAGGCCAGTTTATAATAATGACACAGACACGGTTAAGGGTGAAAAAGGGTTTTACCTCAGTATTTGGGATCCCAGGTGCACAACTTGATGGCAGAATGACACACCCCGTGTACAGCAACGGGTACAAGTTTTATAGGTTTCAGGAATTAGCATATCTATCTAGGATTCCCCAATAAGAACTTCACAAATGCAGTAATGTCCCCTATTCTAATGAATCCCCCCCAGATGAGGCCAGAGCCCAGTTTACACAGATGTTCTGGACAGAAGGCTTCACCCAAGGCTGAGCTCAGGTTAAGACAGCACAGGCACACTGAGCCCTTCTAGGATGTTTGTCTCTCTGTCCAGCAGAATCCTAAACTGAGCTGGAATATCAGGCTACAGGAATTACAAACATGTGGGCTAAGGGTACAGGGTAATGCATAGAGGGTACAGAAAGCGTAAAAAGGAAAAGCAAAAATCGTCAGGCATCACCAGAAGGAACAGGGAAAGTTCTGGAGACAGGGGAGAATGGAACTCTACCGTGGGTGCTAGTCAGAAGTCAGAGGCAACTCCTTTTTTTGCTGATTGGTTGATAATGGATCATTAATTGGTAGAAATCATGAAAAAAAACCCACTTCCTATTAGCCCAGGTTGCTCCAAGACCCTCCATTTAATGTGTTTTTTAGTTTTTCTTTACTTAAACCCTTCATGCATCCACTGCCTTGTGTTTGCTCAGTTATTCAGCAGTGTTCATCTCTGCTTCAGTGGTTTGCAAAAGCCCTTCCATGGGACTTTCCTACACAGACACCCAAGAGCAGGAATCAGTGTGGATTCAGAGCTGCCTGCACATCCCAAAAATGCCCCTGCTGTTGTTTCACCTGCGGCAGAATTGCACCAAAGCAGCTGTTGATGAACAGAAGGAGTAAATTGCATCCAAAAATCCCTGCTGCTGTTTCATCAAAACAGCTGTTGATGAAAGAGGAAATTCCTGTGCATCCCAAAAATGCCTGCTGTTGTTCATCCCTTGCTAGAATTGCACCAAAGCAGCTGTTGATGAATAGAGGAGTAAATTCCTGCACATCCCAAAAATGCCCCTGCTGTTGTTTCACCTGCTGTAGAATTTCACCAAAGCAGTTGTTGATGAATAGAGGAGTAAATTGCATCCCAAAAATGCCCCTGCTGTTGTTTATCTGAGGCAGAATTGCACCAAAGCAGTTGTTGGTGAACAGAGGAGTAAATTGCATCCCAAAAATGCCCCTGCTGCTGTTTCATCTCCTGTAGAATTTCACCAAAGCAGTTGTTGATGAATAGAGGAGTAAATTCCTGCACATCCCAAAAATGCCCTGCTGTTGTTTCATCTGCAGCAGAATTGGACCAAAGCAGCTGCTGATGAACAGAGGAGTAAATTCCTGTGCATCCCAAAAAATGCCCTGCTGTTGTTTCACCTGCTGTAGAATTGCACCAGAGCAGTTGTTGGTGAATAGAGGAGTAAATTGCATCCCAAAAATGCCCCTGCTGTTTCATCTGTGGCAGAATTGCACCAAAGCAGCTGTTGATGAAAAGAGGAATAAATTCCTGTGCATCCCAAAAATGCCCCTGCTGTTGTTTCACCTGGGGCAGAATTGCACCAAAGCAGTTATTGATGAATAGAGGAGTGAATTCCCCCAGCTGGTGTGACACAGCAGAGCTGGAGCAGCAGGATCAGATCCCAAGGGGAAAGCCCTGGTGACAGAGTGTGCCCATCTGTAGGATTTCTGCCCGTCCCTACACTCACAGGGGTCAGTGCCAAAGCCGGGCTGGTTTCCTGCTGGCACAGCACTCCTGGTGGAGCACAGCATGATGAGATTCCCCAGAGCCAGCCCGTGCTCACAATTGTTTTCACTCGCAGTGATTTGTAAGCTCCCAGGCTCTATTTTATCAATGGCACGGGGTATTAATGGGATTTTAAGGTACACCTCCTTCATATATCAAGGGGATAATAGAGTCACAAGCAGACTTACGTGATAAATCATTGCAGCTTTAGAGGAAAAGTTAATGCTTTTGTTCACAGAAATGTTAAAAGCTTTAGGAGGCAATATTTTAAACTGCTTAAAATGATAAATCAGAGCAGATTAGCTCTGCAGATAAATATGTATGCAGGTAAAATCCTGTGACACTGACTACAGCCACATATATTTGCCCTAACTAGGTTGAAAAAAACATCCTGAGTCCATTAATTTTATTTTTTTCTGACAGAAATTCTACAGGAAGTCTTCCATCTGTCCTGTATATCATGTGCTCCATGAGTAGAGCCACACAGTATTTTAGAAACTGCTTTTGGTTTGGTTTAGCTTATTAGTAAAACCATAATTAATATGCGTTGGTTTGTGAATATTCCTTTACTCCTCAGGGTAAATTCCTTTTGGACAATGAGCATTCCTGTGGGTCTGCATGATGGGAAATAACCTCTGTACTCCACCAGACAAACTTGGGAAATTTATTAATCAATAATTAATTATTTATTAATTTTCAAAACCAGCTGATTTGGAGTTTTGCAGGATCTCTGTGCCGTGTTCTCTTGCAGGGGGTTTAGCAATTAAGAAGATCAGGACAAGCAACAAATAATTGAATTTGTGAGTTTGTCACAGGAGATGGGACAAGGAGAAGGAGAATTCAATTCTTTTTTTGCCAAGAAATTGCCAAGTGCAGCAAAAAGAGACAACGGTGCTCACCACAAGATCTCACAGGATACAAAAAATCAACAATGTGGCTTTATAAATGTATATATCTGTAAATGAAAATGTGTAGTGGTTAATATAAAATATATTACAATTTATAATATCTATTGTATATACTAATATGTGTTCTTTATAATAATATATTAGATATAACATGTAATGCAATGTAATGTAATGTAATTAGAATAGAATAGAATAGAATAGAATAGAATAGAATGTATTGAAGATATATATAATAGAATTCAATGTAATAATGATATGATATGATATAATAGAATGTAATGTATAATGTAAGTATAGTATGTAATAATATTAATATAATATAATATATATATAATATAATATATTAATATAATATAATATAATATATTAATATAATATAATATAATATAATCTAATAAACAATATAATGTAATTAATATAAATAATACAATACAATATAATAAGACAGGTATCCTCTAACAAAGCCATTAGTTAAATTCCAAGTTGCAAAAGAGGAACTTATTTTTTACAGAGCAAACTGAAATTGCAATTGCCCACCAGAATGGGGTTTATTCCTCTTTCTGAAGAGGAATGATTGTTAATCAGAAAAAAATAAATCACCAAATCATCATCACAGTATTGAATAAAGTCAGAATAAATAAACAGAATAAAATAAACAGAACAACCTTTTTTTGAGAAGATTATTTTTACAGAAAGCATTGCAGCTTGTTTTTCAGCATGAGTTATGATAACATTAATATTGAGAGCTGTGGATGTGCAGATCAAGAGGACATTTTCCTTTGGTACCACATGGGTTGAAGCCTCCGCCCTAAATTTCTGCCTCCTTGTTTATTGTTCTCTTAAAATTTTCAATGGAATAATTTTCCCATTTTTTCAATTTAAATTTATTTAAGTTTAAATTGCAATTTTAAAATTAAAATTAAAACTTTAAAAATTTAAATTTTTAACCAACTGAAAATTTAAATCTAACCAATCTAATTTTAACAAGTTGTGCTTCCTCACCCAAAACTAAATTAGATGACAACTTTATTTATGTATTTATTTATTTTTTATGTAGAAAATAACCCACTGAATTTGTTGACTGGAACAATCTGACAATGGTATTGGCTGTCTTAAATGAATATGCAGGCATCAATGGGATATGTTTGGAATAACTTGTTCATGGGGGGAATCTAATTCTGATAACAAAGCTTACCTGAAAAAAAAAAATACTTTGAAATTAAATTTCATTAAAACCAAACATTTTTAGGAACTAGGATTGCTTTAACATATGCAACAGGAAAATTCAAAAATGTAGATTCATTCGTTTCTTTTCATTAATTTGGTAGCAAAAAAGGTCTTTTTGGCTCAGCTTTCTCTTAGATTGCTCATCAATATAAAAAGGTATTAGACTGATGGCAGATTATATATATGCCACTATTAAAATGTTGACATTTTATATGCATAAAATTATTTCTAGAAAAACTTTATATATCTAAAAAGCTTCATCTATATAAAGAATTTTGATATTTTATATATATACATTAAAAAGCTGAAATTTTTAAAACGTATATTTTACTTTATGTAATGGGATTTTTGATGCTGCTGAATCAATTTAGAGTACACACTGAATCTGGAAAAAATTCAGATTTTGGGTTTGAGACATCTTAGGTGGCAGTGTTTCACATGAAATGAAATTTATTTTCTAAATAGTCTTCTATTTATAATTTTTTTAGCCCCAAATATCTTTTCAAATTCCATCCTATTTGTTGCCACACAGGTTTTGTTAATTCCATTTTTCAGGACTGGTTAGATTCGTATCTTTGATTCCTTTGTTTCAGCAGTGTAAGATCAAAATCATCCTCACAATTTGCTGTTGTCTCTCCCTGAGCACACACTCATTTTTCCAAGAAAAATGGTACTATGGAAAAAAAAAAAAAAAAAAAAAAAAGGCCTATTTCACTTTTTCTCTCTGAAATTATTGCAATCATGGAAGAAAGTCAAAGCTGAATGTATTGAAAGGGATCTCACACGTTCCCTTTGGTCTCCAATGACATCAAGGTTGGTTTTTAATGCACATTTTGGGTAAATGTTGAACCCCAGATTTGCAGCTCCTGGCTCTGCTCTGAATTCTGGGCTCAGGGGAGCATCTGTTGTTTTATGTAAAAAGGAAAGGACTCATCCTTCTGACAATGCCTGGAACCAAATCCCCATCACCCTTTCTCTGGGCCCTAATTGGGATTTCGGGGATGTGAGGAGCCCCATTCCATTAATCCCATTTAAAGGCAGGGCTGTCCCTCAGCCAGGATCAGACACTGTGAAGCTGCTTCATTTCCAGGCTGTCACTCCCCATAAATGCAGGGTGGAATCCAAATCTTGCAGGAGCTCCATCTGCTTTGCATTCCCTAAAATTACACATCAGGGAAAGGTGACAAAGGTGAATTCAGGTCATGGGAAGAGGGTGAAGAGAAAAGATTGCCTTAGCCATTTTCAGCACTAGCAGCAGAGGGGAAAAGAATTCACCCCCGTTTTATTTAAAATCAAAATTTATTTTGTTCTCTAGTCCTAGTGGGAGAAATCAAGAATTGAACAGATTCTGTTGATCATGGCAAACAAAGCTTTGTTTCTTGGTGAAATGATTTGGATGAGGAGGAAGGGTCTGTGCCATTCCAGTTTCACAGGGAGGGGTGGAAGAAGAGTTGGGGTATTCTGGACACAGATTTGGGATGTTTGTCAGTGCATCTCTGTTACTGGAGATATTTTGGAAATGAAATCAATTCTACACACACACACACATCCATAAATTAATAGAGTTATCTCTGTTTTAAAAAATTGGCTTTATGTCCAATAACTTCACACAGAAATCTGAGCAGCAATGCAGAAAAAGATAATTAAAATGATTGTTTCATCAGAAGTTTTAGTGTGGAGAACACAGAACAATCTGAACCTACTGCAATCAACTATGACATCTAATTAAGAAATTGAAACAGCTGAATAAACTCATAACATTCCTTTTTATTGCTTTCACTATTCCCCTCTCCCCCCTTGAAATATGTTCCATGGATTCAGATCTAAGTCAAGTTGTGTTTAATCTTTTTTGATAGTAAAACCTTCATCAGGTATTTTTATGAGAAATTCGACTTGAGTTTTTGCAAAGAGATTCTTAATTCTGAGCCTAAATCAGATTCTTTGCATGGAGTGGAAATTGTGCAGTGATGGGACAGGGGACAATGGACACAGGAGTTCTTCAGTGGGATTGGGGTGAAGATTAAATGCCATAATTTTGTGCCTCTGGGAACAAAAGTAGGAGAGCAGGAGAGCTGCTCCATCCATCCAATAAACCACCTCATTTTGATGAAGTTTAATGTTATTTATAGGTTCTTAAAATCTTCTATTCCATTGGGGCTGCAAGACTTTTATTTAGGAAATGGAAGCTTTTTCTAACATGGAACAATATTTGTCTTAATTAAGGACTACATCAATCACAGTCAATTTTTCAACTTCTTGATCCTGTTAGTCATAATGTTTAATTTGTGAACTTGGTTTTCCAATCAGCTTCAGAGTGTGACTGCTCTTTCATACTTTCTGTCTTTCTTTTCCATCTTTCCATGGTTTTGAACCTTATTTTAATTTATTGAAGTATCAGATAAGGTTGTCACCCCCATCTCCCTTTCTTTATAATAAAGATTTTCATATGCATTCACTTTTAATTATTCCTTCCAGCTGAACAGATCTCTACAAAATACCCAGCACTAATTAATTATTTTGAACTTATATTTCCATACTTTTTTTTCCTCTCTCTTTTCAGTGTTTCATCACACTTCAAGGCAAGACACTGAAAAATTTCTCTGTTTTTCACAAGACCTTTTTTTAGATCAATTTATCATTAAAAATGTTTAATAAAAGGCTGAGGTTTTGCATTTTACTCTCCTACATTAAGGTAGCATCTTTTGGAAACTTAAATAAATCCGTATTCTGAGATGTTCATCTATCACATATTGTCTTATTTGTGTAACAATTAGATTTTGGAGAAAAGGGTTTTATTACAGGCAAACCATTTTGCAAATTTTACAGAATTTTGTTTTCTGGGATATGTACTTGATTCCTTCTTTTTAATATGAAAGTGAAGAGATTCAGTATGAGATTTAACGTGAAAGGAGAGAGATTTAATCTTGGGAATTTTCAGAAGGGGAGTTTTGCCTCTCCAAATTCATGAAAACCTCTGCCTGTGTAACATTTTTGTGGAGGGAACAGTCAGATCCAAAGCTCACTGAAATGATTCAGTCATTAAATCCTGACTTTTTCATTGACATAAATTCAGATTTGGGATTTCAAGTATTTTTCTTTCTACAAATACAAACTTTTGGTGTTGGAAAGAGGAACATATGGCATCATTCAGTCATTAAATCCTGACCTTTTTATTGATATAAATTCAGATTAGGGATTTCAAGTATTTTTCTTTCTACAAGTATTCTTTCTACAAAACTTTTGGGGTTGGAAGGAGGAACACATGGCACCAGGGAGGGTGAAGGATGTCACAGGTGCTCCCAGGGATGCTGCAAAGCTGAGTTTGTGATGTGGGAAGGGATGAGCAGGGAATGAAGGCTGGGAAATCTTCCTGGGATGGCAGAGGTTTCCCCTCCAATCTCCCCTCAGCAATCACAGGATTTTCAGGGTGTTCTGGGAAGGGGAAAAGAGAAACAATGCCCCTCAGACAATTCCCAGAGCTGCTGGTCCTGTTTTCCACCAAGGGCTGTGGGACCTCACTGAGGAGGGAACTCAAAACTCAGGGGAACATCTTTCCTCTCCCCACCTCCCAATTTGAGGTTTTTTTCCTCCACAAAACAATTCAGTTTCAGACAGTTCTCAAGGCTTGGCTGCTCTTCCTCAGCCCCCACTGCCCAGTCCTACTGGGAATGAGTTTCCCAGGCCAGCCCTGCTGCCCCAAGGGGTTTTTTTTTTTGCATTTTCTCATCTTTTCTGTCTCCTGGAAGCTAAACAGCAGCATCAAGGCAGCTCTCAGGGCTGCTCTGAGAAGCACAGGGTGGAACCACAAAATCAAGGTTGGGAAGGAACTTTAATCTTCAAATGCAGCCATGACCCAGCACCACCCCCATTCCACCCCTGACCCGAGCCCCAGGGGTCACTTCCCATGTTTTTTATCGATTCCAGGGTTGGTGGCTCCAACAGCACCCAGGACAGCCTGTGCCAATCCTGACAACCTTTCCTGGGAAGAATTCTTTTCCTGATATAGAATCTGAGCCATCTCTGGTGCAGCTTGAGCCCCCTCCCCTGGTTCTGTGCCATTTTTTCAGTGCAATCCCACCGTGGACCTGGCTGTGGATTCTGTTTTGGCCCCATGTCTGTGTTTCTGAGCTGTTTGCTGTGTCCAGGTTGTACCCAGAGATGTGACAAAAAACCTCACCAACAAGCCCAGAGCCATGCTCAGGGATAGCTGAGATAACCCAGTTTTTTTTTTTTTTCCCCCAGTTATGCTGTATTTGTGTGCTGGTATTTCTCCAGTAATTTTTATTGCCAGCTCATATTTTTAATCCTGTTTTGTGTGGTTTTTTTATGTTTATGAACACAATGGTTCTCTGCTTTGGAGGATCATGGACTGTTCCAGGCAGCAGCTCCTCCTTCAGCTCTGAGGGGTGCCCTTATCTGCCCAGCCACTGTGGCTTCCCCCTGCTGGGATTCTCAATTATTTTTTTTTAAAGTTACTGTGGAAAAGGACAACATCTACTAATTCCCTTAACTGTGTGTGTCCTGGAGTTAGCCAGGAGCAGCAGCCTTGTATTCCAAAAAACCCCACAAAACCTCCTTCCTTCTGTTATTCATTCTTTTTTACCACCCAGAGATGTATAGAACTCAGAATAAAAGGCACAATTATGATGTAAAAAAAAAAAAATGGAGCTTTCCAACAGCAAAAGCTTTTATTTTGTTGCTTTTTAAAAATTTTCCTTTTCTAATGGATTCCAGCACTAGTGATTATGACAAAACATGTAATAAACTGAAAAAAACAACCAACTCAAATTCCAAACTATTTAACCACCTAAAGTAGAGCCGAACAAAAGTATGTGTGAAATGCACTGATTAAAGGACTTCACACATACTTATCAGGAGTGCAGAAATGTGCTGCTGAGCACAGATGATGTGTTATTCCCCAAACAAATCATTTCAAATATGTGGTTGTTTTGTAATCTTTTTTCCTCAAGAAGCAAATTGCCACCTATGTTAAAGCACAGGAATAGTTTTCTGAGAAAAAATAAAACAAAACAAAAAAAAACCCACAGTCACAGCGAATTTCAGATTCATTTATTCCTAAAAATTCCACACTGAGGGTCTTCATGAAATAAAAGGTCAAAGATTAAGCTATTGAACTGCTGAGGCCCTGAGAGGAGCCTTCTTTCAATTTGCTCCAAGAAAACCTTTCAACACAATTCTTTATTGAGTTTGAGGAAGACAGTAACAGAATTTCTGACTTTAAAGGAACTGCTAGATCTTCTTCCTTTAGGAAGTTGAGATAATTATCTGCTGAGTCTGAGGAGAGGTTTGGGTAATTCCTCAGCTGCAGTTATTCACACAGAGAATAACCAGCTTGAACATGGGAAAAGTATTAATGTTTGTGTCTGAAGCCATGATCCTCTCAGCCAGGAGAGATTCTTGTACCAGCAAGAGAGGCTTCAGTTCCCAAATCCCCTTAGAAAGGTCAGGCAAGGAATTAAAAAATAACTGGTTTTGACTTTCTGAACTGAATTGGGGTCTAGCCTGTTCTCCCATCCATCTCTCCTGCATTATGCAGTGTGGGGGTGTCCTGCTGGACCCCAAAAGCTGTTTTTATAGGGTTCAGCCTACAGCTCTGACCAAGGACCCTCCAGAGCCCGTTTTCCTCCTCAATCCTCGGGGTTTGCATCTCCTGAGCAGTGCTCACACTGACCCAGAGCCTCCCAGGTTTGGGCTCTTTCCTGGAGGTTTCAGGAACATTGAAATTCCTTTTGCCATCGTATCTGGGGAGCACTCCATGAGCAAAAAGCACTTTAATTAAAGGAGGATGAGCAGATGCAGTGATGGGGAGTTCTGTGCTCAATCCTTCCTCTTCTGGCAACACTCAGTGCAAACCACAACATTTTCTGGGAACACTTCAGGATTTCGGGGAACACATCCTTTGCACAAGGAAAGGTAGTTTAAAAAATTGCCTCCCAATTCTAGCAGCACAACAGCTCTTAATTTGGTGATAATTACAATAGTTTGCTCTAGCAGTCAGACAAATATTCTAACTTGCTGCTGTTTCAGAATTTTGTGTTCCATATTGACTTTTGGGGTTGTGATGGGGAAAAAAGGGATTATGGTGATGTAGGAACCACACCACTGGCAATGAGTTTATCCCAGGAAAGTAATGTAAGGCACAGTGTCCCATTTCTCCCTGGAACTTGACACAAAAAATGTCCTGTTTGGAATAAAAACTCCATCAATATTCAAATGTATCTTTACATTGAGCTGACATCAGCTACACCACGTACTTTTCTTTATTCCATACTGAATATAATAATACTGAATATACTAAATAATACTGAATATACTATATTATAGTATATATAATATTTACTATATATATATTATAATAATACTGAATATACTATACTATATATACTATTATAATAATACTGAAATACTATATATATACTTAAATAAATAATTCAGAATAAAATAACACTGAATATTCTGTGCTGAATAGAATAAGACCACCAAAGAATAATATACTGAATATAATATATTATATATTGGAAAATAAAGGATATAATATATTGAATATAATAAAATGAATTTTAAAACTACTCTCTTTTAAGTGTTCGAAATCCTGTGATGAAGGATTTTAATAAACATTTTAAATAAGTAAATAAATACATAATAAATCTTAAAAATGGTTTTAAGGGAAAATAAAAAAAAAAGCTATGAAGCAGCCTACTTTTCCAGTGTTTTAGGGATTTCATTGTGATCCAACACCATGTTCTCAAGACTTCTAGAAGGTCCATTTCCACTCAAATTTATCTACAATTCTATGAAGATCAAGGCAAAAACCTTCTGCACAAGCTGTGCTGGTTTCACACAGCTCTCATCCCCTTTCAGTGAGATAAGAGTGATGAGAGGATGGTGTCACCTGGCAAAACCTGCTGATAACAGAAAACATTGACACATCCAGGATGGTCCATTATTTGATGTGTTATTTTTTGAAAGCACACAGGAGACGATTGGGATATTAGATTTTGTTACTTCAAGGCTTGAAAGATGTACAAGTCATTTATCTCTGGAGCTTTGAGAGTTGTGCATGGTCAGAGTAATAAAAGACAGGGATATTGGGCAGAGAAAAATCTCTTCTGGGTGGTTTTAAGTTAATTTTGCTTTGAATGCTGAAATGAAATGAAGCCCTGCCATAGTTCACAGAAGATGGATTGGTAGGACATGGCTGTTGGAGGAGGATTAGGGGGATTACTCCTTCCTTGGTGCGGGGTTAGAGAGCAAATAAAAATCTAATTAATGAGCATTAATGGTCACGCTGCATTCCAGTCAGCTGCTGCATTTGTGGAGTATAATTCGTGCAGGTTTTTCAGGTACTTTGTACCAAATGCACAGGGAAAAATAAGAAAAGTCTAAGAATCCAAGTGCATTAAAAAATATTCTCATCAGTGGAGGAGACTTAGAGGAGGGGCTTTAAAGGCAATTAATTATGTTATATTAATTATGTTATACCTCAGCTGATACAAAACAAAGACAGCCTTTCATCCCCATGTAATCCCTCTCAATTTCTACACATTTATAAACCCTACATTTAAAAACTTCTTTTATGAGCTCACCAAACTCATCTGTCATCTCAAATAAGTTCATTCTAAACCCTTCTTCCAGTTCTTTTTAAATACAAATACAGGGATTAGTTTTCACTGTCAGTTTGGTGGAAATTCACCTTCCTCAGGGTAAACCTGTATTAATTAAATAGCTCTTGACATTTAGATGTTTAAAGAAGGCTGTCTTTACCCTGTAGTGAAAAAGATAAGTTTATGTAGTTGGAAAATATCTAGATTTTACTTCCCACTTGCTTTGCAAACAGAAACGCAGGGAAGATATGCAAAAGACACACGTAATTCCTTAGCTCATGGAAATACAAGTAATCCCATTATGTGCTTATTGAGGTAAAGGAAATTAATACTAATCTCTCACTTTTGATTTAATCTTGCTAAAACAGAAATGTTTTCACCGAGGCAAAAACCAAAAAAAGCACAGCAATCAAACATTTTCATTATTTCCTTTATAAAATACTGTTTGGTTTCTCATTCAGCAGTGAGAGTCACCACGGGTTTAGAATTCTAAAAATTTGTGAGTTGCAGGTCTGTAATCAGAAAAGAATAGGAGGTGAACAGGTTGGTGGCCAAATTGAGGACCCAAAAGAGTCTGGGATTCTGTGGTTATTTCATTGTTGCTTTTACCAGGAAAGGAGTTAAACCCTATTCTGATACCCAGAAAGCCAAGATTCTTCTTATATTGAAATAAAATAAAATAAAATAAAATAAAATAAAATTAAATTAAAATTATATTAAATAAAATAAAATAAAATAAATAAATAAAATAAAATAAAATAAAATAAATAAAATAAATAAAAACCAGCAAAATTATACAGGTAGTAAAATAAGATAAATAAAATAAAATAAAATAAATAAAATAAAATAAAAAATAAAAAATAAAAACAAATGAACAAAATAACAGGTAAGTAAAATAAGATAAAATAATTAAAAAAAAAACTCTACTGGAATACATGGTGCTGTGCCTCAAGCTGGAAAACACCAAGAAAAATGTTCAGCTGCTTCAACAGATCAATTTTTGCATTCAAATATTGGAAGATGGGAGAGAAAGCTGTTAGTGGTCAGCACTTCTAATGAGTTAAATATCTACAGTAATTCCATGTCTGATGAGAGTACAGCATGAAATAATTACACATTGAAATGGATTTACCTATTAAAAAATAGTCTTACACAAAAAAAAAAAAAAAAAACACCAGATTTTGCACTTTAAACTTCCCTTGAATTTTCTTTCTTGTCTTTGTTTCTTTGAAGCTGAGGAAAATGGCTCTGAATACCAAGTGTTCCAATGAGTTTTTCTCACCTCTACCCAAGTCAGGTTCTTTTATTTTGCCAGGTTTAGGTGATTCTGGAGGCACTCAGACTTCCCCACTCTTTCACCTGTACCTGGTAAAAAAACACTGAAAGTTTTTCATTGTTTCCATTTGAAAAAAGGCTACAAATATAATAAAAAAAAAAGGATGTTGAAGTAGTTAGAAGATTTATTCGCAGAAAAAAAAAATAAAAAAAAAAAGAAAAGAAATGAAGCAAAACCCCAGAAGAAATAAGATAATTTCTTGCTTCAGAAGATTATTCGTG
The DNA here is from genome assembly GCA_009741485.1 of Malurus cyaneus samueli. Lineage (NCBI taxonomy): Eukaryota > Metazoa > Chordata > Aves > Passeriformes > Maluridae > Malurus > Malurus cyaneus. Next base: position 2,465,710 of record CM019221.1, read on the forward strand.
CTGTGCTGCACTGGAAAATCCTCCAGCCTTGTAAACAACAATTCAGCTCCCTCTCCCACCTCCCTTTTCCTCAGCATCCTCAAGATTATGAAAAATCCTAAAGCTTTTGAAGGCACCTGAACAAGACAGCCAGCTAAATCCTATTGCTGTGGATGGTTACAGCATCTTTAGGATCATTTGTTCAAGCCCAGCACCACCCTTGAAAATGACTGTCATCATTGATAACATTTCTCCCTGGGCCTTTTTGATCATTATTCCTCCTTTCAAACAGGGAGCAATATTGATTCTGAGGCAAATAAATATATTAATAACTCTGAAACGCTCAGATGGTGCATTATAGGATAGATTATAGTATTTTTAGACACACTGAAAAGGCTTTTTTTCCCCTTGCTGCTTTAGTGGTTGGCAGAGAGGAGGCACAGCCAAGGAGCAGCTCTGGCCAGCTGTGCCAGCTGTCACACAGCTTCATAAAAAGCACTCAGGATGGAGCAGAAATGATATTAAATTGTTGCTCCGATGTAATGTGACCGCTAACTTGGACTGTGTCTCCAATTCACTCAATTTAATTTGCATTCTAATCCATTTTTGCTCTGAAAAACATTTAAGTACATTGATTGATGCTCTGAAGGAGCGAGTGCTCGAGCATCCTGTGGATGTGCTGAGTTCCCACTGTGAAAATTGGGCTGTGTTTTTACTGCAGAAGGTAAAAGTTGCAGAACCACGATGATATATTTGCTTTTCCATGAACCCTTAATATTTGTTAGTGTTGTTTTGTCATATATCATTGACATGTGTCCCTGCCCCTGCAGAACACGACAGAACAAATTACATAGATACAAAACAGAGATCATATTTACGGGGAAAAACAGCTCTGTTCAAATAATTGAAAATGAAAAACATTTTAGCCCAGTGTATGATATACTTCAGAATTTTTTCCATTCCTGTTAAAAAGTTGAATTAAGTCATCCCTCCTTGCCACCAAACCTTTTCCTTTTTTACCTTCGGTGGCAGAAGCACAGCAGTGAAAATTAACTAACATTCCAGTTTTTACAGTATTTCTGCTTTGCTTTATGTTTGGTTTGGTGTGGTTTTGTTTGACCAGTAATGCAGCCCTTGTCTCACATATTTATGGTTTTTAAGGAGTTCTGATAAGCCTGAATTAGGAACAAAGGTCTTGTCAGGGAAGCCTTGGAAGCGTTTGGGGTGAGCACCAACTTGACATAAAAAGCATAGAGTGTTAAAAATACAGAATTTTAATTAACTTTATATTTATTATTATTAAATGGTATTTCCCACATGGGCTCTGCTCCACATTGAATTTCTCCTTTGCTAATGGTGACAAGAGGGGGTCGGGCTGTGCTCCAGGGAACAGGGACAGGAGGAGAGGGAACGGCCTCAGGCTGGGCCAGGGCAGGGGCAGGGTGGACATCAGCAGGAATTTCCCCATGGAAAGGGTGCTCAGGCCTTGGCAGGGGCTGCCCAGGGAGGTTTGGAGTGCCCATCCCTGGAGGTGTCTTTTATTCTTTACGTGAGAGCAGATTCTAAAAAGAAATGGACAATAATGTAAAAAATCCCTAATAGAAAACAGATTTTTTTTTTTCCCTCAGTATGGAGAGGACATTTTTTATTTTACATTTTAATACAGCAGCTTCATTTCTCCCAGTGTGCAGGAACCAATTACATTAATGGCATTTTCAGCTCAGACTGAGATGGTTTGGTCTATTAATGTTCATTGTCAGTGTCTTATCCAGAAGCCGTAGGATGAACTCTGCCTGCCACTAACGCTCCATTTCTGCCTCTTAGTGTGATTATTCCAGCAGGAGAATATGCTGGATGAGCCACTGAAAACAGATGTACAGCACCAGATGAAAAAGCGCTGCCTGGTGCTGGGTTTCTGCGGGCAGCTGGTGTTATACCTTTGAAATGTCTCTTTTTGTTTGCCAGAACAGCAGAATAGTCAATTCTCTGCTCCATCACAGGCTGCCTGCTCTGGGTAAATATGAAGGTGTTACATCTATTTCTCCCTCCATAACACAGCCTTTCTAGTTCATCCATTAGTTTCTCACTAATACACATTAAAGTGTGCAAAAGTGAAGGAAAAAAAAAACCCATCCAAAGTTGTGTACAAGTACCCAAAAAAGCAAAAAGTGGAGAGACAATTCCTGCTGTACACGGAGCAGATTGCAGCTGTTTTGGTTGGCTGTTCCTTTGTGGTTTATATATTTAATTGAATTACTTTGTGTCTTTATCCTAGAGCATTCTTTCAGGGTCACTTTGCCTTGGAGATGCCTTAATTTTATGCACAGAGATATAATCATGGAATCATGGAATGCTTTATTGCAAGGGACATTAAAGATCATCAGGCTCCAATGTCCTGCTTGATTCCTGCACCTTCCCTCATATCAAACAGAATTTCATTCCTTGTGCTGTTTCAGCAGCCACGAGATCACAGGGAAAGACAAAATTTACCATCCCTGGGGAAATCAGAATTGGACCCCGAATAAAGCGCTGCTTGCTGTGATTGAACTGAGCAAAGCCTAAACCTTTGAACAGCCTCAAGCACAGGGAAATTCCTGTTTTACCCCTCTGAACTGCCTCTCTGAAAATATTGTGAGCTGGCTTTGCTGGGTGTTCCTGGCTGGAATCAGGGCCTCAAGTGTCCAGTGCAGAAATAGAAATCATGGAATCCTTGGGGCTGGAAAAGACCTCCAGGACCATTGAGTCCAACCCTCAGCCAAATCCCACCATTTCCAGAAGAATGCCTTTTCCTCTGTGCTATTTTCAGCAGACTTCCTTCTGCTCCCCTTCCCTCCTTGGGACAGCCACAGACCACCTTCCCCTTCCTCATCCTCACTAAAAAAAAAGTCAATAAAAGCTTTAAAAGAAGAAAAGAAGGTTGAGTGACTCCTTTTAGGAAGAAGAGGGTTGCGTTGGTGATAAGAAGGTTCATCCAAAGAAGAGAAATCCACTGTGAGGATGACTCCAGGACACAGTGATGCCTAAAACAAGGGCCAGACAAAGTTAGGAGAATAAAGCAGATGAATTTAATCAAGGCCTAATGGTACATTGAGGGCAGACAAATTCTCCTCATGAGGCTACACCCAAAATGGACCCTGAGCCATGAGATCTTCACCTTTTGTAAGTTCTGTCTTATTAACATATTGGGCTTTAATTCCCAATGACACCTTCAGGTGATGATGGCAACCACCCCTAGCTTGCTTCCCCAAATTCACTGTTGTTTACAGATTTTGGGGCTCTGAGACAGCGAGGTTTCAGGTTTCAGGCTCAGAGAGGAATTTTTTTGTTTGTGAGAACAGCTTTAGTGCTGTACACTGGAGTAGTACCAGAATACAAATACTTGAAAATATAGAAGCTAAAAATCCTAAGGCTAAAAATCAACAGGAGGGAGGAGAGCTGTGATTCAGAGGGGGATTTTGTTCCTGCCCTACTCCTGATGACAACTCGACTTTAAAACACCCCGTGGCAAGGAAGGGCTGCAATTCTTGCCATGGGATGTCACAGCTAAGCCAAGAAACGGAGGAAGAGTCACAAAATCACAGAATGGTTTGGGTTGGAAGGGACCTTAAAGTCATTGGGTTCCAACCCCTTGGGAAACAACCAAAACACACCAAGCTCAGAAGGTTTTGGAGCCCTAAATTAATTCATTAATTAATTTGGAGCCCTGGGTTGACAAGGGGTAGGGGGTTTAATCTAAACTGAAACTGGACCCTTTCTGAGAGCTTTATCTGAGCTCCTGGTGACCTTTAACAACACTGAGCACTGAGCAAATGTGGCAAATGTGAGAAATGAGGAAAGCAGCAGCCACAAGGTCACTTCAATAGTGCTTTTTCCTGTTGTATGACTTAGAAAACAAAGAGAAAAGTGGTTTTTATTAAAGCTTTTCGGGAATTTACAGGATTAATATACTCCCCGAACAAGAATAATGCATTTTTAAACAACATTCAATTGAATTGGCTTTGGGTTAGAAATACAAATATGGTTTGTGTAATTAAAATTTGCCCAAATATCTTTAATTGCTTTTTTTTTGGTCTAAATAAATAAGTGTTTGTTTAAACCATTCTAAAACTGGGGGAATCTATTAATTTTGCATTTCAGGTAATTAAAACTTGCTTACGTAAAACTGCGCTGATCTGACACGAATTGGACTAAGGTAAAAACTTGTCAATAAAGCAGAACACATGAGAGTCTTTCTATTCTTTGCTTAACTTAGATTTTAATGGGAAGCTTATTCCTAATACAAATTAAATAGAAAATGTAGCTATTTCAGTAGAGAGGAAAAAGGCAAAACAGTAGACATGGATGTATTTTCCTTAATAAGAGGCCTTTTCAAGTCTTTTAGCAAAACTTTGGGGACACATTATCTTTTTAGCTAGTAATAACAAAATAATAAAAAGTATAATAAAAAGTATAGTGTAATCATTAATTCTCCTGAACCTGAAAAGTGCAGTTTTGCTTAATATCTTTGTTATTTTTTTTAAATAGAAAATTAATGTACAAACAATGGTAAAAAAATATAAACTATAATTTGTCTTGCTGGCAAAGCTTAATGGTTTGTGAAGTCTTCTAGCAAATGTTCTCTGGAACCACGAGAAAATATGGACAAATATTTGTGTGGCTGAGAGCAGAGGATACCTGGGCAAGGTGACCCCACCACCACAACCACTGCAAAGCAAAAATTGATATTCCAAAGTAGGGAACCTGGCAGCAGGGATTGGGGTTGGATTGCTGGTTAAAAATAAAAAGTAAGAAATATGTGCAAATGACCTTTCTCTGACATGCCATCATTTTCACACTGAATCAACATTTTATTTGAGGATAAAATGTAAAAGTGGCAAAGACAACCAAAGTGAAATAGCACTCAGAGCTCTTACATAAATTTTATTGCTGGAAGGAGATTTGTAAATAATTGCAACTCCTTTGACAGTCCCCAATTGTTCCTGAAAATTTTATGGGGATTAAGAAGTAATTTGTCTTCCTTCCACAGGAAATGCTTTGCAACCATGGATGCGTTATGGACTTTTTGTGAAGGGTTTAGGCAGTTCCATAAATTTACTCTCTTTCTTTTGCTTTACTCACTGTTTCTAACTCTACTGACTTGAAAAGAAATTGGGTAAATAATAGAATCATTGAATCTTTGAAAGGTTTAGGTTGGAAGGAGCCTTAAAGCCATCCAGTCCACCTGCGAGCAGGGACACCATGTCCAGGTGTTCAAACCCCATGTCCACCTGGCTTTGCACTGCCAGGGATGGGGATCCCACAGTCTGGACAAATAAATATTTGTGGAAGACATGTTTCCATGATTTTGACGAATTATAATTTGAACAATTGATCTCACAGGTGACTATAGTTTGCAGTAGTATTTATACGTGTGTGTATGTGTATAAATTGTGTAATATTCTGGTTTTAGAATCTTTACAGCACAGGAACTGCACTCCAAATGCTTCACCCACCTGTGCTTGTTCAGGTAGATAATGTCTCTGTCCTGTACAACAGATGCAGCTGAAAGGGGAATGTTAAAATAACTCAGGAAACTTCCATATTACTGTAAACAAAAGTGAATTCTATGTTGGAACCAGATGTTTGGATGACTCTACACATTCTTCACTTCCAGGTTTTTTATTGACACTGTAACCTTTGGAGGAGAAGACTTTACTCATCTTCAAGATTTACAGATTCCTTATAGTCTTGGAGCAAACATTCACCTTTTAATTGTGATGACTAAATGCTTATTTAAAAAAAAAAAATACACTCCAACAACTGGAATTTTTAACAGCTCCAGAGCTGACCAAGTGCAAGGTTTTTTTTTAAATCTTTGGCACTAGAGTATAAACTTTTCAGCACCATAAATTCAGATCCGGTCCCAGTCTCGCTGCCTCCAGAAAGAAGTGCAGGACTTGTCTGCACATTGTTGTTTTCATAGCAGCAAAATGTGTGAATAACGGCTTGGAAACACAACCTTGAGAGAGGCAACATAAATTATCTCCAGGAGAAATAAGATATCCGTACAATAATGCAGGCTGGAGAATATAGAGAACTTTTTGCAATTTGTTGGCTAGAAGACTCAGAAGTGATGGATGTCCCATAATTACTGGGCTGAATGCAAAATAAATTTTGCAGGTGTACCCACTGCTTAAATGATATCATTCCTAAATTTCACTTAAAAGTTTCATTGATTTAATGGCTTGGGGACCCGCAGCTCTCCCCCCTGAAAGCGCATCTGTTGTCAAAGTGCTCCTATTTTAACACTCACTTTGATGCTCATTTCATTGTAATTCTTCCCATTTATTATATTTGAGAGAATTGCTATAATGGAAGCCTTGGACATTCACAAATGCTTTCATCAAAATATTTCAAGCATTCACATGCTTTTATCCTGCAAGAGTTGTTATCAGGCACTTTATAGCTTTTTAGCAGAAAATGTTTGGTACACCACCTACAAAATTCTGTGTCCAGGGGCTTTTTCCCCTGTCAGATGCTACTTTGGAAACTATTTTGATGGCAGAATCCCAGGGTGGTTTGGGCTGGAAGTGGCCTTAAAAATAATTTAGTTTCAACCCCCTGGCATGGGCAGGGACATTTTCCACCAGACTTAAATGAGAATAACATGTAGAATGTCTGGATCACAGGATAGCTGAGGCAGGAATTCTGGAGATTTTCCTGTCCTGCCTCCTCAAAGCAGCAGCAGATAAAGTCCTTTGGTGGACTGACCCTGCCAGGTCCCTGTCCCTCCTGTCCTGCAGGGTCCAGCACTGGACACCTCTGTCCACTTGTGGATCCAGTGCTGTGTGACAAGAGCTCTTCCCCAAGGCTGTTGGGCACATGGACCTTTGTTCAGATTTGGTATTCACCAGAACCCCCAGGTGATTCCCTGCAGCAAAGCTGTGCCCAGCATGGACTCCAGCATGGATTTGTTCCTCCCCATGATGCCTTAGGATTTTTAGCTTCTATATTTTCAAGTATTTGTATTCTGGGACTTCTCCAGTGTACAGCACTAAAGCTTCTGTTCTCACATCTTTAGACAAAACAATTCCTCTCTGAGCCTGAAACCTGACATCTCGCTGTCTCAGAGCCCCAAAATCTGTAAACAACAGTGAATTGGAGGGCAAGCTTGGGGTGGGTGCCATCATCACCTGCAGGTGTCATTGGAATTGGGGCCCAATGTGTGAATGAGACAGAACTGATAAAAGGTGAAGATCTCATGGCTCTGGGTCCATTTTGGGTGTAGCCTCAGGAGGAGAATTTGTCTGCCCTGAATGAACCTTTAGGCCTGGATTAAATTTGTCTGCTTTTATTCTCCTAACTTTGTCTGGCCTCTGTTTCAGATGAGCCTTGTTTTAGGCATCACCACTGGCAGGAGTTAGCACTTCCCACTGCTGAATTTCACCAGATTCCAGTTGAAATACCCATAAAAATGAGGGGTTCACGTGCTTCTTCCCTGTCAAGAGTAGCACAGTCACCACAATCATGGAATCATAGGGTCACAGAATGACAGAATGATTTGGGTTGGAGAGGACCTTTAAAGCTCACCTCATTCCATCCCTCCTGCCATGGGTAGGGACACCTTCCTCTACACGAGGCTGCTCCAAGCCCCATCCATGGGGCTGGAACATTTCATCTTGTCCATAAAAGAGTGGTGATGGTCTGTCTCCTCCCGGCTCTGAATTCATTTCCCACCTCCTACTTTAAAGATCTCCTTTCCAGAGGCACCAGCTCTTTGGCAAAGGTACCTTTGTCCCACTTTGTCAGGTTGTTCCTGTCTCTCATGCACTTGTCAGCCTTCAAAAATTCCTTTGTGACCATAGAAACCAAAATGCTGCTCCCACCACCAATGATTCGACCTCCAGAGCTGTTCAGTCATCCTCAATGTCACCCTCTCAGGATCAGAGAGACCATCTGCTCTTGACAGTCAGTCAAATAAAAAAAAATTCAAATTAAATAAATCCAAATAAAAAAAATTTCAGTTGAAAAGAAAACCTTCTGTTTCACATTTCTGAGACCTCGTTACCCACTTCTTTTGGTTTTCCCCCACTCCACTGTGGTTTAGGCTTCTCTGTAGCAGACGGAGGGGGTTATGAAGTTCCATCATGTTAAAGGTCATGGAATTCTTCTGGGCAGGGATCAACTGGCATCCCCCAGCCAAGGGACAGAGCTGTGCCAGCCAAAACCTTGGAAGTACTAAACTTTTAGCTAAGAAATATTTTCATCTTTCACCGGATGAGCAGATGGATGTGAATCAGGAGAAAATAAATGTGTGCGGGAAGATTAAATGGATTTCCTTGAGGAATGTCAGGGTTGTGTTAACAAACTTTAGAGTGCACTGGAAGAACCTTTCAAGCTGAATGAATTGGAGTTCTTTTTGAAAACAAAGGGTGTTCTTAATCTGAAGAAGAAAAGAGGGAGCACACTGGAAAATTGCAATCCTCGAGTATCCCTGTGTGTCCCTGGGTGTCCCTGGGTGTCCCTGTGTGTCCCTGGGTGTCCCTGGCAGTCCCTGTGTGTCCCTGTGTGTCCCTGTGTGTCCCTGTGTGTCTCTGTGTGTCCCTGTGTGTCCCTGGCTGTTCTGTGTGTCCCTGTGTGTCCCTGGCAGTCCCTGTGTGTCCCGGTGTCCTGTGTGTCCCTGTGTGTCCTCTTGTGTCCCTGTGTGTCCCTGGTGTCTCTGTGTGGTCCCTGTGTGTCCCTGTGTCCCCTGTGTGTTCCCTGTGTGTTCCCTGGCTGTCCCTGGCTGTGTCCCTGTGTGTCCCTGTGTGTCCCTGTGTGTTCCCGGTGTTGTCCCTGTGTGTCCCTGTGTGTCCCTGTGTGTCCCTGTGTGTCCCTGGCTGTCTCTGTGTGTCCCTGTGTGTCCCTGTGTGTCCCTGTGTGTCCCTGTGTGTTCTCTGTGTGTCCCTTGTGTGTCTCTGTGGTGTCCCTGTGTGTCCCTGTGTGTCTCTGTGTGTCCCTGTGTGTCCTGGTGTCCCTGTGTGTCCCTGTGTGTCTGTGTGTCCCTGGCTGTCTCTGTGTGTCCCTGTGTGTCCCTGGCAGTCCCTGTGTGTCCCTGTGTGTCCCTGTGTGTCCCTGGCAGTCCCTGTGTGTCCCTGTGTGTCCCTGTGTGTCCCTGGCTGTCCCCAGCTGTCCCTGTGTGTCCCTGGCAGTCCCTGTGTGTCCCTGGCTGTCCCTGTGTGTCCCCAGCTGTCCCCAGGGTACAGGGAGGGCTCTGTGCAGGGCTCAGCGATGGCACCCAAGGCTGGGCAGGGACAGAGCCCAGGGAGCTCCCCCTGCACAGGAGGCTGAACTGTGCCCTGGGCAGTGCCCAGCCCTGCTCAGATTGTCCAGAGAGGGGCTGGAGTCTCCTCCCTGGGATATTCCAGAGCCACATGGACACCCTGCTGTGCCCTGTGCTCTGGGATGGCCCTGCTGGAGCAGGGAGGTGGCACCAGCTCAGCCACTGTGGCTCCTTCAGAGCCTGCCCCACTCTGGGAACCTGTGATAACCTTTTCCAAGCCTTCCATGAAGGTTATAATGATACCTTAAGAATTTTTAGCTTCTATTCTTCATGTATCTGCAGCTATGGTGTGCAGTTCTAAGCTTCAGGAAGTGCTAAAAAATCTCTGTTCCTAGCTCACACCAATCCATTAATGACATAATCATCCCTGGTGTGCTGGAAAAGTTTATCTTTCTTTGTGACATCATTAAGTAGATTTGCCTGGGTGTGAAAATGATCATGAATCCTCCTATTAAATTAGTCAATATAAAGTTATTAAATTTATATTAAATAATCAGAATAATCATGAATCTTACTAAATCATCAGGGACTCTGCTCTTGTGCTGGCCCACACCCTCTCAAGTGAGGAAACACCCATGAACCTGGAAAGTCTTGGATGCCATATACCCACTTCTTGTCAAAAGGGAAATTGTAAAAAGAAGTTAAAATTAAGGGTAATGAACTTGTGTTTATCTGGCACTGTAGGGAATCAGTCATTTATACCACCAGAGCCTCTGGCACAGAGTAGGAGAAAGGCTGCTAATTAACAGTGGTTGGTTATTAATCACACTTATTCCCTCCCCATTCACTCCAGGAGGCACTTGCACCACAAGTGCTTTCCTTGCTTGGAGAAGAGCAGCTGTGTCTACTCCTTTGTATTCAAACAGACAGATGTTAGAAGGACTTTAATTTTCACACATTTGTCTGGAAAAGGTCTTATTGTCACAGGGTCAATCTTAAGGAGAATGATTCTTAAAAATAATGCTTCTGGAAATAGAGCACTTGAGCACTCCTAAAGAGAGTGCTTTATAAAGGCATTTTAGGTACAGTTAGAGGATAATGCACAGAGAAACAAAAATAAAGCTGGGATTGGCTCTACCCTGGTCACTTGAGAGCGTGATATCAGCGTTGGGATGGGCAGCCCATGAAAAGTGATCCCAACAGCGTGGAGAGACAGACAAAGAAGAGACAGAGAAGTCAGACAAAACGGTGCAAATTAGCAGAGAAAGTACAAAATATCATTTTATTGTGGCACTGCTTAAATCCAAATCTGTGGATGCTCTCTGAGCATCTCCTCATGTCCAGCCTGAGACACAGCACTCTTGGTGGGATCTCAGTAGTGCCCCAGAATCCCAGGAAGGCGAGGTTAAAAGGGACCACAGAGCATCATCCCACAGAAGGGACAGCTTTGTGTCCTCCAGGGCTCCTTCTCCACAGAGCTGTCCCAGCAGCAAATCTCCTTTATATCGATTTATAACAAATCTCTGAGTGCTTGATCCACCTCCTCTGCGAGTTTGTGTCGGCTGGATTTTTGGTTGGGATTTTTTGGGGATTTTTTTGGGCCCATGGAAATATGTCTGCATTCTTTAGCAAACAGCATTTTAAACTCACACGGCGTTTTACTGAATGTCTTGTCTCAGCACTTTGCTATAAATGTTTAACAAGAACTCAGCCAAGCCTGCATCAGGTTATAATTCTGCAGTTTCCAAGTGCAGACAGGACTCACCATCAGCTTTCAGAGTGCTGAAATCTGCCCTGATCCTTGCCTGCATTTATGAGCTCCTTATGCATTTCTGCACTTGCAAGTCCCTGGCTCCAGCCTGCAGAATCTGATATTTACATTAAACTTTCTCTAGTGGGGGAAAAGGAAAAAAAGGGAAAAATATAAACAAAAGAAAAAAAATGAACCATTAAGGGAAAAAAACATAATCATAAAGGGTAAAAAAAATATTTGTACTGTTTTGGGTTTATTTTCCAAATATTATGTCAGATATAAATGACTTTTAAAGCACTATTTTTCAACTCTGTAGCCCCAGGCACCAGTGACATAACTTAGGCATTTTGGGCAGAGATAACACAAGCTTCTTGAGAAGACTTAGAGTGACCCTCTACAGACATGGGTACCAATTTTTTAAGGTTATGAAGCTCATTGAAATGTATATTTTGCATGAACAAAGCTATCAATAAACACAGATAAAACGGAGTCATTAATTTAGTATGACAAAAGAGGGAGTTTATGTGAAATGTTTCAGCATTTCTAAAGGAAACATCCCCTTGCATTTTAGAGTAGTGTTTTCATTTTTAATTGATTTTTTAAGAAGTTAATTAGGTCTAAAATGAAACACAGCATTTAATTACATGTCAAATTGAAAAAATTTAGTTGATTAAAAATTTTCTTGGTCCAGAACTCTTCCAAGGATCTCATTTCTGAAACTAATTTTCTCCTTGTCATCTACCGCTGATCTGAATGTTCTTGTTCTGCTTTTGAAAAGCTCTGCAGGCATTTTGGAGGGGAAACTTCCACGGTGAGGAGTGCAAGGTCTGGACACACCTTTAGGGTTTTAATGCACATGTGTCGCTGCTGGCCAAACAGCGACAAAAAAGAATAGATACAAAACACACAAAAGTGGGTGAAAAAAAACACAGAGAGAAAGAAGGATTTTATTGTGGGACAAACCTCTTTTATCCACTTTACAACCAGAGTATACATTTGTGTCAAACATACATTGGTTAAGAGACAGTTGTTTAATTAGTATCAGAACATAATTGGTGAGTTTGCAAAAGCTACAGTATTGTAATGTTTATAATTTCCAGCCACCTGCATTATCAATTCTACATCCAATCTCTTTTTCTCAACAGTAGCCAAGATTGTGCTATTCTCCTCCATGCAGGCTGTTAACACTCCTTTCTTTCCAGGCTCTAGTCATCACATAATTGCTGAGTTTCAGCATCAGGGCTTGTGGGGCCACTTTTTTCCCCCACACACACACGGGATTTAACTCACTTTCCCAATGGAGGGCACAACAGAATTGCAAAACTCCTGAAGTGTGACCATCCCTGTGAACTCGTGTTTTAGGTTCCATGGAAGGTGTACCCAAAGTTGTATTCCTATTCCATCTCCATGTGAGGTGGGGAGAGCTCTTTATCCTCAGCATGACCCAGCCCTGATAACACCATCTCTGCTAATGGGCCATCCAGGGCTCTGGGAATGACTCCTATTAAATTGTAATTCTGACTCAGAATGTCTCCCAATGTATTTTTGTGCTTTCAAACTTGTACAGCTCGATATCCGGGGTGGCAGATGTAAATAACCAGGGGCATCTCCTCTCACAGGAGTTTCCCCTCTCCCTTTCGCTGCCATATTCTCTTCTCTCTCTTCTTCTCTTTTTCTCTTTTCTCTTTCTCTCTTCTCTTCTCTTCTCTTCTCTCTTCTTCTTTCTCTTCTCTTCTTATTCTCTTCTCTTCTCTTCTCTTCTCTTCTCTTCTTTTCTCCTCCTCTCTTCTCTTCTCTTCTTTCTCTCTCTTCTCCGAACCGAACCTCTCCGAACCTCTCCTCTTCTCCATCCCCAGGTCTGTGGGTACACATTCTCTTGGAGCTTTCACACCATGGGATGACCCATAGGCTCCCCCTGGACTGTCAGGACAGATTTAGGTATGGTTTTTATGCAGATGTCTGTTTATCTCCTGGCAGACTCTGGTGGTCTCTCCCCATTTTATTCCAAACAGCCAGGAAATTATAAAACTTCAGTCCCACAGGTTGGTCATGTCAGTCCCAGCTTTCTCCAAAATCAGCATCAACCCCCACTGAAGCCTCGTTGGACTGTTTCTGACAAGTGAATGTTTTCAACGTGGCTGGAAACATTGGGAAAGGCCCAGGGAGGTTTGCAGTGCCCATCCCTGGAGGTGTCCAAGGAAGGGCTGGAGGTGACACTCAGAGCTCTGGGCTGGGGACAATGTGGGGATTGGGCACAGCTTGAACTCGATGGCATTGGAGTGCTTTTCCAGCCTTGGGATTCTCTGTCAAATGAATAGTATACAGTATATGATCTCAGCTCATCCAGGGGCTGCATCAAGGATGAACCCAAAACAAACAGCAAATCTTCATTTTACTTGAGAACATTTAACCTAAAAATTTATTGGAAATAAACACAGAACTTCATCGCTTCATTTTACAAAATGGATCTTTACAGTAAAACAGCAGGAGAAAAATCTTTGAAAAACATCATTGCAACAAGACTTTAAAAAATATTTACTGAAATCAATTGAACGGTTATGTTGTTGCTGCCAATGTTTAATATTTGGGGTTTTATTTTTCTTACATACTTCACAAGTTTTTCTGGGTAATAATCTCAAACACTGCCTTTAAAAGGCTCTAAAGAAAATGCCATTTAGGAAATATCCAGTTATTTAAATATCATTATTAGGCATGAAACAGATCAGCATTACATCGGTGATGACACATTTTGCAGTTCTCTTTAAATACCCATGGAAAAAATTCTGCCTTGCCATGGGCTCTGAGCAGTTAAAACTGCTTCTAAGTAATGAATATATAAACAGATGTCTGTATGTATCTGTATTTATATCTTCCCTTCTCAGGGTGCAGATAGGGCTGTTTGGATTTGCTGTTAGAAATCCTGGGACTATTAGGGATGCAAATGTCAGACTCCTTGAAGGCAGAAGCTGTTTGGTTCTAAGTTCAAGTTTATTTCCATACTTTTAAGTTGAAAGTATAAATGTTGCAGTTATTTTTTAGTCACTTTTATATGTTCGTGATGCTGAATTCCTGCAGATTTGGCATTTTTCCCTGGACCTTATTGCATAATGTATCTTTCCAATCTAACATTTGTCAGAAGAAAAAAAATACTTTCATGCTAAATTGGGTAACGTGCAAATCCTCAAAATGAAGCCTCTTCATAAACTGAACCCTGCGCGCCATATGGACATGCAAACTGACAAATGTGCTTCATGCAAAATTATGGGATGAATGGGAAAAACATGCAGGAAAATAATGGGATTAAGGCACAGAGTGACTGAAGATTAGCCACAGCAGGCAGGCAGCTTTGGACAGCTCCCCCTGAGGCAGAGCTAAAAGGAATATCACGGAAATAACCCATTAAAACAGACCCCTTAACGTTATTTCAATCTAACAAGTGGAAAAAGTTAAAGCAAATTTCTCATGGTCTCAGTCAACACCTCAAAGGCCTTGCATATATTTTTATTACCCAACAACATGGCTTTTTTTTTTTGGTAGGGAATACAAATTAAAGTGATTTTTTTTCCTAAAATGAACTTCACTAGCACAAAGAGTACATATGCTGGACAGAAAGGTTTAGAAAAAAATTGCAAACATTGACACCCTTATTAACTCCAGGATAGAGTTTCAGGTAGGAATGGCTGGGAGTATTCCCTGGGGAGCCTGGGCAGTGCCTGATAACTCTCTGGGGGAAGAACCTTTTCCCAACATCCACCAAAACCTTCCCCAACACATGAAAAACTACTCCAAGTTTTAAATTTTTCTTGAAAGTTCACACTCTGTTCTTTTCCATGTGTGATTCATCAGCAAACTTCCATCTGCACCAGCTGGCCAGACTAGTGGAGGAGGAAACCAGAATATGGAAATTAAATCTGGAGCTGAAGGCTGGGTGAAAAGGAGCCCAGTTTATGGGTATTTAATGTTGGACAGGATCGAGGTCAACTCCAGGGGCTGAGGAACCCGTGGATGTGAGCAGGGATGGGAATTTAAGCAGTGAGAGAGCACCAGGAGAAAAGCAGAGCTCAGTCCTCGCTCAGCTGTGTTTCTGTGTGTGCTGGGAAGGGCAGCTGGACTTTCATGATCCTTGTGGGCCCCTCCCAACTCAGGATATTCCATAAAAAGGAGGTGTTTGCCTGTGGGGATGGAAATCTCACCTCTGGACACAGCGTTGCTCACGGTGACTCTTCCCACACCCAAGTGCTGGCCATGGTGCTGAGTAACCCAGCAAGTGTCACCCTGTGTATCCCTTTTTTTTCCATGGGTCCCATTCCTTATAAGTCCTGAGATGTTTTAGAAATGCAGCCACAGAAAACAAGCTGCTCAGTAACCAAACCTTGGCAGTGCAAGAAAGTGGGTATTTTGCAGCTGACTCTGTTTTAAGAGTCACATTTAATGATTAAACTCTTTTTCATTTTCCTGTTCCTCCCCTCAGCCTTCCAGACTCCTAATAATTGAAGCTTGGAGAAATCTGCAAAACAGCCCCAAGCTCCATTTAACACTTCTGTACTTTTTTCCTTATATCACAATAACATAGGGTTCATTAAACACCCCATGAATATCATTATTGAGTTCCATCAGATACCTTGCCCTTGCCAAGGGCTATTCTTTTTATTAATGTGCCAGTCCTTTTAGTTTGGGGTGGGTGTTTTTTTTCAAAATATGTTTTTGTTTTTATTAAGCTTGCTTATGATGGCAACTGTCTCAAGAATGTATTTGGACTTCTTTAATATTTACCCCTATCAATTCCCATTTCAATATGTACACACTTCCAGTTTTCTGAGCCACTGGCAACACCAGCTGGGTGCTGTGGAGAACTTGCTGAGAAAAATTATTGAAAATATAGAAACAAGATAGGAAAAAGATACTTAGATCTGAAACTCCTTGCATCTGGCTCCATGTTCCCTGCTGGTGTTTGTGACACTGTAGGAAATTTAGTGTGAGTGTTAGTGAGGGCAGAAAGCAACTCTGGGATTCTGCAAGAGAAAATAGTTCTCAGTGAGAGCTCCATTAGAGCAGTTTGGTGTAAAATGATGGCTCAAATACACCACGAGCAGTGGAGGAGTTTAGAAACACAGAATCCTAGAATGGTCTGGCTTGGAAGGGAGGTGCAAAGTTCATCTAATCCAGCCCTCCTGTCACAGGCAGGGACAGCAATCCCAGGATTGGGATGCTCAAAGCCTGTGCCCAGCTATTCCAGCCCTCTGATCATTTTTGAGGACATGCTTTGGTAGATCCACGT
This sequence comes from Malurus cyaneus samueli, assembly GCA_009741485.1. NCBI lineage: Eukaryota > Metazoa > Chordata > Aves > Passeriformes > Maluridae > Malurus > Malurus cyaneus. Next base: position 2,481,961 of record CM019221.1, read on the forward strand.
CCTTCCCATGCTGGGGCAGTTCTGCAGGTTGACTTGTTCAGACTCTTACAAATAATCACTGTTGTGTCATATTCTGAAAGTGCAGAAGGTAAGAAAAAATGCACCAATACTGGTTTATTTCAGCCAAAATTTATTACTGTATCTCATTAAACAAACGTTGAATATTTTCCATATAAATTCACACTAACACAAACATGTGCTAATTGCCTGCTTGCTTCAGTTTTAATGCAATCTGGATTTATTTCAGATTATATTGCAGGTGCTGAGTCCTAGCCTGACCAAGCCACTGCACAGAGACCTTCAAAAACAGAATGAAAAGAGCTGTTCTGGAGGTTTAATTCTTGGCATATATCAAAAATGTCCTTTCTCCACTACAGGGCATTTGTTCTGTGTTTCCCAGTTCTCAGCTGTCCATCAAAGCTCCCAATACCAACCATGACATTCCCTTTCTAAAGCACCTGTATACAGATTTGGGGCATTTCTGATGGATTTAGAAACACATCCTTGATGCTTTGAAAAATCAGAGAATCTCAGACTGGTTTGGGTTGGGAGGGACCTTAAAACCCATCCAGTGCCATGGCAGGGACACCTTCCACTGTCCCAGGCTGCTCCAAACCCCAATGTCCAACCTGACCTGGAACAATTCTGGGCCATGATTCCATAACCCATAATTTGATACATCATCCCTTCCAGATTCCAGCTGAAATTTATCAGCTTGTTCCACTTCTGCAAAGCATAGAAGGCTTGAGAACAAACCACAATGAATTAATTTAAAAATACACTCACAAAAAGCCTACTTATTACAGTTCTGAACTTTGCCACTGATTACCGAATCATTTTGTGGTTAATTAAGAATAAACTGTAAACATTCTGGCAGCAACAGAAAATTATACAAAGGAGATTCAGGCACCCTCTCCCAATTTAGAAGGAAGAATAAAAGAGCAAGGAAGCCTCTGGCATCTTCAGCAGATAATGGCAGACTTGATTAGCTCCAATTTCTTATTGAAAAGAACTCAGCTGGTACAATTAAGTGCATTTCATATGTCTTAGGCAGATGTTCGTGAAAGTTTTTCAGATTTTTAAGACAGACCCGTAATAGTAAAAAAAAAAATTACTCCAAACTGCAAAGATCTTTTATTTCTGTGCCTGATTTGTGCACACACCTAAATCAGGTGCTCAGATCTCAGCTTTGAGGGGAAAGTCAAGCAGACTGTACAACACATTTTCCTTCACCCTGTCCCTTTGCATGCTAGACTAGACATGCAAAGTAATAAATGGTAAAATTTTAAGAAATCAGAATGTCATTTAAACTTATTTTAATTATTTTAAATTGTTTTATTTTATTTATGCATGCAGGAAGATCTTCGAGGCTCCCAGTTGCTGTTCCAGGCATCCATCCCTGTGAGGTTGGGATTTTGTTCCATTTTCCTGCTTTAGGGGTCAGGCTGCCTATGTCAAGCAGCACAGTTCAAAGCCTATTTCTGATGTCTCACTGGGGCTCTGTCATCTATTAGTGTTTAAAGGTTTCTCTCATTCTGAAACACTGTAGGAAAAAGTGATGAACCTGGCCTAGAATTAATTCCAAGCCCAGGCTTAAAATCATCTAAGAAAACTTCAGTTGGTGTAAATGATATTTTCTTTTCATCTCTTCATAAGTAATATTGTCCAATTGGTATTTTTTATCCATTTATCCTTCTTTCCTAAGCTTCACCCTGGAATAAAAGGCAGTGGGGTGGACAGACACATTGCAGCAGCTTTTATAGTTTCCACGGTAGATATTAATGATTTTGTGACCACTTTACTTGATAGAATAATTTAAGGATATTCTTATGTTTAGCTTTTGTTTTTTCTTTATAAGAAGTTAATATATATAGAAAAGTGTTATGCAGGACCCTCGTGCATATATATACATGTGTATATATATATAAACACATATATATCTATATATACACAGATGTACACATACAGACACATAGATATGTAAAAAATAAGTTTCTATTTTACATTTATATATCCATACATGAAAAGAAAGCATTAAGTATAATTTTTACAGGTAGTTTGCTACTCAATGATAAGCAGCTACTAAAGGAAGACTTGCCCATTCTGATCTGGGAGGGGAAATCAGAGCAACAACAAAAAAGCAGATTCCATGCAAGTCAAGCAAAAGGTGCATAGAGAAAAATATTAATTTTAAATGTAAGATCACAAACATGAGTGCCCCATTCCTCAAAGCAATCTGTAATGGCTGAGCAGTCTCCCACAATGCAGGAATTTCAGTTACAGAAGCACTTGTTTGTTTGTTTATTTATTTATCTACATATATACAATTAATAAATAAATAAGAAATATCTATTTACATGAGCATTTGTACAAGCAAAGGCTCTTCAGAGCCAGGCAAACTCTGGGTGTGATTTTACCTTCTTCAAGATGAAGCACAGTTCACCATAGGAACAAGAACTTGTTCATTTTGTGCCATGCAGTAAAATTCCATGGGATTGGAACACTGGAAGCCCAAACCTCAATGGAATCATTACACAAAACTTTGCATTGCTGGATTTTTGGGAGCCTGCCTGGCTGACACGAGAGGACCTGGATGGCTGTTGGACAGAACAAGTGAAATATGCTCATTGTTTTTTGCTGTTAAAGCAGAGAAACAGAGCTTTGTTTCCTGACAGCTCCTGCTCCCTCTTCCCTCCGAGGACTTTGATCAGCTCCATGAACAAAGAAAACCACTGGACAGTTGGAGATTTTTTTTGTGAATTGACTTCTCTGATATTGACTATGCTTTTTTTTAAGTTTCAACATGAGCGAACAGAGAATTAGTTGCTGCAGGGATTCTTTTTTTTTGTTTTTGTTCTGTCTGTGTGAACATGAAAGAGCTTTGCTTGTGCATACATTTGGAATTCCTATGTACTCCTTCATTCTTTGTTTCAAAAGAAAACAAAATATCTGAGGAGCTCATGCCCTTCTTTCTTTTCAGCTGAGGATGTGCAACTTCCAGTGCCCATCTCAAAGTGCTGTGAAAGAAGAAGTGGGAGTTAAAAGGTATTGAGAAATTGCAGTTATTTTGAGTAAATATTCCTATATCATAAGGGATGATCCAGAGTTTTAGGAAAATGCAAATTATTTAATTGGCTGTAGCTCCCCAAGCATTTTCACTTTAGCCTTCTGCACACTGCAAGTACCTGTGTGAGTTTGTAAGTAAAGATTGCCCTGATAAGTAAAGTGATGCCAATTTAGACCACGTAATTGCCCTCATTATCCTGTTTTAGTACCTGTGGTTTATCATGTGCCATCCACTTTATTACCCAGCCTTCAGGGGTTAAGAGTCAGCTACACACTTCAGTGATCTGAAGAAACCTAAAAGAGAATAAATAAAAATAACCTAACTTCGCATAATACATTTTTCTATGAATAATTGTTTTGAAAAAAATAATTTGAACACTGTGTTCTTATTGACAGCCAACCCCTTTCCATCATAAAGCATATTTCTTCGTATTTATGCCAGTTTTAAATTCCATTTCATGTTGTTAAAGATTAGTCAATAGTAGATTCTTGCAGTCATTTAAAGCCAAGTGCTCTGTTTTGTTTACCTTTGCAAAAGCCATCAGCTGTGTTTTGTTGTGGGCTTAACTGTGCAACAAAATATGTTTTTTAAAAGGATTTTTACAACAGAAATATTGTAAGTTGGGTCTATATTATGTTGCAGTCAACTTGTTTTTAACTCGAACCCTTTGAAATACAGAATAATGTGTGTCAAAGAAAACTGAACGGAGTGTTGGATAATCCACAGCATGTATTTATCCACATTCAGCAACAGAGAAAGCACTTACTCAGATTAAATATGCATTTCCTGAGACTATTCATAAACTGCTTTTGCCTTTTGTTTTTCTTCTATTCAAACCCTTCAATTACAGTTTTCAGGATTGGAGGAGATCCCTACAATGGGGTTAGACCCCTGTGGCCCCAAGTGAACAAGGCTGGTCACCTGGGGCACCTGCCAATCATAAGCAATGTGACAGACACAGGTTTTAGAATCAAATCAAACCGAATCTAACATAATATAATAGAAGGGAATAAATCCAAATGGAAAGGACCGACAAAGTTCAGCTGTCCAATTGCCAGAGCACTTCAGGGTTGATCACGAGCATATTCTCAAGGCATGGTGTTAATGCCTCCATCACTGCCAGGTTTGGGCCACCTCCCACCTCCCAAGGGAATCTGCTCATGGTTTGATCACCTTCTTGTACTTCCCAATACCCAGCCTATAAATAAAGGAGCCAAAAGAAAGATGGAGAGAGACAATTCACAAGGGCCTGGAGGGATAGGATATAGGGAATGGCTTCCCACTGCCAGAGGACAGGGATGGATGGGATATTGGGAAGGAATTGTTCACTGTGAGGGTGGGCAGGCCCTGGCACCCTGAGGGTGCCCAGAGAAGCTGTGGCTGCCCCTGGATCCCTGGCAGTGCCCAAGGCCAGGTTGGACAGTGGGGCTGGGAGCAGCCTGGGACAGTGGAAGGTGTCCCTGCCCATTCCACTCTTCCCTATCCCTGATACCCCTGCCTTCCTCAGGCACAGAACAGGTCCTGGACCTGCCTCAGCAATGCACATCAGGACTTTGGAAGTTCATTTGCCCAGCTAAAGTTACTCTACAAAAATTTAAAGGACCATTTTATAAACCCATAAAAAGACTTCTTCCCACTATTTTCAAAGCAAAGCACCTTCATCTCTCCTTAAAAGCTGTCCTTTTATCTCAGTCAGAAAACTCAACTTCACCTTTTATCACCTGAATAATGCATTTTTCAAATACAAAAAAAAGGAATAAATCAACTTCCTCATGTTTAGCCAAAACAAAGCAATAGCATTCCTTGGACTGCCATCTGCACTGTTTGTTTTCCTCTCTTTCCTTTCTCTATTATATTTCTATACCACAAAGACAATCATTGTATTCCTCCTTCACCATAATTACCTTTTTTTCCAAGTATTATTTGCTGTTATATCTCCAGTCCATACCATGTACTTTTCTCTTAACACATCCCCCAGATTTTGGTGGTATCTGGAAGCAAAATATTCCCAGTTTTTCATGACACTCTGCAGAATTTCTGGACAGGATAAGCTCATCTGCTGACATATGTCTTTCTTACCACCCCTAAGTATTATATTGCCACTGCCTTCCTGAACAGCTCAAAGCTGTTTATGACTGCTTGCTTTCTCATCTTGCAATCCAAAAATCGTTCCTTTTATTGGCAGAAGCATCCTCCTTATGGCTAAATGAATGATTTTGAAAAGCCCTTGAATGATCAAATCATATCCATCCCTTTGATCTTTGCACTCTTGTCTATTTATTCTCAGATTTTCTGTGCTATACCAAGTGTTGCTTCTCTTTTTGTTTATTCTCTGCACTGGTTTATATGTTATCAAATCCATATAATTCCACAAGATTTTATTGCCTACTATAGCTAGTTTTGAGGAGGGGGCAGGGGTGAAACAAAGGTCAAAATGCACAACAGTAACAGAGGATTAAAAAAAATCCACAACAAAACATAAAGCACAGTTTTAAGATAAAAACCCACCAAAATACTGTCTGAAGTCATAAGACCTCTTAAAAGCACGCAAAGACAAATCTGCCTCACATTTACTGGCAACTCAGCTAAAACTCAATTTTAATTTATCTCGAGCTCTGTACATAGTAGGGGGGGACTAAGGGTTTATTTGCCCATGGAATTCAGTGGGTGAAGGAAGAATTTATGAGAAGCTTTGTTGAATGAGAACAAATGTGTGTGCAGTGCACTGCTGTGCTTTGGACAGCAGCACTGAGGAAGGCAAGGTACCAGTCTGCCCTTTGGGCTCTCCAGGCTCTGAGGCATCAGCTCACTGACCACAAAGGCCACTCTCTCCAGCTCTGAGCTTTTCAAGCCTCTCTAGAGTGTTAGATTCCACGGGAAGTTTCCACAGATATTTCTCCAGTTTCATTACACATCCTGAGAAAAAATGAATTTCTCCTTACTTTATTTAAATGTGCTGCAATGATATTGCTAAATTACCACTCTCAGATTTTGTACTTTGAGCCTTTTTCTCCCCCTACCACCGAGTGTTTCACCTTCTGGCATTTCTTGTCTGGCTAAGGAGCCTTTCCTTACTATGTGACAGAATTAATTTGATTTCCATCACCCTCATAGCCCATCTCCATGTCTCTTCTACTTACTTCACCTTCTTTTCTGAGGTTGTAAAGCAAAGCTACACAGAACAGGCAAGAATTCTGATACTTGCTCACTTTTTCACACAGAGTTTGTTTTTGAGTGCTACAAACTGACTTACTCATTGAACTACATAAAGACAAGAACTTCTGACAATGCAAGTTTCTGTTGTTAACTTAAACTAACGAGGAAGCTCTGATTTACGGCAGCAGCACTAGCGCTGGGCATCCTTCAGCACAGATTTATTTACAAGTGCAGACAGAGAGATGTGTTTGTGCAGTTAAGTGCTCATTACATCCAAAGCAGCTGCTCAGGAGTGCCTGGGGTGAATATGCTGATTGAGGTGCTAATAAATTATTCCAACTGAACTCTGAGCAGAGAGGCCTTTCCACTGGTGCAGATGACGTTGAGCATCTGTGTATCCTCTGGTAACTGTTCCCGGCCCTCGCTGGCCTGTGGGCAATGTTACACAAGAAAAACCCTGTGGGCAACATCCAGTTTTGCTCTCCTTGTTACCTTCACTTTTAATTTTTCACTTTCTGTGGCTCCCAGCAATGCTGCTGTCTCTTGCAGGCAACACGTTCCTAGAGAGCTGAACAGAAAGGAGGAGCACACGGAGACAGACAGGGATTTTCTCACTTCAATTCCACATGCCATTTGCATGACTGTGCCTGGGAGGGATCAGATCTCTTCTGCATTGATAAATCTGAAGTGGAGATCAGAACTGCTCCATCCAGTGACAGCCTGGCATTAAATGCTTGTCAACACCACACAGGGCTGTGTGCCTGTCACATGCTGGTTAATCTGTTTTACCTGGTGCGGCTGTACCTACTGACACAGAAAAGCTGTTGTGCCTCTTCAAGGATAAAACTCAAGAAAAGCTGAAGAGAAAAGCTCTTCTGCACAAGACATACAGAAATACTGTCCTTGGGTTATGACTCGTGGTTTGTTTTCTTAGCCCAGCTACTTCACAGAGATGCTCCCTCTTCCTGATGTACCTTGGAGCTCACATTTCCCCTGCGTGAAATATGAAAGGGGAAGGTGTCTGACTGATCCTGTCTTAATTTCTCTCAGATATGTTGCTGATTTCGATTTTTTTCTTCTATTATGCTTCAAGACCAAATAAATCTTAGACTTTTGTCTTCTTTGTAATCTCTTTTAAAATTCTCTTTGCTCTCCTTTTATTTGTCTCTCTGGTTTTGCTCGTATCTTCCCCAGCTAAGAAAATAAATTCTGTCTTCCTTAATCTTTTTGCTTTAAGAAGCATTCACCAGATGCCTTTTTGTTTATAGTGAGAATATATAGATGGAAGATGTATTTTTTAATTCACCAGCCAGAAAAATATAAGCAGGAGAGGCTGAAATGTATTTTGCCCTGATCAAATCCACCACCTGACCCTCAGATCCTGGGAATCTCAATTAATAAGCTTCACCTTGACAGTATGACTTCACCAAAAAGCAAGAGAGGTGTTGGGATGTTTTTGAGACGGTGTCCGTTTCCATATTCACACTTTTTCTGCTCCTATTGCTATTGGGTTCTTGTTTTCTTGAAGTAAAATAAATAATCTAGTTTAAACATCAATGTTTTCTGTTTGTGTACTCAAAAGACAAACTAGAACAGCAGGTATCAAAAAAACCCGCTCCAAACCAAAAGCAACAAAATCTAGAAATATGAGAAATTAATCACATATGCATTCAACCTGGAAGACACTTTTCACTGAAAATTACTCTGATATCCAATTTATAAGGCTCTGACTGTAGGATTTGCCTTCTCCTGCTGAAAGAAACTTTGACCATGTGGTAGAAAGGTTTGAATTAGCAGCAATTCCATTTTCAGTTAATAAGATATTCTCTCAGTTTCCAGTAATTGGAAGCTCTCAGATTCTTCAGTCCTGCCACTCTCAGTGACAGACATTTAATCAGCCACTCAGAAAAAGCTCCCATTTTTTGTCTAATAAGACATAAGAAACTCTTTCAGTTAGTAAGTTAGGACTGGTGTGCTACATTTTCTATTTTTCACTCCATTTGTTCCACCTGGAATGTGGAACTGGCTGAGGTGGCTGGCCTTGCCTGCAGGAATAGAACTGCAGTCTTAAATTGCACATACTCTTTGCTTTGGTTGGCTGGGTTGAGGTTTTTATGGGTGAGAGTAACTCTGAACGTTTTCATTTATTATTCTATCACCTTTTCCTGTTTGAAATTGCCAGTATTATGCTGAGAACACAGAGAAACTCAGATACCAAAATACGGTTTTCCAAAAACATCCGTGGAAATGTTTCCACAGGATCTGGTAAAGATTAAAAGAAATTAGTTGTGGTTTTTACAGTTATCATCTGTAGAAGGATCTCAGTTAGGTGAATGTCTGTTAGACAGGTTTTTGTGAGAACAAAGGCATGAATTGCTGTTACTGAGCAACCCAGATTACAAGATAGAGCAGAATGAGATAGAAGAGGATGGGAAAGAGGAGGACGTGATTACAGCAGTGTAACACGTTCCTTGCACTGACCATGAAGAAGAAACATAGTAAGAAGCAAGAACAAAGAGCAATTGAGGAACAATAGGACGATTGAAGAAAGTGCAAAATGCTGAGAACGTTGATTTAAAACTGCAAGGCATACAAAAACACGCTTTTGCAAATATACCAATCATATGCTGAAATGTAATAGACAGACTGCTAAATTAACCAATGAATAATTGCTAATCATATAGAAAGGCATTACTAATCATATTGAGAGGCTGGCTTATGAAAATAGATAAAAAGGAGCTTGTATTAGAAATAAACCGATCATGCTCATCATATTGGTGTCTGCGTGACCTTGTACCCCCGTCAATCAAAAATCATCTTGTATGATACTCACCAGGGGAGGGTCAGGTTGGACATCAGCAGGAATTTCTCCATGGAGAGAGTGGTCTGCCCAGGGAGATTTGGAATCCCCTTCAGGAGGTGTCCATGGAAGAGCTGGAGGGGACACTCAGAGCTCTGGGCTGGGGACAACGTGGGGACTGGGCACAGCTTGGACACGATGGCATTGAAGGACTTTTCTACTCTCAATGATTCTGTGATTCGACCTGGCTGCTCACTTGATATTTTTGACAGACCCTAAAGATGAATTAAAAAATTTAAGAATGCAGTGGAGAAGATGTGGTTCAGGACAAGGTGATGTCAGCTTTTTTGTCCAAGGAGAGGAGAAAATTACCTGTATTTCCCCATAATTCCGTGATTGTAATCGGCAGCCAGTGCTATGGAGGGATTACACATATGAGACAAGAGCGTGTTTGCACCACAAAATCATGTAATACTGACAAAAAGGAGTAGCTATTAAAGAAACAATCATGGAAGCAAAGAGAAGAAAATACAGTTGCAACTTTTCTCATCAGTAAGAGTAAGATCTGATGTTTTCCTGCTTCTGTCCATGACTGCGAGACCTAATGGCACTGGATAGAGCCCCGACAGTGCAGAGAGCTGCTCCAAGTACTCATGACCCACGAGGTTTAATTACACTGATATTTTTGTCAAAGCATGGAGTGTGCTGGTTTTAATGACCCTTTCCAATTGTAGTGGGAAAAGGTCAAAGCTTTCCTTTTGAAGAACACTCCAGGTTCTGTTGCTGTATTGTGTCCCTTTCATTAGATCGTGTATGGATACAATAACTCTGTATCTCTTTTTTATAATCTGATAAAGACTAGCAAAAATGACTGCATCCAATGAAATGTTTAATGATCCTTCCAATGTTCTTCTGAACAGATATCCATGTTTTATTGGGTTCTTCCATTAGCTACCACCAGTGCTTGCAACAACATTATTGAGATTAGGATCTCTGCCTGCTGCAGGTAAATTGTTTATAATCCAAGTTAAAACGTTTGACATTTTTGGGACAAAAAGAGAAGTCTGAGGAAAAAGGTGGTTTGTGAGCAAGGCTGAATTGCACACCCAGAGCCATGTGGATTTGCAGCTCCTGCCAGGAGAACACAAGGCATTGCATTCTGTGGGAGCTGGAGCTCTGAATTCCATCCCCATTCATGCACACAGGCTGCAGAGCCTGCTGCTGCCATTGCCTTTGCAGAAAATCTTGGGAGATGACAATTTGTTGTTCCCAAGAATTTTTAGCAATTGTATTGTAAATAGCAGTGCATAATTCTTGTGTCATAAAACTTTCAAAAATGAATCTAATTTTGGGTCTTGCAATAAACACCAAGTGTGTTCTATACTGATTTCAAAGCTGCAAGAATATCAATTTTTCAGCAGACATGAAATGAGTTCCAAAGTTTATGGGCTTTTTGCTCACTTCCCTCCAACTTTACTAGGGACAAATATGTGATTTGGAGTGAAAATTACAACGGGATGTTTTTTCATCATCTCAGTCTTCAAATGAAAAGCAAATTTGGTTATTGCAGGTAATGTTACTGACTCAGGGAATAGTCACAGTGGGAAATGAAGCCAATATGAAGTCATAGCTTCTCCCCCAAACCTTCCTGGCTAATTTGCTCATTGCTCTGGTTGCAGCGCAGCTGTGTGGGAATTCTTGGCACCCAGGAGCACTCCATTTTCATTCCATCTCAACATTCAAGAGAAGAAATCTTTTTAAGGCAGTCCTGCAGTACTCATTTAGAGTTAATAACCAATCCTCCTGGGGCCTGGCGTGGGGAGAGGGGGAACGCAGTGTTTTAGTGGTGCAGCTGTAGTGCTGTAAAGAGCACATAAAAACAATAAATCTATAGCATCACTTTTCTTTCTGCTGGAAATAAATAGCAAAACATGCTACTTCTTTGGGTTGAGTAGAGAACAGCATTAAAGAGTAGCACCACACTATTTTTACATGCTGCTGAAGAGGGATGATGTGCCTGCAAAGTCAGGATTCAGGAGCAGTGCTGAGTGCTGAAGGCAACAGGATAAATGCCAGCCCTCAAACCTTTTTTTTATCCTAAGTAAAGCTTAAAAGTCCTCCACTCACTCCTCTTAGAAGCAGCTTGTGATTTCTTAATCAAAAAAATTATATTTATCTTTTTTCTACTCCTACAACAAAAGAGAGCTAGACTAAGAAACTTCTGCCTCAGGTAAGAAAACTGGCCTTGATTTATGCTGTAAACTTTGGAGCTATTTGCAATCATAAAATAATATCTACATATTTAGCTATGACTAACATTTTTTCTCTATCTAAGAACTAACATTTTTTCTCTCTCTAAGAACTAGAATTTTTAAGAGAATTATGCAAAATACATATTTTTTTTAAACAAACAAAGGTCATTAAAAAAATTTCCTCCTCCATTTCCTTTTAAGTGAAAGGTTGTACAGACAACTAAATTGTATGTTTGCAAATAGTACAAGACATGTGTAAACCTGGACCTGTTTGCAAACAGGTCTGACTTTCACTGAATGCACAGAACTGCAGATCATGTCCTCAAGTTTATTCTTCTTTTCTAAAAGTCTGAAGGTTACATTTCCTTGGTTTTCTTATAGTTTTCTCTTATATTAAATTATTGTTTTCTTTAGAAAGCAGGAAAAGGACCACTTCGATTAACCGCTATACCTTTTTCATCAGTGCAAGAATATCTTGGAAATATCCTTAATTTTCTAGTAGGGAGAGCAAAGTGGTTACATAGCAACAAAATTTAAATCGTTAGAATTTGGTTGGGGCTTTTTTTTCAAATCTGCCTTGACAGAACTGCCTTGACAATGCTAATTTAGGGGGTTGATGCATTTATATGAATAGTTTCTGAGGTTTTCAGGACTCAAGGTTACGTCTCTGTATTGAGTAAAGGTTGACGGGTCCATTACAGCACTATACACAGAAAAATTAAAAATAAGATTGAATAAATGTTATGTCTTGTGTGTTTTATAGAATCACAGAATACCCTGAGTGGGAAGGGACCCACAGGGATCATGGATTCAACCCCTGTCCCTGCACAGACCCCCACCAATCCCACCCTGTGCATCCCTGGCAGCGCTGTCCAAACGCTCCTGGAGCTCTGGCAGCCTCGGGGCCGGGACCATTCCCTGGGGAGCCTGGGCAGTGCCAGCACCCTCTGGGGAAGAACCTTTCCATTAAATCCAACCTAACCCTACCCTGGCACAGCTCCAGCTGTTCCCATTGACGTGTTGTTAATTAAATCAAGATCCATTGCTGAATGAAGGATTCTTTGTAAGAGCTGCCATTATTTGTTCAATAATTTAATGTTCAGCAACAGTAAAACTTTTCAGCCTCTGAAAGCATTTTAAAATAGAATTCCTATTAAGTGCTCTCTAAGCTTCCTTAAAATATAAGCCATTCTCAAGAGATTCAATGTCCTTACATATTTTTTTAAATACATTTTTACAGAAGAGCTTCAATCTCTTTTCCTTAACCTCTCTGTGATATGCAGTAACCCAATTAAAGTCTATTGCTTTTGCTTTAGAGATAATAGGTTTCACTTAAGAGAGATCATGCCCCCTGCCAACGGGCTAAAAAGAGAAAAAGGGCTCTGAAGTACACAGGCATTGAAGTCTTAGATGGAAAAATTCTATATGTTATTCCCTAAATCAAATCTTTGCCTATGAATCTGGCAGATGTGTATTTTAAATATTTAAAAATGATAGAGCTTTACGTTTGTTAACCACATGCAGTCTGAGGCCATCCATTTCAATCTAGCCTTGAGTGATGAGGACTAACGAAGCATTAAGCTTGAAAGAAACCCATTGAATGGATTTTACACAAGTTTCAGAGAAAACACAGAGAGAGATTTTGATGGCATCTGTAATATAACAGATTATCAATTAAATCCTCTAAGAGCCCCCTTGAAACCTCTGCTATTCACTCTTCATTCACTGGGAAGACAACCTCTGTGAGGGTGGGCAGACCCTGGCACAGGGTGCCCAGAAAAGCTGTGGCTGCCCCTGGATCCTCGGCAGGTCAGGCGCAGGGTTGGACAGTGGGGCTTGGAGCAGCCTGGGACAGTGGAAGGTGTCCCTGCCCATGGCACTGGATGGGCTTTAAGGTTATTTCCACCCCAAACAATTCCATTACTCAATGGTAGATGTAGAAGAACAGTTACTACAGTTTTGAAAAAGACCAAATTAAACAGCTTTGACTTGCATACTCAGGAGTTTTACCAAACGCCAACAGTGGCTCAGTGCATGACAGTTCATGGTCAGGTGCCTTTGTTCAGGATTGCAGGCTGCACCCACATAATCTCTTTTTTTTCTAAATTAGGCTCTACCAGTCATTTTGTAGGCTTTTGTGGTCAAAAAGACGCAGGTCAGGCAGCTACAAAGAATTAATTTAAAATAATAATTTACATAAATCTAGACTCCTTAGGCCACTTGTGTCATACTTCATGTGCTTCTTTGTACCATGCCTGTGTTTAGGGATCCGCACTGGCCACTGTCCTTACACAACTTACACCTTCCACAGCAACTGCTCCAGAGAAAGCGAGCAGAGAGGTTGGTGCCAGCCAGGGCCCAGCCCAGTGAGAGCACTGCAATCACACCAAATCAACAAAGAAATTGAAGCAGAGAGTAATAAAGGCAGCCTCAGTGGTGCTTGGCTTCAGTGCAGTTGAACAGAGCTGATGGGATGAATGGCTCAGTCAAGAGCTCCAGGCAAGGCAGGGAGTTCAAAAGAAGGAGAGATGGTGAGACTGAACAGAACTCTCTGCATCAACCACAAAAGCTCTGGTGACGTGGAGGAGATTGAGATTATAAACCCTGGAGCTCCTGCTGGGCACTGGAAATTGGGCACATGGAGAAGGTTGGCAAATGCCCGGCAGTGAAGGTTTGGTGCTGCGAGGTGCTCAGCACCCGCCTCAGTGGCTGCAGCTCCCCTTGGCCTGAGCTCAGGAGGATTTTCCCTTTTCCTTTGCAGCAGCCTGGCAAACACGGAGCCTTTCAGCCCACACCAGTCCCCTCTGGGGCAGCACCCAGACATTCACAGCCTGGCAAGGCTGGCTTGCCTCCCCATGGGCTGCAGCTCCTGCCAGGCCTGCTCAGGGAGCGCAGGCAGCTCTGCACACATCTGCTGCCAATTGCTCATTTGGGAGCGAGCAGGAGGCGCAGACTGCAAAGAGAAACCAAGCACGGGCTTTGCTCTGACCCCAATGCCAGGCAGAGTCCAGCGGGGCACATTGTGGCATCCTGGAGGCTGCAGCTGGACAAGGGTGCTGCAGACCGTAGCGTTCCCTCTCAGGCTCCTTGTCAGCCATTTGCACTGAGGCTGCAGGAGCTGCATTTGCAAATGCATTTTGGTGCTGCGGCACCTCTGGAGACACCTGACACAGCGAGTGGGATCCAATGTCCTGGCAGGAAAATCACCGTGTGCCTCACAACGTCCCACAAAACAGCTGGCAGCTGCTGCCTGCACAACGGAAGTGCTGGAAAATGTCCTTGGCCTGGCTGAGAGCACTGCTCTCTCCTGAGGGATCCCACACAATGATCTCTGCACCAGGGCAGCTCTCCACCACCACAACTGACACAAACAAAGGGCCTTTGCCATCAAACCAGCTGGTGCCACAAGTCACAAGGACTTGGTGTCCCCGCATCCCTCCCGGCCCAGGCAGCGCCTTTTTTCCTCTGCCCCACACAGCACACTCTGCAACGGCCCAGGCACCAAAAGGCTTCGGGCTCCAGCATTTCCCCCCAAATCAATGAGTGCAGCCCAATGAAAACAACAAACACTTCTGATTTATCAAGCCAATCGTTTTATTTTGAAAAAAGCATCTTCCTGAACCTGTTCTAACTCAGCAGGAGTTAGAACTCAACTGCCTAAGGAATATGTTCCAAGGAAACATATTCCAGGCCAGATGCTGAATATTATCTCTCAGAAACAAAAAGGACTCCGTAACAAATTTTGTTACAAACTGTTGTCTAGCTTAAAGCATCTGAACTGTCTATCTTAAATACATGCCTATGTTATCTGACTGTCTATGTTGAACCCTGGCACAGGGTTGACAAATTTATTAATTATTTAATTCAACAGGAATAGAAGGCATGGGATGGCCTTTATCCTGTTAACTTAAAACTTAACATGGAACTCAACGAAGAACTAACCCTACTTTAACCTAAGGAATTTATCTCTACTAATTCTACTACTTCTGATCCTCAAGTTCTTGAGGCAGAAGTTACAACGGCACCTCAGTCATGAGCCTTGCGGCTTTCTGGCAGGTGGTCACTGCCACCCATGGTGGTCTGCAATAAGACTGAGGGTGCCCTCGATTGTCTCATCCGGATAACTCAATCAAATGTCAGTGCCATAGTCAGGATTTGGTTACTCAAACCAGAATCCTGACTTGCTTTGGGTCTAGCTTTGAAACAGCTTCTTTCCTGGTCACGTCCACATCAGAAATAAGGGAAACAGGGTCTTTGGTTGGAGCCATGCCAGAGCTGTGGAGGGCCCTTTAAACCCGGTGGGTTGGGGCAGGGCACCTCTCCATGCCAAGCCTGCCAGTCGGATGCCAACAGCTGTGACGGAGGCCGGGGACAATTCCAGAGCCTCCAGCAGCGCATCGGCTTCCTGCAGGGCCTGGCTCAGGGGCCTGGGCACAAACACACACGGTGATGGCAGCAATCAGGAGGAAGGGCAGAGCGTTCCAGAGCTCATTCCAGTGCTCGTGCCTCATGGGTGTGACACCCTTGGATCAGCACGGAGCCACGTGGGATGGCTCCTATGACTGGAGCACTGGAATGAGGCGTCTGAGGATCCAGAACGCCCAGAGCAGTGTCCCGAGCACCCTCCTGAAGAGGGACGGCCGCCGCACGGGGACAGCCACGGCTGAGCGCAGGCCTTTCAGGCGCTCAAACGACCGCCTGTCCCACTCCAGGAACTGCTGTCCCCAAGTGATCCTTGGACAGTCACAGGGGAGGACCCTGAGGCAGTCTCGTCCTCACACAGCGACCTCCAGTTTAGGTCGCTGTGTCTGACCAAAGTCACTGGGAGGGACACGGAGCCACTGTCCTCATCAGAGCTCCCGCTCGGGTCTCGTTCTTCGGCCCAGTCCTCACAGGGTGAGACCCTGAGCCATTCCCTTCCCCTGTGCTGCTGGTCACCTGTGTGCCCTCAGGCTGAGCCCTGCCTGGGAGGGACCCTGAGGCGCTCTCCTCCTCAGCCTGTGCCCCTGACCGGCACGGCTCTGCCTCTGCCCCTGTCCCCTGCCACCCCAGAGCTTCCAGCTGGCCGGGCCGGGGGCTGGGGGGGCAGCGCTCCATGGCCGGGCATGGAGGAGAGGCCTTTGTGCCCCTGTGAGGGGCTCTGCTGGGCAGAGCTGGGGCTTGGCCTGGGGCTGTGCACGGCTGAAGGTTGCCGTGCTCTGCCCAGGCCTCGCGGGGCCTCACAGGGGGCCTCTCCTCTCCACTTCCTGGCATGGCTCTGATCCCTGTTTCCCTTGGGACAGCTCTTCGGGGCTCTCCTCTTCCCGTCTTCCACGTCGGTGACGCCGGTCTTCTCCTTCTCCTCTGGTTCTGTGGGCTCCGGGCTGGGCGGGCAGCAGGGGCTGTGCGGGGCAGCTGCCCGGCTCTCTGCCCCTGCTGCGGGGGCTGCTGCTGCCGGCCCTGAGCCCGTGCCCTGGGCCAGGGCCCGCTGTGTCCCCGGCTGCCGGCCAAGGGGCCGCATCGCAGCCGCCACCCTGCCCACGAGGGCCCGGGAGCCGCGCCGCAGCGAGCGCAGCAGAGCCCGGCCGCAGCCCCTGGGGCTGTGCGGGGCCGCTGCCCGGCTCGCTGCTGCTGCCGCCGGCGCCACAGAGGCAGCGCAGGAGTCACGGTGCTCCTCAGCTTCCTGCGGGGCTGCCCGTGACTCACAGCCGGACACCTGCACGCAGCGGGACAAGGATGACGCCGAGGGGGCCGCGGGCCATGGCAACGGCTGCCCTGGCACAGCAGCTCCCTCCGTGCCCGCCAGCCCGGCGCTGCCCCATCCCGAACCTTCTGCTTCTTCGGCAATCGCAGCCACTTCTTCCTGGGCTCCACGCCCGTCATCTTCTCGGTCGTCGACATGTCTGACTCGCTTCGACGCCGCACTCTCCCGGAGCTGCAGCCTCCTGGCACAGGAGCTCTCCTGGGAGTGGCACCCCCGGGCTCTTGGCCCCTTTTATCCCCTCCTGGGCAGGGCGCGGCCCCGAGCGTCACAAGGGGCTCTGGGCACACGCAGCCCCCGCGTCACAAAGGAGCCGGAACGCGCTGCTGTCCCCACGGGCCACTGCCCAGCACCCCGAGGACAGCGGGGGAGGGATGGGGGGCTCAGAACCAGCTGCAAACCGGCTGGAAACGGCTGGGACAGGAGTGCGGAAAGAGTGCGGGGACAGAGCTGTCACACAGCTCCTCGCAGGGACACATCAATGACTGCAAATGATATCAGTGGATGCAGCTACAGCTTTAAAAATGTGTGTTTTCACATCATGCTCAGGTGCAGAGTTATGGAAGGCATCACTGCAGGTCAAATTCTGTTTTTGAGTAAATACAATTCATAAAGAAGTGTGTAAAATTTTTTTAAAAAAATCCAAGAGCTACATTTTTTTTGATGACTGCTAAATCTGATAATTGCAATAGTATCATCAACGTTACTAAATCTCAACCCTGCTGCCACAGGCTGTCTCAGTATAGAGACAAGTTTGGTCAAAAAAATTAAGTCTTCCCTAGAGGGACAGAATTCAGGATTTGGGGAATATTATGTATATTTTTAGGAGACAAGTGATAAAAATGCAAAGGTAAGGATAAGGGAATAGAAATGAGATTCCTGAAGAGAGGGGGGAAACATAATGCTGTGTTATTTAGATACTCAAGCTGACAGAGAAAATAATCAGTGTTTGTATCCCTGTGAACTTTCAAAAGCTGTCCAGAGATGATGCTGCTCCTTTTTCCTCCTGCCAGATACCATTCCATTGTGTTTATCCCAATGCAGTTTCCCTTTGTTCCTGTCCCTCTTTCCCATGAGGATTCAGCCTCAGACACTCCTCTCCACCCTTCAGTTCAGTCCACTTCAGGAGTTTCTACCTCTATCTGGAATTTAGCATCTCTTGTCCAATCAGGAGTTTAATTTATCCTGCCTCACTTAGAAATGAACTCAGAATAAAATATTGATCATTCTGTAAACTTTATCCCATCATCCTCCATTGGGTTTGGAAGTTTCCATAGAGATGACATTTTCTGCTATGACTTGTACCATTTTCCAGTTCCAGCTGGGCTGCAGAGCAGCAAAAGCAGCATCAGAAAGGAAGAAGCTTCTGCAAATTCCCAGAAAAAAAATAGGTTTAATTTCTTTAATATTTGATTGGGTGACAAATCATTCCCAAATGCCTCCATGATCACAGAACTCCATCTGGATGCATCAGATAAATAAAATATGATAAAGGATCTGTTCCCACAGCTGCTGGGAAACAAAGAACCCAAGTGTAAAGACCTTTTCCTGAGTCAGAGAGAGCAGAGAGGATTCGTTTAGTTATACACACATTCACCAGAGAATTCCCATAGAAAATCAGCATAGGGGGTCCACTAAAAAATGCAGAGGCTCTTGCACATCAGACATGCAACAGTAGGTTTAGGATCAAGAAATGTGATGTGAAAACACTGATCTCATTAGGAAAGAGGTTTCCTTCCACCATGGTTAAGAATTCCATCATTTGCCCCTTTCGAATGCAGAGGAAAACACAGGAGAACTCACATGGTCCAGGGGGCAAAGGAAAAACTCCTGAGATGAGCTGCTGGAATAACATTTCAAAAATGGCTGAAATCTTCACAGAGCTCCAATTGAACCGGGAAAATTACAAGGGGAAATGAATATGAACATCGCAGTGGAGGAGGGCAGGTTTAGCTGGACATTGGGAAGGAATTGTTCCCTGTGAGGGTGGGAGGCCCTGGCACCCTGAGGGTGCCCAGCTGCTCTGGGACAGTGGAAGGTGTCCCTGCCCATGGCACTGGACGGGATTTAAGGTCCCTCCCAACCCAAATCATTCTGTGATTTTGTGATTCTATGATCTGAAAAAGGAAGCAAATATTTTGCTAATGGTGTAGAATTAATTTAGACCAATAAAATATTCTGTTTCATCCTCAAAACTCTTCCCATCTCACCCCCTGCCCTAGGCAGGGACTCCTTCTGGTATGCGAGATTGCTCCGAGCCCCAGTGTCCAATGTGGCCTTGGAAACTTCCAGGGATCCAGGGGCAGCCACAGCTTCTCTGGGCACCCTGTGCCAGGGCCTCCTCATCCTCACAGGGAGTTAATTTTTTCTGTATCTATAAAATCGTGGAATTGTTTACTGTAGAAGGGGCCTGAAACATCATCTGATTCCAACTCCCCCGTTCCACCTTATTCCAACATACTGATTTATATCCACAGAGAGGAATCAATGAAACTAGCTTCTTCAGCTAGGAAAGGGGGAAAAAATGTGGAATGTTAGAATATTATAGGATCAAAATTAATAAGAAACTCACAAAACACCGCAAATCAAACCAACAAAGAAATAGATTAAAAAGGAGGAAAATGTATTTCTTTTGATACAGGAATGGAGAGCAATAAGCAAATTATTAGGGAGCAGATGGGAAGAAGGCATAAAAACCTAACTTGTAATGCAAAAAAATGTTGTTGCTATTTTGGGAAATAGCACTGTGTCAGGATTTGTACTGCAGAGGCTGCCTGGGATCTGGCCCACAAGAAGGAGTGAACATCTGTGTTCTGTGGGAGGGCTGGAGCCCATGAATTTTTACAGATCTCCTGTTACGATGTGAGAAGGAAGATATTGTCATGCTGGGTGGCATTTAAGATCCACTGGAATAAAATAAGGATAAATTGGTATTTGTTAGCTATGAGATAAAGCAAATAAACATAAATTCCAAGTGCCACATGTTGGTATTTGACCTGAGGGCCTGAAGCGTTGGCCCCAGGACTCCTCCATGAGCTCCCTCCCATCCCAATATCTGCAAGATGGTTAATAATTTTTTTTCGTTTTTCAACAACAACAATGGACTGAAATGTTCTGCCTTAGTCAGGAAAGGCTGTTCCAACTGCAGCTGGCACTGTAGAGGGTTAGAGCTGTCTGCACTTTGATCCATCACTGTCAATCCAATATAAATTCAGGCTTGACCAGTCTCTCTTTGGTTGTCTTTAAAAGGTGACAGGAAGAGTTAATTGTCTGTGTTGGAAATTTCTTACTCTTCAGTACAACATTGGGACTAAAGATAGCACCAAAAGACCATACCCATACCTTTTATCCAGCCTTTTGCTCAGGAATCTTGCAAGGTAAAAAACATTCATCAGCAAGGATGAACCCTGACAATAAAATACAGAAATTATTCTGAGCATGCTGTGAGAGGGAAATTACCTTTCCAAGAGCAAGGGGAAAAAAGGAAAAATAAAAGATACTTCTGCTGTAATCAGTAAAACTGGAAGTCATTCCTGATTTCCTGTAATTTGAATGTCTCCACAATAATTTCTGTCATCTGAAAGAACTGTTAGGGAAAGAGTCTGCTGTTGGGGCAAAAATATTGGTGAAAAATTATAGTTCTTGCTTCAGATTCCAGTGTAAACTTGGATGAAATTCCTGAAGAAATTTAACCAGGCCCCATTTTTACAGATGTAAAAATTATAGGAATGATGGCTCCATTTTAGTTCAAGATGAAGGTCCCACGGAAATTCTTTGGAAAAGGGAATCTTGGGGAGTTTGTAGCTTCCAGGACATGTCTGTTTAGAAAATGAATCCCCAGACGTGCTCACAGCTCTCTAGTGTTTTCTTTGATAAAAACTGTTTTAAATAAGTGATCTTAAGAATCTCCCCCAGTGCTAGGAAATTACAGAAAGCATTTCCCAGGTCCACTGCTGAGGTGGGAATTGCTGTGTCTTCAGCTGGCTTTGGCTCATGGTTGTAGTGCCTGAGTTTGACTTTCATGAGTTCACATTGAGCAAACTTGAATGGGACCACTGGGTCATAAAATCCTTTTAGGTTGGTAGGCAGCTCCATAGAGGTAAATGATGGAATAACAAGGACTTTGACAAGGTCTTTGCATTTCCACAGAACTATCTGGCATTATTTTATTCTTGTGGTAAGGTAAATAGAAATTTTCTGCATTATTTTTAATTGAATGGACTCATGCCAAATACCTGACTGTCAGAAATCCCTTTTTGTAATGAAAAGAAGTAAGTCCCAAATGCTGCTGGCAGCATCAGCTAAAAAAAGAAAACCAATTAAGCTCAGATTAAAATAATTTTCCATTTCGTAAATCTGAGAATTCAGAGGGTTTTTTTGGTTTTGTTTTTTTTTTTCCTCATAGAAAGATTCCATAATTTAAAAATATATAAGCAATTACCCAACAGTGGGGAAAAGGCAAGCTCTGATAAATCAAATGTTCTCTCAATAATTTTAAAATATAAGGTATTTATATAGATTTTAACTGATTGATTTTACTGCAGTAATATGTTATTTACTATTTGATGATGATATTCAAGTAATATCCAGGTCAATATTTGGAACATTTTAAAGACATAACTTCTTTTGGAATTTTTCAGTCTGTAAAATTTACAGCATCAGATTTTTTACTTTCTCACCTTAGAGAAGCACCAGTGTCTCCAAAGAGGATCTTGGAAATATTTCTAATGAGATGTAGGACTTACAGCCATGTCTGTTTGTGTGAAGTCATGGAAAAACTCTTGGCTGAAATAAATCTTAGTGAGTTTCAGTTTCTCATTTATCAAATAACTTTGTCAATTTTTCCAATACCAGTAACTTTAGGATTTTTTTTTCATGCCAAGTATATTGTTCCCTTTAATCCTGGACATTAATAACCTATAATTTTATTCATGGAATAAAATAGGCAGAAAACTGACACTATGGGAATATTCAACCACATGACATGAAATTATTTTTTCTTTCTTTTCTCTTTTTTCTATCCCTGGCTTGGTATAGAATTGTGTAGGTTTTGTATTTATATGTAATATGTACATTATATAATGCTAGAAACTGCAAGGTCAGAAAGACTCAGAAACTTTTGGCTTAGTGTAATCAATTGGGTTTTGTTCAGAGCAGTTCAGGAACTGAAAAACGTTATCCAATTCTCTTCCATCTGAACAGTTTAATTCCACATCTTTTGATTATCGATTATGCTTTCCATTTGTGTAATTCTATGAGATTAAATGCAGCACCATGTCTCAACCTTGACCTTCACTGGAATTAGGCAGTTGCAATAAACAGGTGATAAAGCAGTTTAATCATTAGTGGATGTGGGGTTTCCTACACAAATTTTCCCATTCCTGTGCTAAATGCAAAGCCTATGGATGTTTTTGAGATATCTAACTTCTGTTAATTACCTTAAGTTTGTTCATTGACAACTGAGGCAAACAAACTGAAGCCTTCCAAAACTCCTGGGCTTATCAGAATGTTAAAATAGCTTTTAAATTAAGATAGCAGATGAGAATTTATCTTCTGATCTTCCAAACCACTCATCATTTAGGAAGAAAAGAAGGCTCTAAGTGAGGGAAAACAGTTTATTTCTTCATCAAGGAGTTTAGATCCTCCAAAGGGCACTGCTCACATCAAGTAGAGCTTTTTAATTAAGCTCACTAAACAAATGCTAAATCTTTCTGTGCAAGTATTTATATTCAGCGAGCAGCACTCCTGCCTTTGTTAAACATTGATTAATGTCACAGGCATCTCACATGCAATATTTTAGGAAGATCATTAAGTCTGATTATTAAGTCTGGGAGCAGCACACAGAGCAGAAGGGGTTGGTGCAGAGTTTCCAGGCTTCTTTTACAGCGACTTCTCTGGGAGGTGGAGGTTGTGGGGGGCTGAACAAGGAGATCAGCAGGGTCTTTGCAGAACCACAGTGGGGCCAGGAACATGAGCAGGTGATCCTAAGGAGGAGCAAAGAAGGGGAAGAGTGGGAAAATGGGAACTCCTGAGATATGGCAGGCTGGAGACTCCCTATTTTTGGTACCATCTGTAATCTCCTTCTCTGCCCTGGGTTCTGCAGAGGCTTCTGCCAGCTGAGGGAGCACAGAGCTGCAGGGCTGAACGTCCAGGCTGTGGTGACAATCCCTTGATCCTGCTGGGGGAGGAGCAGCCTGCTCCTGGTGCTTTCTGCTCCCTCCTCATATTTTTTGAGGAAATACCACCCCTGACAGCTGAGTGGGATTATACCTGTTGTTTCACCTCTCTCTCCTTACAGCCATTGCATGAGAATCTTGCCCTGAATATACAATACTATTATTGATTTTAAAAGTCCTGCCAGCACACTCACAACAGTTGTTAAGGAAAAGACAGGACATTTTCCTGGGATTTTTCTTTCTCCCTCAGATGTAACGCATAAAAAGCTTCACCAGTTTTTAACAGCTGTATTCGTATTTTTCCTACTAATGTTAATCCACATTGATGGATTTTTTTAATTGCCTTTTCTTAATCACATCTCTTTGGCTGAGATTAACATTTGGCAGCAAATTCTTTAGGAATTGTTTGCCCACACTCCCATAACATTAAAAAAAAAAAAAAATCTATTTTTTCACATTTCCTGGCAAAGTATTGAGTTCAGAAATGGGAATTCTCTTATGTAACAAGCAATGTAGACAAGAATATAATCTTTCATGGGCTGTGGAAAAAAATATAAATAAAATAATAGAATAAAATAAACATCTTCATTCAGATTAAAGTCTTGCATGCTATTTTCTCTTTTCCTGGTGTTCTATTAATGGAATTTGTTCTTGCATGCTCTAGACATTTAAAATCTTTTGTGCATTCCAGATATGTCAAAACAAAATTAAATGCAATCAAAACCTGTCAATCCTCATTGTTTACTACCTCATATTCCTTTTCTTTCACAAATAATTTTAGGTCATCAGTATGCAGATGTGAATTTTAAAAGCAACAATCATTTATTACGAAAATCTTACTTTTTTGCCAGTTTTGTTGAATTTTTTTGACTTTTTTTTTTAAGATTTGTTTGAGTACAAATGTCAGGATATCTTTTGGAGGAAAAAAAACCAAACACAAACCTTTAGATAATAATACACAATTGTTTGATTCCAGTTGTTTTTCATGAAGATTTTATTTTAGTACATCTCCCAAATGCCACACAAAATAAGAAGATCTAATAGAAATTAGGTTCGAAGAAAGGGAAAGGAAGAAAGGAAAGGAAAGAGGAAAGGAAAGGAAAGGAAAGGAAGGAAAGGAAAGGAAAGGAAAGGAAAAACAGGAAAAGGAAAAAAGGATAAGGAAAAGGCACGAAGGAAAGCTGAAAAGGATAAGGAAGGGAAGGAAAGAAGGAAAGGATGAAGGCACAAAGGATACATTGCGGAATAGGGACATATTGCGTGGAAAGGAATGAGATATAGGTATGAAAGTGTGAATAGGATCAATACTGTGACATAGAGAAAGGAAATAGAAAAGAGCGCGAATATTTTTTTTTTGGTGAGAAGAGGAATGGAAGTGTAAAGGTCACATAGAGAAAAGGAGAAAGGAATAGAGAGTGCGTGAAAGAAAGGAAAGTAAATAGGAAAGCGC
Source organism: Malurus cyaneus samueli (assembly GCA_009741485.1). Taxonomy (NCBI): domain Eukaryota; kingdom Metazoa; phylum Chordata; class Aves; order Passeriformes; family Maluridae; genus Malurus; species Malurus cyaneus. The sequence goes on from CM019221.1 coordinate 2,506,602, forward strand.
AAGGAAAATTACCGCTCTATAGGAAATGGGAACACGGAAAGAAGATATGAATGTAATAGGGTAAAGAAATTGGTGAACAGCGTAGAAGGTGTAGAATAGTAACATAAAAGGAAAGGAAAGGAAAGGAAAGGAAAGGAAATCATGGGCTGACAATAATTGGATGGCTTCTTAATCAACTTCTAGCTGAAATTTTAAAATTCATATTCTTTCTGGAGAATGATTCTGGTATAAGATCCTATTTTCTTTATGGATTAAGCCCACCTTTTCACAAAAAAAAAATTGTCTTTTCTCTTTTTTATTGCACAGAGATTATATCACACATAATATCACCAGAAAGATTACAGAGTACGGGCATTTTCCCTCAAGAAATTTGCAGTTCCAGCCAGACCATTTATCCCAAAATGTTTGTGCATATTTGGGTCATTAAAACATTTCCTCTTTTACAGAAAAAAAACCCAACAAGAAGAACAAAACACAAACTAAATGAATAAACATAAACAGCTACAAAACCCCACATAAACAACCAAAACACCCCCCGCCAACAAGCAGAAAAACCTGCCATCAAAAATTATCAATTATATTATGTCAGTTTAAGATGTACAGCTGACAGAGAGAAGACAACAAAAGTAACTAAGGAATCTAAATGCCAGATCTGTCACCTGTGTGATTGAAATAACACATCTTTGTGAATAGATACATCTGTATTATAGGTAAATAACATGCAGGTGCAGTGCAGAAATCCTTCTCATGCTGAAAGTTCAATGCAGTCTTTTAAAATGTGAGTAGGGAATGTTATATAAGCTGGGCAAAGGGTGTTAATTATCGAGTCGGACAAGCACCTCACTTGCCACATTTAGAGCCTAATTCCCCAAAACTGAAGCAGGAAAATGGTGAGGCACTACCAGGCTGTTGGAAATTGAGCTGCAGTGTTGAATGTGTGACATGCTTGGAGGTGAGACCCAAAACCATTGTCAGGAGAGAGAGATGAAGTCTGGTTTACCTGCCCTGTGAGCAGTCACAGAATCATGGAATGGTTTGGTTTGAAGTTACCTCAAAACCCTTCCCCTTCCACACCTTCTCCTATCCCAGGCTGCTCCAAGCCCCACTGTCCAGCCTGGCCTTGGGACTTCCAGGGATCCAGGGGCAGCCACAGCTTCTCTGGGCACCCCAGGGCCTCCCCACCCTCACAGGGAACAATTCCTCCCCAATATCTCATCCAACCCTGCTCTCTGGCAGCCAGAAGCCTTTCCCTGTGTCCTGTTCCTCCATCCTTTGTAAATCATCTCTCTCCATGTTCCTGCTGGCTCCTTCAGGCCCTGCAAGGCCACCCTTGTATCACCCCAAAGCTTCTTCTCTCCAGGCTGAACAATCCCAGCTCTCCCAACCTTCCCTCCCAGCAGAGCTGCTCCATCCCTCCAATCATCCTGGTGCCTCCTCTGGACATGCTCCAACAGACAATATTTCAATTAGGAAAGAACCTGCTTATTCAACATCATCTGAATTTATTTCACTGGTTTATTTTTACCCCTGGAGTTCGTTTCCACGGTTATCACCTCAAACCAATTCAGTGGTTTGGTGGAGCATATGCTTCATTCTTAATCTTGTTTTCCTGCGAGGTAAACAAATTCAAATGCAGTGTTGTGTGCAGATAAACTTTTGGATCCTTGCTATCCAGGAGGGATCTCAGGTCTGGAGTTTCCCTTCAAACTAAAAGTGCCAATTGTATCTGATTAGTGGTGGCAGATGGTCAAGATAAAGTTTACAGTAAACACGTTGACTCTGATTCTGCTTCCCAGCAGTGCCTCCATGAGCCTTCAAGAAGAGACTCTCACACTGATTAAAATTTCCAGCTTCTGTACACACCTATTTGATCCTTTTAACTTTCACACATGGTTTTAATTTCCCTTCTCCTTAAGTATCAGACTCACCACTGTTCAAACAAGGGTTTGTATTTTTGTCATGGTGCAAACAGATGCAAGGACAGCTCATTTAATTAGTTGAAGCAGAATGGCTTACTCAGGTGCAGAACAATTTCTGTTCACCAACTTTCACACAGCTCAACACCAGCACAGGCTCTGCTCCTCCAGCCCAGTTAGGACCAGCATAATGGACCCAGGGCATTCACACCTCACTGGTTTACATTAAATAACAGGACAAGAAGAAATGGCCTCAAGGCTCACCAGAGGAGGTTTAGACTGGGTATTAGAAAAAATGTCTTCATGGAAAGGGTTGTAAAGCACTGGAACAGCCTGGGCAGGGAAGTGGTGGAGTCACCATTCCTGGGAATGTTCAAAAACATGTGGATGTGGCCTTGAGAGCATGAATTAGTGGTGGTCATGGGAGTGGTTCTGGGCTGGTGGTTGGACCTGGTGATCCTAGAGGCCTTTTCCATCTTTAGCCATTCTGTGATTCTGTTTTCCAGCCCTTGCTGGTGCTCTGGCCCCTGAACGTGATGGTCCCACTGTAGGCCCAGATGCCAAAAAGATCTCAGAAAACCATGTATGGATACTCCCCAAGAGAATGGGAATGGAGTGTTGTTTGCACTATTTCACCAGTTTTCTACCTGGATCACTATCACTGCCCAGTGTCCTTCCCAAAATGTTTTACAAGGGCTTCAAGTTGTTAAAAATTGTTAACAACAATTGTGCATCTGCTGCTCTCCAGCACATCCTCAAACCTTGGAACATGTCACACCACCCCTGCCATGGACAGGAACTATCCCAGATTGCTCCAAGTCCCACTGTCCAACCTGGCGTTGGACACTTCCAGAGATCCAGGGGCAGCCACAGCTTCTCTGGACATCAGAGTCCAACACCCTCTGAAGGGTTTGCTAGACATATCCCATGTAGAAAATGAGTGTTTCACTCCACATTTCCTTCTTTGAAGCTATTTGACACACTTGGATGATTCCTGGGCCCATCCACTGAGCTCAGGAGCAGCCAGAGGGATCAGTCAGGGCACAGCTGGTGCTCCAAGGAGCCCCACCATGATTCCTCTACAGAGCCCCTAAAGCAGCTCCAGTGGCAAAAGACCCTTCCAAACTTCACCATGTTAATACTTCAGTTCTGCAATATTTAGCATTCAAAGAATTTGGTCAAGATGGGGGTCACCAATGGAATAGCACAGGTCCTGGGATCATAAACAGAAGTTTTTTCTGAACAAGCTGGAGAAAAGAGCTTAATATCCATAGAATTTAAGTGGCACAAAACCAGACAAAGGAGAGAAGGGAACCCGAAGGACTGCAAGAAACACAGCTGTAAGTTCAGTTCAGTTCTCCAGGGACAGCTTGGAGACATCACTAAATCCACAGGTTCCTGACTGCCTGTGAGAAAATGTAAAGTAGGAAATTCTAGAAGGAAAGATCCAAGGAATGAGTTACAGCAAATGTTTTCTAAATAACATAAAATGTTAAGAGAAGCTTAAGGACTTTCTAAAATGAAAACTTATAAATTATGAAGCTGTTCTCAACAATGTGTGCTATATTCATAACTTGCCACTGACAGCAATTCAATAATTATTGTTAAATATTCTTTAGGTATAAGGATAGTTTACAATGCAGTGCCATTGAAATTGAAGGTTTTCCTATGTAACAAACTGAAGTGTGATTTTAAAAAACAGTATTTTGACCAAATATCTGCATAAGTACAGCATAAATCCCATCAAATATGCAAACACTAATCTTGTTGTTGAACTTCAGGGTGATTATATCACCAGAGGTGGAGAGAGGATAATTCCCTGCTTGGAGGAGATTAAAACAGGAAGAGGAGAGGGCTGCAGGTGAACAAAATTATTCAAGTCAAAGCAGCAGGAAGGAAGAAGCAACACTGTGGAAAAGATAACACTGGTTTTCAGTGGGAAGAAGTGACATGAATTCCTAGTTTGGGTGAAAAATCAATGGTATTTGTCATTTTACAGACATGGAATTTGAGATATACTCCTGTAATCCTTCCTATTTGTCCTTCCTCTTCTCTATAAAGGAGGCTCAGACACACCCAGGTTACTCAACCTTTTATTTAAATATATTTTTCTTCCAGTTCACTCTTGTTTCTGTAGCTCTCATATATGGTTGGGAATATGTATTCTACATACATATCAGAGGTTCACGTATTTATGCAAAATAAATCCAAATATAGGTGTCCAATGTGGTTCTGTCAGTTTTAACTGTACTAAAACCTAATATACAGGATTTCAGTTGAACCACAAATAAAAATGGTTTAAATTTTGTTTAGGAGTCTAAATATTAATTAGCCTAAAATTAAGTTTTTAGCTCTGTATGTAAAAATTGTATCATTTGGTCTGTACCAAAATTTTCAGCTATGACAAATTTTTGACTGTAATTTCAGGCATGCACATGGAAAACCTGGGCATATAACAAGGAAATAAACAAATTTGTTGCTCCAATCAAGGAACTTCTAAGGGATTACTGAATAGTTTGCAATGTCCAATCATTCCTAGTTTGATAGATAATAAATATTATACCAGAAATAAGTATTTTATCCATGAACCCCTGTTAGGACCTTTCTGGCTACCTGAGCTCCCCTAACTTTCCCCTAACATCTTGGCAAGTTATGAGAAAAAAACACATCTTTTTTTCCCCTCCTGGTTGTTTAAACAAAGCTCTACGTGGTGTGGGATATACACTTTATCCTTAATCAAAGCTACAAGAAGCAGTCAGCTTCACCTAATGATAGGGAGGGAAAGGGGATTTGAACAGGATTTAAAGCAGTGAAAAGCATGAAGAGATTAATGATTAGAAAAAACAAAGTAGGAATGATTCCTGGAAGATGTGGGTTTAATGAATTATTGGAAAGAGGAGGGAGAGGACACTTGGCAAAAAGACACGGAGTTGAATGTTCATTGTGCATTAACATTAGGAGAATAATAGCACAGAAGGGCTTTAGAGACATAATGAAGAAATACATAATCCCAGAGAGGAGTTTAGAGCTGAAATGTTCTTACCTGCTGAACAGGAATAGATATGTGGGAAGTCTATTAAGTAATAAGGGTAGAAATGTAGTGGCTCCAAAATCCTCCCCACTTTCATTAGCTCAGGAGCACAAAGTGGATTCCCATTTTATGGACCAGAACTTACAGCAAGTGTATAATGTGTATTCCTTAGATTTTTTTTTGTGGTTTAGTCATTGCTTCCTGAACTATACAAGGTAAGAATTTGGTCCTAGCAGTTTAACTTAATTCAATTTCTTCAGGGACAGGAGGAGAAGCAATGAATACTTAATGAAATTCAAATCTAATGGAATTTTAGATTACTCACTTTGTAATATTTTCACTATTTTATTGATCACGTGCATGAGATGTGCCAGAAAATTATAATGTTTAAGTATCACACACGCCATACATGATCTCCAAATGGCACAAGGCTGGGTTCATACAGGTGGATTAGGAATGCTTATTCCATTTGCCAGCAAATATGGGGCTTTGACTAGTTTCTTACTTTTCTCTCCTGCAAAACACCCTGTGTTCCTTTTCTTGTCTAATCTCATGCATTCAGTAGTATTCAGCAAGGAGAGGAAGAACAGGTAGATGAGAACTACTTTGACTTTAGTAAATTTATCTTTCCTGTCAAAAACCTATTAGAAGTAGATGGCAAACATATATATCTTATATGTCTTTTATGATCTTTTGGGACTCCTCGTGCCTTTATTTTTCTGTAAAACTTCATCCTAGCCTAGTGTTTTCAATTTCATATTCATGCCCTTGACTGTACTTAACTAAATGTCATAAATTGTTGTGTAACAGTGATTTATTGCAGCTAAACTAAATGCTACAGAATCACTACATCAGGTTTTATATGTAGATGTGCTGCAATTTTCCAGCCGTGCGTGTGTTTCTAAACTGCAGGTTCGGTATGACGAGCAAGGTAATAGTATTTATTTCATTCTCCTATGCAAATGAGTGTTGTCAGCCAACACAGGCTCAGATCTGTGACATTGTTTTGCATTAATCAGTCACATGGTTGTTAAATCGTGCCACAACGGAGTTAAATAACCTCAAACTAGCACTAACAATGGCTTTCCATTAGCATTCAATTTCCAGTTCCATTATTCCATTAATATTCAGATTTCTTTGGCAATGAAATGAGCTTCCTGTGCTTATCATCCTAAAGTTGTATGGAAGATTTCACACTTTTTCTAAGGAGAAAAGAGTGTATTTTACTGCCCCTGCTGATATGAAGAGTTTGATGTTGCTACTAATAACTCACTGCAAAAGGCAATTGGTTTTATAACTATAAAAAGATGATGACAGAGAAAAAAGGTATTTTTCTAACACCTGATGTAGAAGTATCTCCATTATCTCTGTGCAGTCAGGCCCTTTGTGAACGCTATAAAATGCTAACTAATCAAACAGAGATGGGAAAACACCTTTTAAAATTAACCTCTTCGGGGATTCTCTCGCTTATCTTGGTGAGTCATCTCATTATAGAACAAAATCTGGTCATGATGAGAGATATATTTTGGATTTAGGTGTGTTGCTTGGGTTTTGGATTTCTTTTCTCAAGTTTCCATATAATTTTCTCAGCAGCTACCAAAATGAGCTATTAAACCAAATTAATTTCTTGCAGTGACACCTGATTAGACCAATCCTCACCCGGATAGAAGATACTGCATTCGGTTTTCAGCTGTGGCTGGAAAGGCACAGCCCAATATAAGAGATCGCAGCTCAAAATTTCTGAAGTGGGTCTTGCTGATCAAAGGACAGAGACCTTTGCCTCTTGCAGCATGATGGGCTGTGACTGACGTTCCTTCGGCTTCAGGTCGTGAAATGGAGAAGATTAAGATTATAAACCCTTGAGCTACCATTGGGTACTGGAAATCGGGCACATGGAGCAGGCTGGAAAATGCCCAGCAATGAAAGCTTGCTGCCAGGAGGTGCTCAACACCCGCCTCAGTGGCTGCAGCTCCCCTTGGCCTGAGCTCAGGAGGATTTTCCCTTTTCCTTTGCAGCAGCCTGGCAAACACGGAGCCTTTCAGCCCACACCAGTCCCCTCTGGGGCAGCATCCAGACATTCACAGCCTGGCAAGGCTGGCTTGCCTCCCCATGGGCTGCAGCTCCTGCCAGGCCTGCTCAGGGAGCGCAGGCAGCTCTGCACACATCTGCTGCCAATTGCTCATTTGGGAGCGAGCAGGAGGCGCAGACTGCAAAGAGAAACCAAGCACGGGCTTTGCTCTGACCCCAATGCCAGGCAGAGTCCAGCGGGGCACATTATTAATTATTTAATTCAACAGGAATAGAAGGCATGGGATGGCCTTTATCCTGTTTACTTAAAACCTAACATGGAACTCAACAAACATCTTATCCTACTCTAACCTAAGGAATTTATCTCTACTAATTCTTCTACTTCTGATCCTCAAGTTCTTGAGGCAGAAGTTACAACGGCACCTCAGTCATGAGCCTTGCGGCTTTCTGGCAGGTGGTCACTGCCACCCATGGTGGTCTGAAATAAGACTGAGGGTGCCCTCGATTGTCTCATCCGGATAACTGAATCAAATGTCAGTGCCATAGTCAGGATTTGGTTACTCAAACCAGAATCCTGACTTGCTTTGGGTCTAGCTTCAAAACATCATCTTTCCTGGTCGCGTCATACAGAATCAGGAAACAGGGTCTTTGGTAGGAGCCTTGCCAGAGCTTGGAGGGCCCTTTAAACCCGGTGGGGTGGGCAGGGCACCTCTCCATGCCAAGCCTGCCAGTCGCATGCCAACAGCTGTGACGGAGGCGGGGACAATTCCAGAGCCTCCAGCAGCGCATCGGCTTCCTGCAGGGCCTGGCTCAGGGGCCTGGGCACAAACACACACGGTGATGGCAGCAATCAGGAGGAAGGGCAGAGCGTTCCAGAGCTCATTCCAGTGCTCGTGCCTCCATGGGTGTGACACCCTTGGCATCAGCACGGAGCCACGGTGGGATGGCTCCTATGACTGGAGCACTGGAATGAGGCGTCGGATCCAGAACGCCCAGAGCAGTGTCCCAGCACCTCCTGAAGAGGGACGGCCGCCGCACGGGGACAGCCACGGCTGAGCGCAGGCCTTTCAGGCGCTCAAACGACCGCCTGTCCCACTCCAGGAACTGCTGTCCCAAGTGATCCTTGGACAGTCACAGGGGACGGACCCTGAGGCAGTCTCGTCCTCACACAGCGACCTCCAGTTTAGGTCGGTGCTGTCTGACCAAAGATCACTGGGGAGGGACACGGAGCCACTGTCCTCATCAGTGCTCCTGTTCAGGTCTCGTTCTTCAGCCCAGTCCTCCACAGGGTGAGACCCTGAGCCATTCCCTTCCCCTGTGCTGCTGGTCACCTGTTGGCCCTCAGGCTGAGCCCTGCCTGGGAGGGACCCTGAGGCGCTCTCCTCCTCAGCCTGTGCCCCTGACCGGCACGGCTCTGCCTCTGCCCTGTCCCCTGCCCACCCAGAGCTTCCAGCTGGCCGGGCCGGGGCTGGGGGGCAGCGCTCCATGGCCGGGCATGGAGGAGAGGCCTTTGTGCCACTGTGAGGGGCTCTGCTGGGCAGAGCTGGGGCTTGGCCTGGGGCTGTGCACGGCTGAAGGTTGCCGTGCTCTGCCCAGGCTCGCGGGGCCTCACAGGGGGCCTCTCTCTCCCACTTCCCTGGCTCGGCTCTGATCCCTGTTCTTCCTTGGATAGATCTTCGGGGCTCTCCTCTTCCGATCTTCCACTTCGGTGACGCCGGTCTTCTCCTCTCCTCTGGTTCTGTCATCTCCGGTTGGGCGGGCAGCAGGGGCTGTGCGGGGCAGCGCGTGCCCGGTCTCTGCCCTGCTGCGGGGGCTGCTGCTGCCGGCCCTGAGCCCGTGCCCTGGGCCAGGGCCCGCTGTGTCCCGGCTGCCGGCCAAGGGCCGCATCGCAGCCGCCACCTGCCACGAGGGCCCGGGAGCCGCGCCGCAGCGAGCGCAGCAGAGCCGGCCGCAGCCCCTGGGGCTGTGCGGGGCCGCTGCCCGGCTCGCTGCTGCTGCCGCCGGCGCCACAGAGGCAGCGCAGGAGTCACGGTGCTCCTCAGCTTCCTGCGGGGCTGCCCGTGACTCACAGCCGGACACCTGCACGCAGCGGGACAAGGATGACGCCGAGGGGGCCGCGGGCCATGGCAACGGCTGCCCTGGCACAGCAGCTCCCTCCGTGCCCGCCAGCCCGGCCCCGGCCCCGAGGCAGCTGCGAGCTGCCCCATCCCGCACCTTCTGCCTCCTTGAAATCAGCCACTTCTTCCTGGGCTCCACGCCCGTCTTCTTCGCGCTGGTAGACATCGCTGAGACGCCTTCCCGCCGCTCTCTCCCGGAGCTGCAGCCTCCTGGCACAGGAGCTCTCCTGGGAGTGGCACCCCCGGCTCTTGGCCCCTTTTACCCCTCCTGGGCAGGGCGCGGCCCCGAGCGTCACAAGGGGCTCTGGGCACACGCAGCCCCCGCGTCACAAAGGAGCGGAACGCGCTGCTGTCCCCACGGGCACTGCCCAGCACCCCGAGGACAGCGGGGAGGGATGGGGGGCTCAGAACCAGCTGCAAACCGGCTGGAAACGGTGCGACAGGAGTGCGGAAAGAGTGCGGGGACAGAGAGGACTGATTTGCCAGGACAACCCAGTATAAGAGATCCCAGCTCAACATTTCTGAGCAGATCTTGCTGATCTAAGGAAGGACAGAGGCCTTTGCCACTTGTAGCATGATGGGCTGTGACTGACGGCTTTAGGTCGATGCCACAAATATAAAAGGTGTTAAAAAGGGTGTATCTGTAAAATTAGTTTAATTAGTCCTTTTTCCTGCCACTGAGTCATGCAGACCACACCAAGGGGTTGGTTGTCAATGGGAGAATTCAGACTTAGCAATAAATATATGTGGATAGTGATGCAGAATGATTTTTCCTTTTTAATTTTATATATTTGTAACTTCCCAGTACTTTTCCCTGCCCTTTTCCCCAACTGGAAAGACCAAACACAGAGCCTTGGGGGTACAAGGTCCCATCCTATCCTGGTTCTTCCTGGGAACCAAGATCTTCAAGAAGCTGTGGCATCCTGGAGGCTGCAGCTGGACAATGGGTGCTGCCAAGCACGTGTCCCCTCTCAGGCTCCTTGTCTCAGCACATTTGCACTGAGGCTGCAGCAGCTGCATTTGCAAATGCATTTTGGTGCTGTGGCACCTCTGGAGACACCTGACACAGCGAGTGGGATCCAATGTCCTGGCAGGAAAATCACCGTGTGCCTCACAACGAGTCCCACAAAACAGCCTGGCAGCTGCTGCCCTGCACAACAGGGAGTGCTGGAAAATGTCCTTGGCCTGGCTGAGAGCACTGCTCCCTGCAGGGATCCCACACAATGATCTCTGCACCAGGGCAGCTCTCCACCACCACAACTGGACACAAACAAAGGGCCTTTGCCATCAAACCAAGGCCTGGTGCCACAAGTCACAAGGACTTGGTGTCCCCGCATCCCTCCCGGCCCAGGCAGCGCCTTTCTCCTCTGCCCCACACAGCACACTCTGCAACGGCCCCGGCACCAAAAGGCTTCGGGCTCCAGCATTTCCCCCCAAATCAATGAGTGCAGCCCAATGAAAACAAATAAACACTTCTGATTTATCAATCCAATCGTTTTATTTCAATATAAAGCGTCTTCCTGAACCTTTTCTAACTCAGCAGGAGTTAGAACTCAACTGCCTGAGGAATATGTTCCAAGGAAACATATTCCAGGCCAGATGCTGAATAATATTCTCTCAGAAACAAAAAGGACTCCGTAACAAATTTCGTTACAAATTATTGTCTAGCTTAAAGCATCTGAACTGTCTATCTTAAATACATGCTTATGTTATCTGACTGTCTATGTTGAACCCCAGCATAGGGTTGACAAATTATTAATTATTTAATTCAACAGGAATAGAAGGCATGGGATGGCCTTTATCCTGTTTACTTAAAACCTAACATGGAACTCAACAAACATCTTATCCTACTCTAACCTACGGAATTTATCTCTACTAATTCTTCTACTTCTGATCCTCAAGTTCTTGAGGCAGAAGTTACAACGGCACCTCAGTCATGAGCCTTGCGGCTTTCTGGCAGGTGGTCACTGCCACCCATGGTGGTCTGAAATAAGACTGAGGGTGCCCTCGATTGTCTCATCCGGATAACTCAATCAAATGTCAGTGCCATAGTCAGGATTTGGTTACTCAAACCAGAATCCTGACTTGCTTTGGGTCTAGCTTCAAAACATCATCTTTCCTGGTCGCGTCCACATCAGAAATACAGGAAACAGGGTCTTTGGTAGGAGCCTTGCCAGAGCTGTGGAGGGCCCTTTAAACCCGGTGGGGTGGGGCAGGGCACCTCTCCATGCCAAGCCTGCCATCGATGCCAACAGCTGTGACGGAGGCCGGGACAATTCCAGAGCCTCCAGCAGGCATCGGCTTCCTGCAGGGCCTGCTCAGGGGCCTGGGCACAAACACACACGGTGATGGCAGCAATCAGGAGAAGGGCAGAGCGTTCCAGAGCTCATTCCAGTGCTCTGCCTCCATGGGTGTGACACCCTTGCATCACACGGAGCCACGGTGGGATGGCTCCTATGACTGGAGCACTGGAATGAGGCGTCTGAGATCCAGAAGCCCAGAGCAGTGTCCCGAGCACCCTCCTGAAGAGGGACGGCCGCCGCACGGGGACAGCCACGGCTGAGCGCAGGCCTTTCAGGCGCTCAAACGACCGCCTGTCCCACTCCAGGAACTGCTGTCCCCAAGTGATCCTTGGACAGTCACAGGGGACGGACCCTGAGGCAGTCTCGTCCTCACACAGCGACCTCCAGTTTAGGTCGCTGTCGTCTGACCAAAGGTCACTGGGGAGGGACACGGAGCCACTGTCCTCATCAGTGCTCCCGCTCAGGTCTCGTTCTTCAGCCCAGTCCTCTACAGGGTGAGACCCTGAGCCATTCCCTTCCCCTGTGCTGCTGGTCACCTGTGTGCCCTCAGGCTGAGCCCTGCCTGGGAGGGACCCTGAGGCGCTCTCCTCCTCAGCCTGTGCCCCTGACCGGCACGGCTCTGCCTCTGCCCCTGTCCCCTGCCCACCCAGAGCTTCCAGCTGGCCGGGCCGGGGCTGGGGGGCAGCGCTCCATGGCCGGGCATGGAGGAGAGGCCTTTGTGCCCCTGTGAGGGGCTCTGCTGGGCAGAGCTGGGGCTTGGCCTGGGGCTGTGCACGGCTGAAGGTTGCCGTGCTCTGCCCAGGCCTCGCGGGGCCTCACAGGGGGCCTCTCCTCTCCACTTCCCTGGCTCGGCTCTGATCCCTGTTCTTCCTTGGATAGATCTTCGGGGCTCTCCTCTTCCCGATCTTCCACTTCGGTGACGCCGGTCTTCTCCTTCTCCTCTGGTTCTGTCATCTCCGGGTTGGGCGGGCAGCAGGGGCTGTGGGGGCAGCTGCCCGGCTCTCTGCCCTGCTGCGGGGGCTGCTGCTGCCGGCCCTGAGCCCGTGCCCTGGGCCAGGGCCCGCTGTGTCCCGGCTGCCGGCCAAGGGGCCGCATCGCAGCCGCCACCCTGCCCACGAGGGCCCGGGAGCCGCGCCGCAGCGAGCGCAGCAGAGCCCGGCCGCAGCCCCTGGGGCTGTGCGGGGCCGCTGCCCGGCTCGCTGCTGCTGCCGCCGGCGCCACAGAGGCAGCGCAGGAGTCACGGTGCTCCTCAGCTTCCTGCGGGGCTGCCCGTGACTCACAGCCGGACACCTGCACGCAGCGGGACAAGGATGACGCCGAGGGGGCCGCGGGCCATGGCAACGGCTGCCCTGGCACAGCAGCTCCCTCCGTGCCCGCCAGCCCGGCCCCGGCCCCGAGGCAGCTGCGAGCTGCCCCATCCCGCACCTTCTGCCTCCTTGAGAATATCAGCCACTTCTTCCTGGGCTCCACGCCCGTCTTCTTCGCGCTGGTAGACATCGCTGAGACGCCTTCCCGCCGCTCTCTCCCGGAGCTGCAGCCTCCTGGCACAGGAGCTCTCCTGGGAGTGGCACCCCCGGGCTCTTGGCCCCTTTTATCCCCTCCTGGGCAGGGCGCGGCCCCGAGCGTCACAAGGGGCTCTGGGCACACGCAGCCCCCGCGTCACAAAGGAGCCGGAACGCGCTGCTGTCCCCACGGGCCACTGCCCAGCACCCCGAGGACAGCGGGGGAGGGATGGGGGGCTCAGAACCAGCTGCAAACCGGCTGGAAACGGCTGCGACAGGAGTGCGGAAAGAGTGCGGGGACAGAGAGGACTGATTTGCCAGGACAACCCAGTATAAGAGATCCCAGCTCAACATTTCTGAAGCAGATCTTGCTGATCTAAGGAAGGACAGAGGCCTTTGCCACTTGTAGCATGATGGGCTGTGACTGACGGCTTTAGGTCGATGCCACAATATAAAAAGGTGTTAAAAAGGGTGTATCTGTAAAATTAGTTTTAATTAGTCCTTTTTCCTGCCACTGAGTCATGCAGACCACACCAAGGGGTTGGTTGTCAATGGGAGAATTCAGACTTAGCAATAAATATATGTGGATAGTGATGCCAGAATGATTTTTTTCCTTTTTTATTTTATATATTTGTAACTTTCCCAGTACTTTTCCCTGCCCTTTTCCCCAACTGGAAAGACCAAACACAGAGCCTTGGGGGTACAAGGTCCCATCCTATCCTGGTTCTTCCTGGGAACCAAGATCTTCAAGAGCCAATTCCATAAACAGGGACAGCTGGGACTGAGGGTGGGGGGCTCCAGAGAAGGGGCTTGACCTGGGGGAATTGCATCGCCACTCATCCTCTTAATTGGGTTTTTTTTTTATATTACACTAATTAAACGTATCAAACTTTACTCACCCCTGTGGGCATGGGCTTTTGTGGACACCTTTCCATAACTGCCCCTGGAGCTCCAATAAAGATCCACTTTTATATCACCTCCTATACTGAAATGATCTCGAATTTCATTTCTAGGTTGAAAAAGGCAACAATAGGAAAAAAAATTATTAAGACATTTGTCTCAAATGGAAAATCTCTGACTTTTTAAACAGAAATTATATTGTGTAATGCAGTGGATTTTAGGCATTCAGATTTCTAGGATCAGTTTCAAAACAAAACCCAGTCAGAGGCAATAAAGGACATTTAGCTGTGTTGTGAGACATTCAGTTTTGAACCCTGATTTTGCCCCAGTGCCACATTAGTTTTCTCGGATGAGTTGCATTCAGTCTTTGTTCCAAGCTGTGTAAATAACTAATTACAGGCAAACAAAATAACAGAGAGACTTGGATCTTGTATCTTGGTGTGAAGGTGGAAGTATCAAGCTCCTAGAAATATAGAAAGGGGTTCTCATCTCTCTGATCTCTCTCTTTGTGGCATAAACAGGGACAGCTGGGACTGAGGGTGGGGGGCTCCAGAGAAGGGGCTTGACCTGGGGGGAATTGCATCGCCACTCATCCTCTTAATTGGGTTTTTTTTTATCAATTACACTAATTTCCTAAAACGTATCAAACTTTACTCACCCCTGTGGGCATGGGCTTTTGTGGACACCTTTCCATAACTGCCCCTGGAGCTCCAATAAAGATCCACTTTTATATCACCTCCTATACTGAAATGATCTCGAATTTCATTTCTAGGTTGAAAAAGGCAACAATAGGGAAAAAAAATTATTAAGACATTTGTCTCAAATGGAAAATCTCTGACTTTTTAAACAGAAATTATATTGTGTAATGCAGTGGATTTTAGGCATTCAGATTTCTAGGATCAGTTTCAAAACAAAACCCAGTCAGAGGCAATAAAGGACATTTAGCTGTGTTGTGAGACATTCAGTTTTGAACCCTGATTTTGCCCCAGTGCCACATTAGTTTTCTCGGATGAGTTGCATTCAGTCTTTGTTCCAAGCTGTGTAAATAACTAATTACAGGCAAACAAAATAACAGAGAGACTTGGATCTTGTATCTTGGTGTGAAGGTGGAAGTATCAAGCTCCTAGAAATATAGAAAGGGGTTCTCATCTCTCTGCAAAACTTCTGGCAATGATTTTTATCTAATGAATAGGAACTTTTCAGACAACTTGTACCTTTTTAGAAGGACAAAGAAACATTTCCTGTGCATATTTATGGCCAAGTGATGTTTTTAATCTTGACAATAACAAGTAGATTTGCTTGAGGAAAATTTATTTCCTGACACTTCGACTTATATTTCTGTCTGTCATTAAACATGACTTTTAGCAGGTTTTAGCTCAGGGTATATGTCCAAATAGTTATGAAATCATCCATTTAATCAAAAGTTTGGAAAGGACAGTTGGTGGCTCTCATGAATGTACTGCTCTGAACTAATACATCTCCACTCAGGTCTGCTGTTTCCCAAAGCTGGGAATAACTACAGACAATAAACCTTATTTGAGAAACGCAGCAGAAACAGGAGCCTTAGCAGCAAATTTATTTCTGGCATTAATTTGCTATTTATCACAATATCCACTGGAAGCTAATTTTATTTTGCTTTATAGCATTTTTAATAGTTGTGAAGTGTTTTTCTTGCTCAGAAAGACAGCAAGATTTTATTTTCTATTGTTAGAAAACACCACTCTCCTGCATCATTACATTATAATGGAAAAGTAATTTGCTCCCTCAGTAAGTAGAGCACTGCCTTCATTGATGGGAAGAGGAAAAAAAAAGTGAATTAAGGCTCAAAGGAAGTATCAATGCATTGCACGTTGCAAGGGAAAGATAATATTTGTTCCCTGACATTGTGCAGGGCGTAGGGAAAGCTAATTGCAGTGTGATTTCTTGATAAGACAGCATACTGAAAACTGCTGGAAAGAAGACTAATTTTGGGGCATTAAAATTCTGATGTTACTATTAAAAATGCCATTTTGAGGTTTAATGGCAAGATTTTGCAATTTCCTTATAGCACTGTGCTGTAGTGCTGTTGGATCCTTTGGTATCAATGATGGCATTACATTAACACTGTATAAATCACAATGTGACAGTGGCTGACAACACATGATAACCAATAATGATGGAACTTTATGGATTATTTCTCCCTGTTCTGCCTCAAATATTCCCAATTTTGACACCAGATAAGGCAATGTCTGCTGAGATTTTCCATTTATGCTTGACTTTTTCAAGTAGCATTAAAATTTTTCTTCCAGTTACACTAAAGTTGTAAGATCTCTGATAGACACATTCCTTAGTTATTTAAGATATAGTCCCAGGCTGGTTTGATCTGGGAGAGATCTTGAAACCCTATCCAATGTGACCCCCTAACACGGGCAGGGACACCTTCCACTGTCCCAGGCTGCTCCAAGCCCCACTATCCACCCTGGCCTTGGACACTGCCAGGGATCCAGGGGCAGCCACAGCTTCTCTGGGCACCCTCAGGGTGCCAGGGCCTCCCCACCCTCACAGGGAACAATTCCTTCCCAATATCCAGCTAAACCTGCCCTCCTCTGCTGCAATGTTCACCATCATTTCCTCATGTAATTTCCCACTTTCAGTCGGAGCTATGTGAAGATTTCAGCCATTTTTGAAATGCTATTTGAACAGCTCACCACGGGAGTTTTTTCCTTTGTCTCCTGAGCCGTGTGAGTTCTCCTGTGTTTTCCTCTGCCTTATAGAGGGGCAAATTATGGAATTCTTAACTCTGATGGAAGGAAAATGTTTTCCCAAGGATCTCAGTATTTCCATCTGACAATTCTTGATCCAAAACTTAGCGTTGCAAATGTTCCATGTGCGAGAGCCTCTGCATGTATCAGTGGGGCCTCAAACCTGGTTTTAGAAGGGAGTTCTCTGCTGAGTGTGCAATTATCACAGTTAACAGACACAATAAAATTGTTCTTGGATTGTTTTAATATTTTACAGAATTCTTTATGATTTGTAATTATTTTAAAAGAATTTTAAGCCTGCAGGGATGCCTCCAACAACTCTGCAGCTGTGCATGATGTGAAAACACACATTTTTAAAGCTGTAGCTGCATCCACTGATTCCATTTGCAGTCATTGATGTGTCCTGCGAGGAGCTGTGTGACAGCTCTGTCCCCGCACTCTTTCCGCACTCCTGTCGCAGCCGTTTCCAGCCGGTTTGCAGCTGGTTCTGAGCCCCCCATCCCTCCCCCGCTGTCCTCGGGGTGCTGGGCAGTGGCCCGTGGGGACAGCAGCGCGTTCCGGCTCCTTTGTGACGCGGGGGCTGCGTGTGCCCAGAGCCCCTTGTGACGCTCGGGGCCGCGCCCTGCCCAGGAGGGGATAAAAGGGGCCAAGAGCCCGGGGGTGCCACTCCCAGGAGAGCTCCTGTGCCAGGAGGCTGCAGCTCCGGGAGAGCGGCGCGGAGCGCTCAGAGATGCGTCAGCGCGAAGAAGACGGGCGTGGAGCCCAGAAGAAGTGGCTGCGATTGCGAGGAGGCAGAAGGTTCGGGATGGGGCAGCTCGCAGCTGCCTCGGGGCCGGGGCCGGGCTGGCGGGCACGGAGGGAGCTGCTGTGCCAGGGCAGCCGTTGCCATGGCCCGCGGCCCCCTCGGGTCATCCTTGTCCCGCTGCGTGCAGGTGTCCGGCTGTGAGTCACGGGCAGCCCCGCAGGAAGCTGAGGAGCACCGTGACTCCTGCGCTGCCTCTGTGGCGCCGGCGGCAGCAGCAGCGAGCCGGGCAGCGGCCCCGCACAGCCCCAGGGGCTGCGCCGGGCTCTGCTGCGCTCGCTGCGGCGCGGCTCCCGGGCCCTCGTGGGCAGGGTGGCGGCTGCGATGCGGCCCCTTGGCCGGCAGCCGGGGACACAGCGGGCCCTGGCCCAGGGCACGGGCTCAGGGCCGGCAGCAGCAGCCCCCGCAGCAGGGGCAGAGAGCCGGGCAGCTGCCCCGCACAGCCCCTGCTGCCCGCCCAGCCCGGAGCCCGGCCCGCTGCAAGATCTGGCGGGGCAGAGGGCAGGGGCAGCACCATCGGAGGAGCCCGACGAACCGGAGAGAGGAGGAGACCTGGACCTGCGTCATCAAGAGGAAGACCGGGAAGAGGACAGCCCGAAGAGCTGTCCCAACGGGAACAGGGATCAGAGCCGAGCCAGGGAAGTGGAGAGGAGAGGCCCCCTGTGAGGCCCCGCGAGGCCTGGGCAGAGCACGGCAACCTTCAGCCGTGCACAGCCCCAGGCCAAGCCCCAGCTCTGCCCAGCAGAGCCCCTCACAGGGGCACAAAGGCCTCTCCTCCATGCCCGGCCATGGAGCGCTGCCCCCCCAGCCCCCGGCCCGGCCAGCTGGAAGCTCTGGGTGGGCAGGGGACAGGGGCAGAGGCAGAGCCGTGCGGTCAGGGGCACAGGCTGAGGAGGAGAGCGCCTCAGGGTCCCTCCCAGGCAGGGTCAGCCTGAGGGCACACAGGTGACCAGCAGCACAGGGGAAGGGAATGGCTCCGGGGCCCTCCCTGTGAGGCTGGGCCCAAGACAGAGACCGAGCGGGAGCTCTGATGAGGACAGTGGCTCCGTGTCCCTCCCAGTGATCTTTGGTCAGACGACAGCGACCTAAACTGGAGGTCGCTGTGTGAGGACGAGACTGCCTCAGGGTCCGTCCCCTGTGACTGTCCAAGGATCACTTGGGGACAGCAGTTCCTGGAGTGGGACAGGCGGTCGTTTGAGCGCCTGAAAGGCCTGCGCTCAGCCGTGGCTGTCCCCGTGCGGCGGCCGTCCCTCTTCAGGAGGGTGCTCGGGACACTGCTCTGGGCGTTCTGGATCCTCAGACGCCTCATTCCAGTGCTCCAGTCATAGGAGCCATCCCACGTGGCTCCGTGCTGATGCCAAGGTGTCACACCCATGGAGGCACGAGCACTGGAATGAGCTCTGGAACGCTCTGCCCTTCCTCCTGATTGCTGCCATCACCGTGTGTGTTTGTGCCCAGGCCCCTGAGCCAGGCCCTGCAGGAAGCCGATGCGCTGCTGGAGGCTCTGGAATTGTCCCCGGCCTCCTCACAGCTGTTGGCATCCGACTGGCAGGCTTGGCATGGAGAGGTGCCCTGCCCCAACCCACCGGGTTTAAAGGGCCCTCCACCACTCTGGCAAGGCTCCAACCAAAGACCCTGTTTCCTTATTTCTGATGTGGCGACCAGGAAAGAGATGTGAAGCTAGACCAAAGCAAGTCAGGTTCTGGTTGAGTCCAAACCTGACTATGGCATGACATTTTTCATATCTGCAAGAAATCAAGGGCACCCTCAGTCATTTCAGACCACCATGGGTGGCGTGCACTGGGCCAGGCTCATGACTGAGGTGCCTTGTACTTCTGCCTCAAGAACTTGAGGACAGAAGTAGAGAATTAGTAGAGATAAATTCTAGGTTAAGTAGGTAGATGTTTGTTGAGTCCATGTTAGGTTTTAAGGTAACAGGATAAAGACCATCCATGCCTTCTATTCCTGTTATTAATATTAATAAATTTGTACCTATGCTGGGTTCAACATATACAGTCAATAAATAGATGTATTTTAGATAGACATTCAGATGCTTTAAGCTAGACAATATTTGTAAGAAATTTGTTAGGAGTCCTTTATTTTCTGAGAGAAATTATTCAGCATCTGGCCTGGAATATGTTTCCTTGGAAATATTCTAGGCAGTTGAGTTCTAACTCCTGCTGAGTTAGAACAGGTTCAGGAAGATGCTTTTATTGAAATAAAACGATTGGCTTGATAAATCAGAAGTGTTTGTTGTTTTCATTGGGCTGCACTCATTGATTTGGGGGGAAATGCTGGAGCCCGAAGCCTTTTGGTGCCTGGGCCGTTGCAGAGTGTGCTGTGTGGGGCAGAGGAGAAAGGCGCTGCCTGGGCCGGGAGGGATGCGGGGACACCAAGTCCTTGTGACTTGTGGCACCAGGCCTTGGTTTGATGGCAAAGGCCCTTTGTTTGTGTCCAGTTGTGGTGGTGGAGAGCTGCCCTGGTGCAGAGATCATTGTGTGGGATCCCTGCAGGGAGCAGTGCTCTCAGCCAGGCCAAGGACATTTTCCAGCACTCCCTGTTGTGCAGGGCAGCAGCTGCCAGGCTGTTTTGTGGGACTCGTTGTGAGGCACACGGTGATTTTCCTGCCAGGACATTGGATCCCACTCGCTGTGTCAGGTGTCTCCAGAGGTGCCGCAGCACCAAAATGCATTTGCAAATGCAGCTCCTGCAACCTCAGTGCAAATGTGCTGAGACAAGGAGCCTGAGAGGGGACACGTGCTTGGCAGCACCCATTGTCCAGCTGCAGCCTCCAGGATGCCACAATGTGCCCCGCTGGACTCTGCCTGGCATTGGGGTCAGAGCAAAGCCCGTGCTTGGTTTCTCTTTGCAGTCTGCGCCTCCTGCTCGCTCCCAAATGAGCAATTGGCAGCAGATGTGTGCAGAGCTGCCTGCGCTCCCTGAGCAGGCCTGGCAGGAGCTGCAGCCCATGGGGAGGCAAGCCAGCCTTGCCAGGCTGTGAATGTCTGGGTGCTGCCCCAGAGGGGACTGGTGTGGGCTGAAAGGCTCCGTGTTTGCCAGGCTGCTGCAAAGGAAAAGGGAAAATCCTCCTGAGCTCAGGCCAAGGGGAGCTGCAGCCACTGAGGCGGGTGCTGAGCACCTCCTGGCAGCAAGCTTTCATTGCTGGGCATTTTCCAGCCTGCTCCATGTGCCCAATTTCCAGTACCCAATGGTAGCTCAAGGGTTTATAATCTCAATCTCCTCTACATCGCCTGAGTTTTTCTCTGAAGATGAAGCAGAGAGTTCTGTTCAGTCTCACCACCTCTCCTCCTTTTGAACTCCCTGCCTTGCCTGGAGCTCTTGACTGAGCCATTCATCCCATCAGCTCTGGTCAACTGCACTGAAGCCAAGCACCACTGAGGCTGCCTTTAGTACTCTCTGCTTCAATTCCTTTGTTGATTTGGTGTCATTGCAGTGCTCTCACTGGGCTGGGCCCTGGCTGGCACCTCTCTGCTCGCTTTCTCTGGAGCAGTTGCTGTGGAAGGTGTAAGTTGTGTAAGGATGGAGGCCAGTGCACATTCTGGAACAAGATAACCAATGATAAAATGATGACACATGATAACCAGTAATGATGGAACTTTATGGATTCTTTCTCCCTCTTCTGCCTCAAATGTCACCAATTTTGGCGCCAGATGAGGCAATGTATACTAAGATTTTCCTTTTCTGCTGTGTGTATTTTTCAAGTAACTTAAAAATTTTTGTTAGACTTTAGACTGAAGTTGTAAGATCTCTGGTTGACAAGTTCCTTAGTTTATTTAGGATAAAATGACTGACTGGTTTGATCTGGGAGAGATCTTAAGGCACATCCAATGCCACCCCCTGCCATTGGCAGGGACACCTTCTACTATCCCCGGGTGCTCCATGCCCCAGTGTCCAGCCCGGCCTTGGACACTGCCAGGGATCCAGGGGCAGCCACAGCTTCTCTGGGAACCCTCAGGGTGCCAGGGCCTCCCCACCCTCACAGGGAACAATTCCTTCCCAATATCTCATCTAAACCTACTCTCTCTCAGTTTGAAGCCATTGCCCCTTGTCCTGTCAGCCCAGGATTTGGTTCAGGATGAAATTATTTACAGGATAATACGGCAGATGTGTAACTGGCATTCTGTAATAGGCTGTACTACAGCAATTAGTGCACACTGTATTTCTTGGGTAAAACCAGCCCCCATTCTCTTAAGAAATTTAATTTTCGGCATAAAATGCCCAGAGGCTGGAGCCCAGATATATGCCTGCAATGGGAACATTTGTTAGATTTAAAATGCGGAAAAACACACCTAGTGAATTGTTTATAAACCCCAATTATTCAGCAATGCTGTAATTAATGTTGGAAATTAGGAGAATCACATCATCCTGAGACTCATGATTTTAAGGAAGTTAAATGTTATTCTGAAAAGCATGGAAAACCTTGCATTTATGGCAGGAAAAAGCAATGAACTTACTTAGTTTCCAGAGAAGTTAAGAAAGAAATAAGGTATGATGAGAAATTTGAAATATGAAATTCTAAGGAAACTCCAATTTTTTGCTGTATCTTGAAATATAAAAAAATGGGATAACATTGAATGATGGTTAAAGGCAAGAGCAAACAGAAGTCTTTTAATACTGCTGTGAGTGAGGAAGTTTTCTCCAAAGTCAGTATAAAGACCATTACAGGGTGTCTAAATCCTCATACACTGAGATAGAAGTCAGGCTGCTGTGGAAATCAAATAAATACAAAATCAACTTCCATTCCTAATTTTACATAATATTTTATATTAAAAACTTGAAGATGTTCTTTATCAGAGAGGCAGATTAGGACTGCTTATAAAGCTGTAACAATTTGTGTTTATCAAAGTCTTAACCTCTAAGAATCAATATCCTTCCATCCTGGTGCTGCTCATCTTCATTCTTTTCCAAATCCCATGTGTTGGCTGAGGCAACAAACAGGGTTGTCATCATCCAGTGTCCCCTGGTCGCACTTGTCTGCTTACAAATTGTGGTTCTGGTGTACAAAATGCCCCCAAAATGGGCATCATCACCTGGTCTTTGGAAACGCCGTTGTTACAACTACACAAGCCTAAGGGCAAGAATAAGTTGAGGCCAAACCTGACCAAGAGGGGTCTATGCAAAGTCAGTGCAGAGCCCAAGGCCTGTTACCAGCATTGGCCATGCTGAATTTACTGAACTACAGGGCTGGATATAATCCAGGTTTGACCTTCAAAATGTAACTGTTATACAGGGTTCTGTCAAAAAAAAATAATGTTGAACATTCACATGACTAAAACCAGACAAACTCAACTCTTTCCTAAGCATTAGTAGCAAATATCTGGGGTTTTTTTAGCACTATTTAATGCAAAATCTGGCCACTTTTGAGTTAAATCATGTCTTTTATGCACACATGGTGGTGGTTTCATTTCCCTGACAGTGGAGCTGTGTGGGTGCCAAGTGTGGTTTAGCATCATTTGGAATCAAGGATCCGGGTGTCAATTAACATTTATAAACTTCAAACTAATGCCAATCTGTGACTCCAGACATTTGCTATCTCACTTTTCCTTGTTGGTGGTTGTTGAACACATTGAGGTTTCTGCAATTCCATGAGTCAGGATTCAATGCTGCCTTCTGGTCTCCCTGTACCAGAAAGTGTCTTAGTATCTTCCTCTTTTCCTTTTCTTCCTCTCTCCTTTTCTTTCTCTCTCTTTAGGAATATCCCCTAATGTATTTCCACTCTCTCTCCATGAAATCTGTGTGTTTCTGGAAGATAAAAACACAAATAATACTTATAAAGATTTTAGGAATAGGACAGCTTTTCCACTGGGGAAAAAAGTCTAATTTTAATAGTAAGTCGATGTAGCAGAAAGTACTCTCTATCTGCTGTCATTACAGATTTCCTTTTATGTATCTATTCACACAGGTTCCACGAGCTTTTGAAGGGTCTACACTGAAATGGGTTGAAACGTTGCTCAATTTTGTAAATATTTAATTTGTAACTATATTTTGCTGGCTTTAACTGCCAGCTTTTATTTGTTTTCTACATGGAAATTTCTCAGTCTAGGTTTTGATCATACAAATGTAGAGAGCTCTTTAAAAATCCCCCCTCAAAGTGTATTTCCTACTTCCACCAAGAATTTTGTGGGATTCTAATTCTTCCCATCCATTAAAAAATAATCCAGTCTTGCTACAATATGCAAATCATTGGGAGGTTTCCATGAATTTCACTAAACCTACACTCTGTTCTAGTTTTCCAAATCCATGCTGCTAAGAAATGTTCCCTAGGACTTGAATATCTGGTTTGAACATGTCACACTCTGACCGTGGGAGATGTGTTCCCATTGTTCCCTACATTTTCAATAGGCTTTTATGGCCATTCTCATAAAGCAGTTCTTTACTCTCCAGCAGGATTTCTCTTACAGTCTCCCACATCTTAGTGATAAATCTTCAAAACATCCATCTTCCCTAGTTTTTTATTCTCAAAGTAACTTTAATATACTAATATTGTATTGAGCAAGCAAACAATATGTAAAGAGAGCAAAAATAGTTAAAAGTAATAAATCCCTAAAGGATTGGAGTGGGAAAATACTAGGGGTTTTTAAAAATAATTCAGAGAGATTAGTATGGCTTGTACTTACAGGCCATCCTTAAATGTCTATGAGAAAAGGCCATAATTCATATTAAATTAATGAATTTCAGCCTAGGCCTTTGGAGGGCCACTTTCCATGCAACCTAATCTGTGACTTTGAACAATTATTTTAAACCTCAGCTTGTTATTTGATTACTTTATCTTCCTTCTGTTGACGAGGAAGACAAGTATATCCTATTTATGAACAAATACCAAGACATTTGAACCTGCTTCCTACCGATCTGAATGGAAAAAAGGTAGTTTTAAGGATCTATAAAAATCTGTTGCATTTGGCTGGAAAGAAAAGGATCAAAGACCAACATTATTGTTTTGGGGATATATATTTAATATTTTAACAGATGTCATCAATCTGTTGCTTTTTAATGAGTTTCTCTCTGTGCTCCCCTGAATTAATTATCTCTTGTCATCAGTTTTATTCTTCTGGGCTGGATTTTCAGATAGAAAAAATATTTCGGTTTCAATGCATAATTATAAAATTGAGAGAGAACAATAACCCCGGGTTTTGAATTGGTGATAAACAGCCTTGAACTTGAAGCCATGTTTTTTTCATTTCATTTTGAAGGACTCAGTTCTCAGAAATCCAGTACAAAGTATTCACCCAGCAGAAAAACAAGCAGTGATGGCATTTTGCATGGTTAATACACACCTGTATCCCTCTCCCCACTTCTCAGTCATGATTATTATCTAAATAAAATGATAATTTTTGTTGAAATTAAATGTTTCACCCTTCTTAAGGGGAAAAACAAAGCTAAAAGAGGTTTCACAAGGGGGTTTCACAGGAAATAATCTACTTGATGTGCTTTGGCATTGTGCTCTATAAGCTGCAAGCTAAGTACCAAAGAATGTGTCCCAAAAGGTTGGTGATGCCTTCAGATAGGATTCTTCAGGGTAGCTGCTCATGTTTATTATGGTTTGAACAGAGAAAAATATGTGTAAAAATGATGAGAGGGTAACATTGAGTAAAACATAATGTTTTTAATGTATTGCAAAATTCTGCCACTCTTTCTGAAAGTGAATAATAAAAGGATCACTGAAATTTTTAAGTTGGAAAAGACCTTAAGGATCATTGACCCCAAGAGAAAAAAAGAGAAATAAAAATTGGTTTTCCAACTGAGAAAATGGTCAATATGCAAAAGATGAAAGATCCCAAAGAGAAATAATTTGCAAGTGCTACTGAGCAATTTGGGTTCAGCTTCATGTTCCTGCTGCCCCATAGATGCAACCAGGGTTGCTGTTGGGGAGCAAACTCAACATTTTATGGAATATCTGTAGACATCCCAGTGGTCTTAAAATAGATGAAATACTGTATTCAACCATGAGCTGCTCTTTCCTTAGCAAAATATGTACCCAGAGACTCAGCCCAGTCAAACAGCAGACTCTCCTGATATTATCCATCAATATTTTGCACTTTTGTGTCAGCTCGTAGAGAGGCAAATATCAAACAACTCTCCCCATGTCCTACTTTTTCTCTTGCTTTAAAGAAAAAAAATAGAGCTGTTTACTTAAACGAAGAGTCCTAAAGTAGCTCCCAAAACTGGTCAGCAACAATGGTACCAAGCCAATACTTTTTAAAGGTTTTCTGCTGTTACTTGTGAAAGTTCATCTGAGGACTACATTTGTCTGTGCATAGAAAATACTAAACACGTGGAGACAAATGTTTGCATAGACAAAAGGTGGAACACATTTAGGAAAAATATATTGCATCAAAATAAAGCAAAAAAAGGGCAGAATCTTCAGGAGCAACTGGAAAATGGGGGCTGTGGAGTGAAAATGGGGAAAAGAGCCCAGAATTTCAAGTACCAAATGAAAATTCAGAAGAATATGGGTATGAATTCTTCAACCTCAGAGCTAATTCTGTAGCCTGCAGCCTTGTTGCTGCCATTAACTGTTAGTAACCTCATTTCTGGGTAGGGCTTGGTCACATGGTGACCTTGCAAGACATGTTTAGAAACGTTTAACTCATTCTTAAATTGGGAACTTCAATGTTTTTTTTTCACTGCTGCTGCATTTTGAAAGGAGCTGTCCACCATGAATCACTTTTATCCACTTTTTAACCTTTTTTTATCCACTTTATTTATGTTTTTCCTCCACTGATTCACCAGCAGGGCTGGTCACCTCCATAGTCAGCTCACTCCAGCAGAAAGATTCCCTTCCGCTGCTCCTGCAGATTGACTGGATGGAACCAAAAGGTGCTCTTGACTCGTGGACATGCCAGCTGTAGAAATGATTATTCTCTTGAACAAATGATTCTTCTCATGGTGAATGAGGCTGGATTAGCCAATTGTACAACAACCCACACACAATGTCCCCTCTTCTGCCTGGAAATGTAATGATATGCAGCAGCATAATGAGCTTACACTGAATTTTCAAACAGAATCCCTAATCATGAAAGCTCTTAAGTGCTCCTAATTGCAACTCTTCTTAAATGAGTGGTTTGTTGGCAAAAAGAGATTTGTGGAATTAGGCCAGCCTAATTCTGGATTCATTTCCAGTCTCACAGAAGTGACACTTGAGGAAAACAAGTACGTTCTAAAAACGTCACTGGGCAGCCTCCTGGTAAAAGATGATGTAGGGTTTGTTGATGACAAAATGCAGGAGAATTCCTCAGGAGGTCGAATTTGTGGACCCCACTTGAAAAATTTGTATTCCATGAAAATATCCAGGACTTCACTTTCATAAAATCACAAAATCCTGGAATGGTTTGGGTTGGAAAGGACCTCAAAGCCCATCCGGTGTCACCCCTGCCATGGGCAGGGACTCTTTCCACCAGACCAGATTTCTTCAGGCTCAGTCTTCGAGGGGGGTCACACAGATCTCTGTGACTGGTAAGAATAGGAAAGCCAAAAGTGTCATGGAAAAAGGTGAATTTGCCATGAGATGCATTAAGGGATTGTAGGAATGCAGAACAAAAATGGTGAGATGTTTAGTGGAACTGCAAAATGCAGCAAAAGAAGAACTCGAGTTTGATGCAGAAGAAAGGACTGTGAGAAACTAGAAAGGAGGGAGGACAAAAAGGATCAGTAGAATGAGAAAAGGCTGCTGGTCAGGAAACAGTTACAATTATTTTGCACTTCTAGAGCAATGTAATTATAGAGGAGTGTGGTCATTCGTTTGTATTTTTAATGAACTGCAATATATGCGAGCAAAAAGTACATGAATGAGTAATAGAGGAATGCTCGAGGAAATGTGCAAAACATTAGTTTATGGAAATGAAACTTTTAATAATGGAAAATTTTTACAAGCATCTGTATACTGGAAATTAAAATAAGTGTTTCAAAAACTGTCACTTAAAAATAATGTGAAGGACCACTGTGTTGCTCATACTGTTTTCAGTACAAGTGGTAATTCTGCTCACTCATTTACAAAATATCACTGCTCATGATGAAAATCATCCCTAGAGTTACATGGTCTTGTGAATGTGCCTTATCACAAGATTTTGTGAAAGCTGATTTTTGTTCTTCTTGTAAGTAACGCTCACCACAGGATTTCCAGTCCTCTGAGATGCGAGAAAAATCAATGAACAAGAAATCTTGAAGGCATGGCCTAAGTAAAAGTAAAGATTAGAAAAACAGTCGGAAATAATCCAACATATACTGTAGAAAACTTGAAAAAAACATTATTAAAAATAATCTCAGAATTTTGCTGTGTCTGGTTAATGCCTCTTACATAAAGAAAGCTGCTGAAACAAAATAAAACATTGAACGTAATCAAGCTTTTTCCTCCTCATTTCTTGAAAGTATAGGAATAGAAGATGCCTTCTCAGTCACTGACTGGGTCATCACATCAGATCCTATAGAACTCTCCCAAATTAACAGAACACAACACATACTTCCAAAATTTGTTGTATGCTGGAAGATTCTTTAAAAGCCTCCTCGAGGTGGTAAAAATCCTTTATTAAGCGCCAGTCTAAATATATTTAAAACTAATTAATGTACCTGTTTAATTGTCCCAGCATTTTGCTTATATATGTCCTTCATCTATGATATTTGTCCTTTGAGGGGTTTAGAGGGTAATCTTTGCTTGCAGTCATGCATTTCTGCTAGGAAAAGCCTACCAATTAACCCTGCAAATTAAAAGCCTACAAATTAAAATCTGCATTAATAATTTGTGTCCTTTTTCAGCTGATCCCTGAAAATTAGTGGATGGATTAGAATTCATACCGATTATTAATTTTTGCCTTGTACAGAAGTTTATTATTTCTGTTTTTCTCAGGAACTGCACAGCAGGTGTTTATTAGGGTCACACTCCCTTTGACAGGGACGCTGATGGTGGTGGGGTCCATAATTGTGCTTTGTGTCCTCTTTTCTCTGAGGATCCCCATTCAGGAATCCCTTCCCCTGATCCTGAAGTGTGAAATGAGCAGAACGATGCTTCACCCCACTCCCTGCCCCAGACCTGCCCCAGCTGTGCAATATCCAGGCATTCCCTGAACTCCAGCACTGTCTGCAGCGCAGGGAATGGGGAACACCCTCCTCAAAGTGGCTTTTGGAGTTTCAGGCCATGCTCCTGACAGCTAAACCTCATTCATACCTTATCAGTTTCACCCACTGAGCCAGAAGGAGATGCAACAAGCTCCATCCTCGCCTGCCTTTTGTCAGCTGTGCACAGACTTATCTCTGGGTTTGCCTGCATTGCATTTGAGCTTATGTGTTTCCTTTGTCTGAAAATCCCGAGTTTCTGGTGGATTTATAATTATAGTTTTATGTAAAATCACCTCAAATCCTTAAATCCTTGCTGACATGTTGGTCGGGCAGCCTGTATGAAAAACAGGGAAGTGGGTGAGCATGAAAACATTATAATTCAACATTTTACAGTATTTTTTTGGTGACAGTTTGCAAAATGGGATGTAATATAGGCCATGCTGTCAATAAAAGCACAGAGCTCAGAGAGGTGAATTTCTAGACTTGTTACACATCTGGTTTCTAGTGTAAAGTCACCTGTGTAGTGTAAAACACAGAAAATAAATTAGAAAATTAAAGGGATGACACCTGCTAATGAAACCAGTGATGCCATTGTGGCCTTTCTCTTTTTTTCTGTTCCAGAATGCCTGGAAAGTGTGTGAGGATATGTTGGAGCTGCCAAACCTGGCAGCCTGACAAAGGTGCTGCCTCCACGTCCCCAGGTCCAGCCTGGAGTGAATTTGGAATTACACAGGTTGTACTCACACCCCAAACACAGCAGATAAAGGGTCGACACAGCCAGATGCACAATTTTTGTTGTCCCTTTGCAGGAAGGAGGAGCTGGATAGGAATTAATCAGTAAAGCAAGGAAAATAAAAGTTGTTCTTGTAAGTTAAACAAGTGAAATTTTCAAAGAGCTATGCATGCCTGCCTGTAGGATCAGATCTAAATCAATAAAGAAATTCATTAAATTTTGGGTGATAATTCAGAGCTCTCTTCATCAGAAGGAGTGTTCAGGTGGCACCTTCAGCTTCCTTCAGCCATTGCATGAGGAGGAGGAGAGATCCTGGTCTGGATTCCACTGGTAATGTGCCTCCTCTGGGAATTTTCCTGCCATGGGTATAACAGTGACTACATAATAATATATTTCAGAAAGTGGACTAAATATCTGCTGCGCTTAGACTAATAAAATAATCCATTAATGTCCAGCTATACAAATTTAATTTACTGTAATAGGGGGTTTTGTTACTTGAAATCCCCTGGCCATTATCTTTACCTGAGAGGGATCAATCTCAGTTAAGCAGTTAGCACTTAAGATAAAATGAGAATGGGATTAATGGGTTTATACTGTGTTATTTAAGAGCCATTGGCACAAAAATTACCCTCAGTCTGTGTGTATAGTGTGACATTTCTCCTTTGCTCCTGTACTCCCTCAATACCTTTAAAATAATAGCAATAAACATAAACCTGGCAAGAGTGAGCAGAGATTTCAGGCCTTGCAGAGATGAGCTGTAGGTTTATCTGTTCTCTTGTCTGTTTTGTCCTCTGTGTTTCGGATGGATTTACTCCATCCTTTGCTTCATTTTAGGGTAAAATCTGGCAAAAAGATAACAGTTAAGAACACTGTTAAAAATTGGAATGAGAGCTATAATCCCGATAAGCAGCTCAAAGCAGCTTTACCACCCTGGCTGTGCTAACAGGACCATGTTAATCCTCATGCAGCACTTTGAAAAAAAAAATATAAAGTTGTAGCTACAAATGTCCAGGTGCCACTGATCTAGGATAATTTGTTAGATTTGGAAAAGATTTTAATTCATAGAAGCCCATATTTTCCCTGCTCATGGGAAAGAAATGATCTTGAAGGTCCCTTCCAATCCAAACCAGTCTTTGAGTCCGTGTAATTGTTTCTTACAACAAATCAAAGGAGGAAAAGTTAGAAGTCTCTATACTTGTATAAATCTAATGTTTTGATTGAGTTAATCCCATTATTCCTTCTTCCCCTGTAGATAGCTAGTTCATGGTATTATGATTTTTTTTTCATTATGACTTTGGAAAAGAAAAATAATGAGATGCACAAAGCAAAATTTGACAGAACTATGAATAGATATTCATTCCTACATCTCAGCTGCAAAAAATCCAACTGAGTGTGATCATGAAGACAAGTTAGTCAAAGACAGGAATTCCCAACTGATTGTTAACAAATTATGGGAATGGAAACTGATAAATAACCTGCCAGCTCCTACCTTTCAGACAGTAATTAAAGGACCTATTCTGGCAATTTAGCCCTCGTGCTGGAGTCGCTGTCTCCAGCTGGGAGCTGAGGCAAGCAGAGGCACAGGGAAGAAGAGCAGAGCAAAAATGAAGCCCAAGGCCAGGTTGGACAGAGCTTGGAGCACCCTGGGATAGTGGAAGGTGTCCTGCCCATAACTCTGGAAAAGTTTTAAGTCCATCCCAGCCCCAAATCTGAGATTCTGTGCTGCATTTTCTCAGCCTGGTGTTACCTGGTGTGCCAAAGCAGACTGCAGATGTATAATGAGATTGGAAATACTGGGTATCTTCCTTTAAATTCTGCTTCTCAATTTACATTAGAAAGAAACTTTCTGTGTTTATTTACCAGGCTCTGTGCAGATATATCCTGGTGTTGCATTAATGCCTGCAAAGCCCTCACAAATGTTTCTTCCAGATTGGTGACAGTCAAACAAGATGCATTACCTGCTAATGGCTATCAGGATATGCTGGGGTAAAGTAGATGCCTGAGGAGAGTAATCTATTGTTTTATCAAAGACAGATTAAAAAGCAGGACAGAATACATTTTCTCATAGCCTTAAGTACCCTTAAAACTACTCAGAAACTTTCAGTTTTCTACCTTTTCCATTAGAAGTTGTTTTCTGTGTTGCTTTTATTCACTGCTCCTTTATCCTCCGTGAGAGTTCCTCCTTCAAAAACCAGGAGCGTTCTCCACTCAGAGGTCTGTGTGCACGTGTGAGCTGTTCTTGTCTCCATCCCACAATGTGAGCTGTTCCTGTCTCCTTTCAGCCTTTTCTCTCCTTTTGCATAGGATCTTAAAAACTCAGACTGCTTTGGCTGAGAAGGGAGCTCAGAGCCCATCCAGGGTCACCCCTTGCTTCCACTGGGACACCTTCCACTGTCCCAGGCTGCTCCCAGCCCCACTGCCCAACCTGTCCCTGAATGATCTGTTTCCAGAGCTGTTGCTTTTACAGTTCCATGAACAATTTGGCTGCTGGATGAATTTATCACTAAAGAAGAGCAACATTTAAAGCTGTGTCCCCACTTCAGTAAACCCTCAGGAACTGCTGATGGTTAACAAGATGGATGTATCCCTGAATACACAGAATCATGGAACCACTGAGGTTGGAAAAGACCTCCAAGACCATCAAGTCCAACATTCAGTGCTGCTCTGGTGAAGTGTGTGGCTGTACACAATGTTCTTGTCAGGCTGGTTGTTGCTGCTGGCCAAACAGTGACATAAAATAACAGATACAAAAACACACAAAAAGAGGGTGAGAAAAAAGAGAGAAAGAAGGACTTTATTGTGGGACAAGCCTCTTTATCCACTTTAGGAACCAGAGAATACATTTGTGTCAAGCATACATTAGTTAAGAGACAGCTGTTTCATTAATAATCATTACATGATTGGTGAGTTTGCAAAAGCTACAGTATTAGTAATGTTTATAATTTCCAGCCACCTGCGTTATCAATTCTACATTCCAATCTCCTTTTCTCAACAGTAGCCAAGGTTGTGCTATTCCTCCTCCATGCAGGCTGTTAACACTCCTTTTCTCTTCCCAGGCCTCAGTCATACACAATAATTGGCTGAGTTTCAGATTCAGGGCTTGTGGGGCGAGTTTTCAACCCCACAGCTGGTCAGCATTTCCTATATTGGAAAGAGTCTGTGCAGCATTCAGGGACTGAGAAGGGAAGGGAAACGTTGCCACCGAGTTCCAGGAATATTGTAAAGCTAAGATGGGATATTGCAACACACGCACCCACCTCAGCAATTTGATCCCATCAGGGAAAAAAGCAGAAAGTTTAAAAATGGTCCCTCAGCCTCCCCTCCCTTTCCTGTTTCACAACCCCCATTGGTTCCAGGTTTTGTCTGTGCAATAGACCTGTGCAAATGGCCTTTCATCTGACATAAAAATCCTCTGGCAGTTTGTTCCTCTCTCATTTTCTTCCCATCTCTCGCTTTGTCTCTCTCTCTCTGTGTCTCTGTAATTAACAGACATGATGCTAAAAGAGTGATGTGGAGTTTCTATGAACTCCAGCACAGTGTCATGTGCTACTGGTGATTGATTTCTGTCTCAGTTAGACACAGTACGTGGGATTTACTGAAGAGTAATTATTTAAAAACAAAAAGGTTTTGTGACAACATGAAGTCTCACAACACAAACCAGGAGGAAAGCTGGACTATGATGCAGACAAGTCTGAAATGTTGTAGCTTGGTGTAAGGGTTTGCCAGCTAAAATTTTTTAGGGACTCTATTACTGCAGACTCATCTTGGATGCAGAAGTCTCCCTGAAGTCCCCTTTGCCATCTAAATGAGACCATTTTCCTGAGTTGATGGCTTTGCTGGTCACAGGCAGGATGTGAAGTAGAACTGTGCCTTTGAGAAAAAGAAATTATTTGTGTCTGTTGGTAGTTGTTAGTTTTTAGAGTGGATTTTTTTTATTTTCATTTGTTTGCTTGAGGGTTTTTCGTATTTTATTTTAAGAAAAGGAAGTAAGCAGAAGTACTTAAAAAAAAGTTAAAGCAGATACCAATATTTTGGTCCTTGGTGAATGAATTGACTCTGTTAGATGTCATTATAGGGGAGACTTTGGGAAGAAGAAAATGAAGCCATTAAAGGAGCTGATTCTGATAATGTGGTGCTTTATGGGTGGCTGTATTGTTCCTCTATTGCTTGGAGGTGTTTTTCAGGCAACGCTCCAGTTCACAGTCTATTTTTAATGTAAAGAAAGGGAAGGACTCAGCTCCCAACAATCATTACTTCCTTTTATGTTAGCTCACATTTCTGTTTGCAAAATATGCTGAATCTAAACAAATAAAAAGATGATACTTAAGTAAGGCTTTGCTCTATTTAAGCCAAGCTTATATGCTCTAACAGAGTTTGAATTTTTATGCTGCAGTTTATTGCAGCGGTGCCATTTGGGCTGTTAAAGTTATTTCAACATTTTCATTACCAAGACTGTTATCTGAAATTGCCAACTCAACCAAAAAGCCTTCCCAGAAATACCCACTGTTTTTGAGAGGAAACCATTTCTGTAATTTCACCCTCTGCAATACTGTTTTTTGCTCAAATGGAATCACAATCAAAGTATTCAGAAGATATAAAAAAAATGAAATTTAGTAATTTCTGAATTTTATGCCTCTATTATTGAGCTTATATGATGCTTTTCCTTTCTGTAGTACAAATATCCATGAAATGGGTGAAGATTATTCTAGGATTGCATACAAACTATGGGGATTTTATTTATTTATCTAGATTCTATTTATTTAGGAAGTCACAGCACCTCTTAAATGGAAGTTTTTGATAGTTCACAACCATGTGTGTCCAATATTATTATAGCAAGCTGGGAGGCAGAGCTCTGGTACATATTGCACTGGGGATCTATAATCTCTTTCAGATTTCATACTGACTTTGGGCAGCACTGCCTTTTGGTCCTTTATTAGGAAAAAAAAAAAGATATGGAAAATCCAGCAGCTTCATTTTCTTATCCCTGTGTGGAGAGTATATGTTTGCAGCAGCAGGCCTAGCCACATTCCCAAAGTAAATTAAATATTTAATACTGAATAATCCTTAGGATCTGTTTTCTCCATGTATCCAAAGGTGCTTTTTATTGCCTTACAATGACTTTTGATCTGCTGTGATAGCAACAGTGATGACAATTGCTTATGTTTTAGGAGAGATGTTTTCTGGGCTGCTTTCTAAAATCCTGGTCCCTTTGTTTTCTCTGGCCACACTTTCTTTGGATGGCAGAAGGCACCATCCCTATACCCACCATCACCTTCAGAGAAGGAAATGGGATATAAGAGCCAGAAAGTTTCTGCAAAGCACCCAAAAAATCTAAAAATTAAACTGAAAATATGGGCAATCAGGACAATCAGGAAACCAAGCAGATGAGATATCACATGACAGCAGAGAAAATATTAAACTTAGAAGGTTGAACTCAAAGGCCTTGGCCCATTGAAGAGGAAAGAACATGAATAAAATTCCCAGCTGAGGTTCAATCATGGACAGGGGATGAAAGGACTCCCTGGGGGATTCATATCCTGTGATGCATCAAACTATTGTTGATTCAAACATTTCATCCAGAATTTTTAAAAAATCAAAGAAAAGTGAGTTGGAATATTCTCTACTGTTTTTTAAACATGTGGTGTCTGAGTTTGCTCTTTTAAAAATAGTTTGGTTATTATGCTAAGGTGAATTAAAATAACAAACACGTAAAATTCCAGCTGACTCACAAATGACAGTGGGCTTAGAGCAGATCTAGTTCTTTCCTTGGACAAAATTAACATCTTAAATCCAGTGTCTGTACCATGTAGTTTCAATTTCTTTTCCAGCTATGTTTTCATTTTTTTTCACTGACCTGTTCTACAGGCTCTAATTTAAGGGCTTTGCAATAAAAACTACTACTTAATTCATTGCAATGTCCAGATGCATCTGTTTGGATTAACTGTGCCCTGGAAGACATAAGGAACACGAGGAGCTGATAATCCATCTTTATTACAAATACCTGCAGCAAGTGACTGGAGCCACGCCAATATCTGGCTATGCAAACTGCAGTGCTGCTTAAAGTGCATTTAGTGCTCTTTTATTTCTGGCTGAAAAGGATTGGAGCAAAATTCAGGGAGTGCGTTTTAGCCTCAGGATGAATCTTTGAGTTACTGCAACAATAATCATGGGCAATTTTCTTAAACTGGGATAAAAAAATGATGGCTGAAGCAATAAGAAGCTGTTCACAAGAAGCTGAATGGGGCTGGGGCCTTCCCACTGGAATATCCTGCTGCATCTCCCCCTTCCACTGCTCCAATTGTTCATTGCAGCACTTTGTCTAAATGCTGAGCTCGGTGGAACAGTGAGGGGTTGTAAAGATTGCTGTGGTTCTGTTCCCATCCATGATGAAATAGGGACCACCAGAACTCCTGTTATCCCATTCCTTGATTCATGTCCTCACGTTTCCATGGAAGAGAGAACTTCAGAAGAAGTTGTGGACACAGGGAGATCAGGCCATGGTCCCCGTCACATGCAAATGTTTCTTTGCTGGGTTTTTGGTAGGTTTGGAGGCAGACAGGCAGGCTGAGATATTCCAAACACAAGTTTGGAAAAATTCTCTTCCTGGAATGCCCATTAAATCTGAGCAGAAATCAAGCCCTTTTTGCTACATTGAAGGAAACAAAATTCCTTTGCATAGTATTTAATTATGTGTATTATTTATCTGTTTATTTAAGACAACTGTGTTAAATCCTATTCATACCTTAAAAGAAGACCAATAGATATAAAATAAAAATCACAGAGAATGAAAAACGCCTTGAATTATTGTCTTAGTTGAGCCAAGCAGGGTGCTGATAACACTGAGGTTTGGGATTTGATCCCCATATGGGCCATTCACTGAAGAGCTGGACTTGATCCTTGTGGGTCCCTTCTGACTCAAAATATACTGTAATTCTGTGAATTTTAAAAAAATTCATTTGTCTTGAGGTAAGCTCAGTTATTTTTACTGCACATGCCTAAGAAATTTGAACATGAAATACCCTGATAGGAATGAAAGGCTGGCATTGTTAGTTCAGCCCTGAGTTCCCAGGCATCTGCACCTCCATGAGTCCTTTTTGGAATAAACACCCAGATAATTTTAAACACATTTGTCTAAGTTCATTATCCCCATTTCCTTTTAGTACATTTGAAATAACTTAAACTGTCTGGCAAATTATGTAACCAGAACTTTAGATTCCCTGAACTGTGACTTAAATTATTAAGTCAAAGAATAAGTTTAAGAGACAGGAATACTGAAGCTTTGGGATTAAAGATATAACAAGACAGCAAAAGTTTCATGAAAGAAATCAGAGATGAGACATGAGTTCACCATTATCAAATTTGAAGATCTTGAAGCAAGTCTTGTGAGATCCAGACTTACTTGGGTTTTATTCCTTGTGACATAACAAAATTACTTATTATTTAATTTCTTTCAGCTACACAGTAGTTTGCAATAGGTCTGGGCTCCCTGAGGAGTCTGAGCAGGACACACCAGCGTGCTGATGTCATTTTGAATTTTATGCTGGAGACTACACTTGCACATTCCTCTTTTATATCCAGATTGGTAATGCCATTTTTCATAGCATTTATTTTCCTTTTTGAAGTCTGAAGAGAGAGTAAAAGCTGCTGTGATACCCGTGTCACCACAGAGATCTAAGTTGTTACAAGACTTTAAATTTTCATAGCAGAGAAGAACAAATCCAATTTTATTGGATTTTCCTCTATGTTGACCCAAGAAACTTTCTCTGTGTTACTGCTGTCTATTTAAATTCTCAAGGATAGTGTTTTGCCAATAATTGATCATGTAATTCCAGCGAAATTCTATCCTCTTAAATAAATCCCACACAAGTCAAGGGGAGAGGTTACTCCTGGGCAGATGGAAATGTGCCAGAAGCACAGAACAACAGAATTGCATCAAAAGTCTAAACAAGTGGAATGGATGGACAATATCAGTAGGAAAAACAATGTCAATTGTGTGTTCAAGAGTCAAACTACAACCATTTCAGATTTCAACATTTTAATAACACGGATTATGGAGGAAACACAGCTAACAGTTATTTTGCAAACATTTCAGTGTATTGTCACATCATTATTACAATGCAGTTTGAAATTTTGCATTGTGTTAGCTGAAGTGTATCAGTGAATGACACACACTCTGAAATCATCTTAGATCAATATAAAAGAATTACTGTTATGCTAATGCTTCTCTATCTCAATTATGAAAGCATTCTGATAAGAAAAATGGTGCCTAGTATTTCATTGAGATAACCATGTTTCATGGCCCTTATGTTTTTATTTTAAATGAAGTTCTGTTTTTGCCCCTTTGGGGATGAAAAAAAATTGTCTTTTTTAGTTTAATTTGCTTTTAACACCATAATATTCAATATTGACAATAGCTCTGAGCCTTAAAACCATTATGGTACATTTCTCATTCTGTGGAGATGATAACTGAGCATTAAACAGAGCACTTTTAAAAGTTCTGATGGCAGTAGAAACTAATCCAGATTTAGTAGGAAAAGTCTCCTAGGTATTAGATTCTGCTGAAGTGGTACAACTTTGCTTTTTATTAATCAGACAATCAATCATTCTATTTAATAAAACACGTGTTTAATAGTAAAAAAAAATAAATAAACATTCACAGACAGCATTTATTACATTTATGTGTCATAAGCCCTTAAGCCTTTTAAGAATAAAAATCAATTTTTATTAGAGTTTCCTGCTTTTGATGTCTCACTGCAGAAAAAAAAGAAGAGCTCAGGAAACCTTTTTGTCAAGCCCTGAATTCAGCCAGGTGGCAATTTCTGTACATCCCAGATCAAACAGAACCAGAAACCCCATGAAGGGGTCAGAAAGAGAATAAAGCCAGCATCCTGCTGGAATGGTGTTCCCAGGGGAGTGCTGGAATTGTTTGGGAGTCGAGGGGAGGGGGTGAGGGACAGAGCTGAGCACCAGGAAGAAAGGGAAAGCTCAGTTGGAGGGGAAATGCAGCCTGTGCTTTTCACTGCTTTAAAGGCTCCTTCCTGCTTGCAAAGACCTCGTTCAGACCGTTCCTTCTGAAACCTGGATTAGAAAACAGATGGACTCCGAGTCTGCATTGACTGATACTTTGTTCTGTTTGCTCTGGCTGCCCTTGCCTTGAATGAGCAGGCTTTGAATTAATCCAGAGCAACCCGGGGCTTGTGAACTTCTGGGATCCAATTGCTGCTCTTGGCTATGGACAAATAATGGTTGTTTGCATGTGAAACCACTGGCTTCTTCCTTCCTTCCTTCCTTCCTTCCTTCCTTCCTTCCTTCCTTCCTTCCTTCCTTCCTTCCTTCCTTCCTTTCCTTCCTCCTTCCTTCCTCCCTCCCCTCTTTCCTCTCTTCCTCTTCCTCTTCCTCTTCCTCTCTTTTCTCTCAGGATGGAATTTGGTGGCTGGTTGGAGATCACGTTTTTGCTTTCTTTTCCCTCACTCAATATAATCCCTGGCACCTTTGTTACAATGAGAGATCTGAAAGGAGGTGTATGTAAAACTCACAGAGAAGGGTTTGTTTTAGCATTCCTCACACTTCCATGATCTGTGTAATAATGAGCAATTTCTGTCACAGAGCAGGAGCTTCTGACAGGATCAAACAAGGAAAGATGTGCCCAAACCCAGAGATTTTTATTTTATTTTTAAGCCTACAAATGGTGACTAAGAACAATAAAATAGTAAACCTAGAATCACTCCATGGGAAATCCATTTCTCCTATGGAAAATATTTTTTTGTTTTGTTATTTTAAATTTTTTTTTAGAAAAAAAACTGACACAGTTTTGTGAGATCCCCATTAGGAACTATTTTGATTTTCCTTCTCTTTAGACCATGCTATTGCTTCCCATTTCCAGCTTTGCCTTCAAAAACAATATTTTTGTTAGAGCATAAGTGTACTGGCATGTCTTTGGTTTGATTTTGTGTGCGTGAGTGACTGTGACTCTGCTACAACTCGTGAATTACTATAAACTTTTTATATGGAAGAAAATAGGAAATTGAACCTGAATTTATTTCTAAATATCATTAAATCATTGAGGATGCACCTTAATTTGGCTAAATAAAGTGCCTGTAGAAACATTTGATAACATTTAAACAATATACTCTGAGATCACACTTTTAATTTATTTAGAAGAAGTTTGTAATATCCTCATAGCTTTTCAAATGTGCCGTTCACACCACTGCTGTGTTTGGAAACCTGTGTGGCCACCAAGTCTGCCTCACTGGATCCACCTCAGCCACTATCATTTGTTTCCTCTGAAGCTGTTATTTTATTGTTCTAAAAGAATCATGAAATAGAAAATACTGCACTAATCCATTGATTAATCCATGGGCTCAAAAATCCTGTCTGAACTCGGATTCAAAGCTTTTGCAACTATAATTGAATAAGACTATAACAGCATAGATGTAGATGAAAGCAAGAAATTTTATGAGTAAAGCATTTCCTATTGATGTTACTCAGGTGCTAAATCCAGACTCTTTTCTTGCTTATTCATTAATCATGAGTAATTAAATTAAAAAAAAAAGAAAAGAGAGAGTACAGGTGTCCAGATGTTTATAAACTCTCCAGGGGATTTTTAAATTCAGTCTTATCTGAGTGTTGAATCCATTTTAGATGCAAAACATCTGATCTTGTTCTGGTGCTCTCTCTGTTCATAAAAGTGTGGTGTGTCACCTGGCTGGAACTTTGGCCATGGTGAGCTCAGGAGACCCCTGGAGCCACTTTGTTGCTTGGTCCTTTCAGGGAAGCAAAGAGATAATTCATTATTGTCACCTGAGCTGTGATTAATTACTGCTGACTTTCAGGAATGTTAAATGCTTGCCCTTGCTGATGGATCAGAATATAATAATGAAATTAGTTTAATAGTCACTATAGGGATGTTTCTGCAAAGCTCTGGAGGAAAATCTGTGTGTCTCAGGTTACAAATTCAGTTCAGGGCATTTCTGACCTTCCCAACCTCCTGGATCCACAGAGGGACACAGATGGGGGCTGCCTTCACTTTGGTGCTGGGTTCCTGCCTCAAAAACTGTCTCTGCTGGTTAAACAGTGACAAAAGAGAATAGATACAAAACATACAAAAGTGGGTGAAAAAACAGAGAGAAAGAAGGACTTTATTGTGGGACAAGCCTCTTTTATTCACTTTAGCAACCAGAGTATACATTTGTGTCAAACATACATTGGTTAAGAGACAGCTGTTTCATTAGTAATCAGAACATAATTGGTGAGTTTGCAAAAGCTACAGTATTAGTAATGTTTATAATTTCCAGCCACCTGCATTATCAATTCTACATTCCAATCTCCTTTTCTCAACAGTAGCCAAGGTTGTGGTATTCCTCCTCCATGCAGGCTGTTAACATCCCTTTCTTTTCCCAGGACTCAGTCATACACAATAATTGGCTGAGTTTCAGAATCAGGGCTTGTGGGGCCACTTTTTTCCCCCACAGAAAACGCCATGTGCAACCAGTGCCTGGGGTGCACTGACCTTGTTAAATTCAGAATAAACAGATAACAAACCCATGCTTTGCACCCTGGCTGGAGTAGCACTCTAAGTTTTTGTCCTAAATTAAGATTGATGGAATTTCCTGTTTATCTCTGTTCCCTGTTCCAGACATTCAGGTGGTCACTGATCAGCATTTTGGAGAGGCTCAGAAAGTTCAGTAAGATATTCATCCATGGAAGGAAATGTTTCCAAGGAATGCAGAGGAGTCAAACACGAAATGACAGAACTGAGGTCAGGTCGTTCATCCCAGAATGCATTTGGAGAGTGCTGTGTTGGTTTGTCTTGGATTAAAGGCAGCTTGTGTGTCCATAATGCACAAAGTTTTGGTGTTTATAGGGCTGTGTCAGTAGATGTGGGTTTGGTTCTGCAATGTTGATAGTCCAACAATTCTGCCATTTATGGGAGCTGATCGGGACCTCAAGCCTTCAGACCTTTCATGCATCAGTGTTGGGTTGATGGTTGGGCTCAATGATTTGTTTTCAGCCTTCATGATTCTCTGACAACCTGGTAACCAGAGAAATAAATGAGTCTTTACCTTCTGGTTTTCTTTCCCACCAATATTTTTCCCTAACACGAATGAAAAAGAATTGTCTTTTAAATATTTGAAATTTTCCATTCCCACTCTCTGCATTTCGTTTGTACCACTCAGTATGGATGGACTTGA
Organism: Malurus cyaneus samueli; assembly: GCA_009741485.1. Classification (NCBI taxonomy): domain Eukaryota; kingdom Metazoa; phylum Chordata; class Aves; order Passeriformes; family Maluridae; genus Malurus; species Malurus cyaneus. The sequence continues at coordinate 2,547,936 of CM019221.1, forward strand.
GCTCCTGCAAGGGAGATTCCAAGAAGAAGTTATCATTGCACTTTTAATTAGGCAGGCTGCTAATTGGAAGCAGTCATGGATAGAAGTTGCACCCTGGTAATGGATTACATCTATTAGAATGAAAACCAAGCTATTTGTTTTAAGACAACATTGTCTTAAAATTATTTTTAACAATCACTAATCTACTTATGTTATGGACTGCATGTGTGTATCATCCAACATTTATTAATAAAATTAACATTTCAAACAATGGAGAAAGGCTCTGTGAGAGTCTGGTAAAAGGAAATTTAAAAATTAGGAGCAATTTAAAACCAAGAATGCAGTGAAGGCTCAGTCCACCAATCTGAAGGCATCCAGAACACAGTGGAGGTTTCTAGAAAGGCAGAGTGATGTTCCAGGCTAACAAGGATGTGAAAGAAAGCAGGAGAGTTTTATCCATGAGCCATTCCACAGAATTAAAGAATGGTTTGGGTTGGGAGAGACCTTGAGGATCATCCAGTTCCAGCCTCTCTGAGTTGTTGTTTCATTATTTTTTGGTTGGTTTTCTGCAAAAGTTTCTGTGTGCAGGGATTATAAAAGTGAGTTTCAGAACTCGCAAAAAAAAAGCTGTTATCAACACTTACAACCATAAAAATGTGGAAATATTTCCGTTGGATCTGATTGGAGCTGTCAATAATGTAAAATCACAGGTGCCTGAACTATGGATCTCAAATTAGAAAGATCATGTGTAGCAGAAAAAGAAACTTTCAGACTGTTGCTGTCACTTACAAAGTGACATGTATTTTGCACAAAGAACAGAAAATCTGTAAATATTCTGTGAAGCTCATTATTTTCTTTTTTTTTCTTTTGTGGACACGGAGGGAAAGATTATATCATGTTCTTTTGTTGTAATACTGCAAGTTGCTCCTTCTAATGCAATTTTTTTCTTAATTGTTACCAGAGAGCATCTTCCAGTGCCGATGATCAAGTTCATTAAAAATGCCTTTTAGAACAGGTTTTTATTAGGTATTGTGCTCTGCTGCTATGAGTAATAAATGTGTCTAGCTCCTAGTTCTGCAAGCCAATTATTACATATATTTTGTTCATGTGCCTTTGAGGTCTAAGGAAAGATTTCTGGTAACTTCTCTGAGCTTTTTCAAATTTTACAAGGATGGAAGATGTGGATGCTGACAGATGGTATATTTATATTTTTTTTTTCATCTATTGATACTCTCCATTGAATTATTATAATTTCTTCAGTGTAAATGATGGGTTTGCTCCTCTGAAGAAAAATGGTTGAAATGCTTGAATAGTGGAGTGAAAAACTAGATTATATATAGATATAGATATAGATATAGATATAGATATATAAAGATAGATATGATACATATTATATATATATATACTGGATAGAAAGCAAAGGCAAAGCAATGTGACTATTGCTACCCTAAAATTCACAATTCAAAATTACTGCCATTATACAAAAGTCAAGGGTGTAAAATTCTATTCCAATGAAAGCAATCTTGTCACTTCATTCCTGATTTGGCAAATCCAGTGTCCAGAAGTGTCACTTGTTTGTGACAAGGCATGAAGACCCTACTTGCAGCAGACAAGTGCTAAATGAGACTTGAAATACTTTGACAGCATATTACCAGGATTTTTCTGTCATTCAGCAGAGAGAAAACAACCCTTAAAGCAAATTTCATCCTCTTGACCAAAAAGAAATTAAGAAAAAACAGGTTATTCATCCTGCAATTTCTCAGCCTGTGGAATAAACACATCCAGCAGGATCACATGAGATTTTTACCCAGTCGGGTTTGAATTGATTTAGTGACTCTTCCCTTCAATTAGCAATTTGTTGTGCTGGGCACTGCAGAAAGATTCAACAGAAAGGTGGCCTGGAGAAACCATCATATGAACCATCCTGGAGGGGGAATTTCACCCTCTCTCCCCTCTTTGCCCCCTGATTTTTGCAGTTTTCACCTCTTTCTTGCAGCACTTTCTGTTCCTGATTAAAGATGTGTTTATGAAATCACAGAGTTTATTTCTGTCCAGTTGGCCTAAACAATTTTCACTACATGAACAGTGGTCAAGTCTAAATAAGTGTAATTCATCAGAGCAGGGAAAATAGAGTCCACAATTACCAGGTAACTTATTCCTTGCTAGTGACCATCTCTAATAAGGAATTGTGGCCTCTTTTTTGTTCGTTTTCTCTAATGTCTCATTTGTACCTTTCTCATTCCAGATTACTTTTTGTTCTGCCAGTGTGCATGTAGAAAAGTGAATTCTCCTTTCTCCAGCAAATGCAGCTGAGGAGTCTTAAAAATCATTTCAGCAATTTCCCATTTTCCACAGTCATTTCTCTCGAGTCATAATTTCCAGACCTCTGACCAATGTCGTTGTCCTCGGCTGTATTTTCTCCAGATATCCCACACTGGTTCAGCTATGGATTTGTGCTGCTGAGTGGACAAGAGCTGTTTCATGGGCACTTAGGATTCATCTTTATGTTTCCAGTATGACGTCTGTCTTTCCATGACAATGACATTATTGTCTCCTGCTTGGATTGGAAATTATTCATTTCAGCTTGGACTGGCAATAAACCCACAGAGCCTTTAAGAAGGAATAAGGAAAAGAAGCCCAAATAAACTTGCATAAATCTGTTCCATGCCTTAATTTTTCCATTTATCCATTTTTTTGAGCAAGGACACATTGTAATGGAGTAACATAAATACTCACATTACCCAAAGATCCCTTTCTTAAGAACTGGTTTCAGTCATCTGCTCCCATTCTGCTCTTATGACGTCAAATTTTTTTTTCTAAGTATCTTTAAACATAAATCAATGATTATTTCCTGTTTTTCTCATGCTCATTGTCTTTCTTCACTGGCTGGTGTCACTTGGATGTGCTCATGCTCCATTTTTGGCATTTCTGCAAAGGGAATGAACAGGAGTGCTTGGAATCCAGCTGTGTGATATTCTTAATATTGTGCCAAGGCCAAGAAACACCTTCCAGACAGTTGCTTGCTTTAATCTTCCAAAGAAGCATTTGGAGACCGTTAGAATTTCTGTGGAAGAAGAAAGGAAATGTCTCAATTTTTATCCACCTAATTGGCTGATGGACAAATGAGTGACTGGGGGTGATGTCTGCTGTCCTTTCATTCCCACAGAATTGTTCAGGTTGAGAAAAGCCTCCAAGATTACCAAGTCCAAGCTTACTAAAAGCTGTTGATTTTGAAGAAGCTTCTAAGAGCTTTGGATGACCTGTAATGTCTAATAGTAAACGTTATTCTCACATTTATATAAATTTCCCACCACTCTTGGATTATGTGACAGTCTCTGTAGCTTCAAAAATTAACTGTATTCTCCCAAAAGATGTTGTTTCCATTTCTTCAAAAATATTGTTTCCATATATTCAGAAAGAGAAAGAGCTCAGTTATTTCACTACCAACCTTCACAGACAATTGCCACAAGTGCACAAATTCTGAGCCCAGAACCTTTCTCTGGGGTGTTGCTGTTAGAACAGTAAATACCTCAGCAGTGTCATTATGCACTGATTTTCTAATAGCTGTCTGCTAAACATTGGCAGTGTAAAACTAGAAAATTACCATTAATCATTCTTAAAGCGCTAAGAATACATTAATAAATTAGTTCTGTTTGACTTTTAAAAGCTGTATTTACTCCTGGGATACCAAACAGGCAAAGAAATGTTGAGCTGGGGCACAAGAGCTGGTTTTATTTAATCCTAGGTTGTTTTCATGATTGCTGTGAGTCAGATGGTCATTTCTCATTTTAACAGCATGCTTCCACCCCTGTCACTGTCCATGGGCTGTTACAGGATAGGCTTTAGGTCCATGAGTAGATTGTGTTGTTAAATTCTAAAATTAAATGGCAGAAAATATATCAGAGTAAGACCCACCCAAACTGCACATTTTGTAGAGATCTTAGGCTTGGCCTTGTCTGTAATTTCGATGTTTTAGCTTTATTTGAGAAACAGGTAATTTCCTTAGTTCTATTTCTCACTCTGATTCAGGCCTAAACAGAGAGGAGGGTCAGGAATTCATGTCAGCCCCATTTCTGCTTTTCTTTTACCAGATGAAGGAATGACAAAGTCCCAAATTCTGGTTCATCCCACTCAGATTTTACTCCAGATCTGCTGTCAGAAATGAATGTTGTCTTCTGCAGCCCTTCTGCTACTTCAGTGGTGGTTAAAGACTGGAAGAAAAAGCTGGTGGTTAAAGCTGGAAGAGCTTCACTCCACTTATTGTTTTGCTGATAGGAGTTACAGAAATCTCCTGAATTCCTCCCACGCCAGAGCAGCAGTAGTATATGAATAACAATGTTTCTGACCCAGACAGGTTTTTGGTTTTTTTTTAACCACAGTCTGGGTTGGCTGTGCAGATTACTGAGCTCTCCTGAGTAAATATTCACGCCAAAGTGTCTGACAAGGTACTGTGCAGGAAACTATTTCTAGGCATTCAAAGGCATGATAAAATGTGCATTGATTTAACTTCCAATTGTCTCGAATAGAAATGTCACAGTACAATAGTCCCAATTTAATGTACTTTTACATGTGCAGTGCAGAGAGAAGACTCCAGCCTGTGATAGATGGAACAATTTGATGCCATGCCCAATGTGCCTGACTCATTGGTCTGAGCAGCTCTTTCCATCAATCCCTGTGCCTGTTTAATGGGAATGGTGCAATTGAGAGGGGGCTCTGTTAACGGGGATCCCGCTGCTTTGCCTTTGTGCCTCGTCCTTGCCAGGGCAAAAATATCTGACCTGACAGAGGAGGAAATGTGCACTTCAATGTTCAATGTTTGCCCCCACGCCAAACCATGCTGGGAGGGGAAATGCTCGATCTGAACAGCTGCTCTGGACTTCTTTATGTTTCCTGAACTCATCCCCATGGACATGGATCCTGTCCTGCCCTTCTCTTCTGGAAAGCCAAAAATGGAGCCAGCCCCTTTCTGGTTTACACACGACAGAAGAGGCTTCCAGTGCTGATGCTTTGCCCATGGAGATCCCACGGGTGGTGTAATTTCAGGATTGTTGAAATTTCCTGCTGTGTAACCACCCAGAGAAAGCAAAAGCTGGAAGTGCAACCCTCTCATCTCTCATTTCTATGGTCTGAAGAACATGTAAAAGAATAGCTTGTGTGCATGTTTGATAATTTATAATTAATTTAAATGAGCCAAGAGCAAACCAGGATATGTCTGTCAGCACTCCCATTTTCTTGCTTTCTTTGTTTCTTCTCTGCCTTTCCTCGTTTGCTACCAGATCCTACTGGAAGAGGAGGCACATTTCTCCTCCTTACAGTAAATGTCAGAAGGATGCCACGTGGAAGAGCAAATAGGTCAAATCCCTGACAGTTTGACTGCTAATCAATACAGTCAGAGTTTGGAGGAATTTAATGAGTATTCTGTATTATTTTGTATGCATGTGTTCAGTATGACTTTCAGAAACCCCCTTTCTTCCACCTGGAAGTTAAAGTACAGATCACCAGTGCTTTAATCGTGATTTTATCACAATTTGAAAAGTCATTCTGATGAATGATTCCATCATTGGTGTAATCATAAAACATAAAAAGTTTGATGTGGATAAATTTTAATTAGAGATTTGGTATTTGAAAGAAGATCAGAGATATCTGGACACACACATAATTAGAGATAACTCCCAATACAATTTATGGGAAGGGGCAAGGCTTTATTGGCTCAAGGAAATTAATTTATCAAAAAATGCTTCTGGTCAGAGTGGTGACATAGGATTAATCTTTCATATCCTGGAGTCTTTTTCTTGCATTGTGTCATTTATAAGAGGGACAGAAATCTTAGGAAAACAGAAAACAGTATTCAACATCCCATTCCAAATTTATCAAAGCCAAAACATCAAGCTAGGCATGGAGTTTAATTTGATGAGTGAATTTACAAATTTGTTTTATAACAGCAAATCTTGGTGGTTTGGGCTTCCTGGTGATTGATTTGCTGCATCTATAATTTCTTGTTTCCATTCAAAAGGAATAAATTTTTGTGTGTGTCCTGTTCCTTCCTCATCTCTTATCAGCTGGAAAAGGAGATCTCTGCTTGAAGCTGGAATCCATCATGTTAATATTTGCTGCATTCCCTCTTTCTTTTCTCTTCCTTGTGCACAGGGATGTCATCTGATATCCAATATTGCATTGTCCCTGTCCCCACAGTGCTGCTGCCCCTTCAGGGCACACCTTTGGCTCCCATTCAGAGGTGTCTCATCTTCCCTACTCCTCTTTCCTGAGGTACATGCATCTTTGCCTTATTTCTTTGTTCCCATTCCCCTTCCCCTCACTCTGTGCACTTTGTCCCTTTCTGACCATCACTTCACCCATCTGCAAGCTGCAGACTGCCCCAGCCCCATCATTCCTCCAATTCCAGAGCATCTTCCATCAGGAAAGTAGAAGGAATAAAAGGCTCTGGTTGCTGAGGCAGCTGTTCTGATGCCTGATGATTTTTGCCTTTTCTCTTTAGATACCCTTTTATATATTATAGATAGCCTTTTAGACATTTTCTGCACTCTTTATGTATCCCTTGTACCCTTAGCCTACATGCTGGAATTCTGATATTCCAGCTCAGTTTTGGGGTTCTGCTGGGCAGAAAACCCAAACATCCCCAGTGAGGGGTCAGCGTGCCCTGTGCTATCTCAAACCTGACGGGTGGAGCCTTCTCTCTGTGAGACATTGTGTAAACTGAGCTCTGGCCTCATTCCAGGGAAAAATCCTTTAGAATAGGGGGACATGACTTCATTTGTTAAGTTTCTTACTGTGGAATTGTAGATAGATTTGTAAAATCTATAAAACTTGTTTCTGTGCTATACACAGGGTGCATTGTCCGGCGTTTCCTCCACTCTGTGCACCTGAAATCCTATTAAATACCGAGGTAAAACCCTTTAATGCCCTTAACTGTGTCTGTGCCATAATTAAAAAGTGTCAAGGGAACAGTTTCTGTCAGCCCTGGAGACCACAGGGCCCTTCTCACAAGGCTGCAAATTCCCTGAAGGATTCCCGAGCACGGGTCACACAAGTCACGGATTTGTCACTGCCACTCACCCCAGCCATGCTCACAGCAAGCAGAGGATCAAATAATTACCATAATTATTAATGACTTTCACTTCAGCAAATGGCAGGCAACAGTGTGAGCTGGCAGGAAAGCTGCCAGAAATGGAAATCTGAAATATCTGAGAAAATACTGAGTAATATCAAGGTAAACCCAAGGGAAAATATAATAGAGGTGACAGCTAATGGTATTTCTGGAAAGTGAATTGAATCACATTCTTCAAATCCTAGACCAAGGAACTGCTATTAAGGAGAGAATAAAAAAAGAAAAATCCGTGCTGCTGTAATCTGTGTAAGGTGAAAATGACAAACATAAATACAGAATAAACAGCAGGTGTGAAAAGTGAGATCATGCAAGATGAAGAGAGGGAGAGAAGAAAGGAGGAAAATCCCATTAGTAACTTGCTTGCTTTTAAATAATTCCTGTGAGGTTGGAACAGGTTTGGAGCATGCTGGGACAGTGGAAAACGTCCCTGAAATGGCAGGGGGTGGCACTGGACGGGCTTTCAGGTCCCTTCTCACCCAAACCATTCCATGATTCTGTGGACTTTTTGTAACTTGCTGGCTTACTGATGACCATCCGCATGCGAGGTGCATTCGTCCTACACGAGCGTCTTCAATTCGAGCTCTTAGATACGAACATTTGCTGGAGAACAGTCCGTTTCGTCCCTATAAAACTAATGCGAGTCTCGTGGGTCAGAATGCTGTGGGGGGTCGCCTGTATGTGGATAACCTCCACTTCGTTTGTATAGCAGCTGTATCGACAACTCATCTATACTTCGTGTGAACCTGTGCATAATTACCTGAGAGTAAATGGGCCATAGGGCCGAAACTATGTTTTTTACCCGTGTTTCAGTTGCCTTGCGAATATCGACTTCTTACGAGGCTTGTCGACAAGGTCTATGCACAGAGATTCCCCTGAACGCGAGCTTTCATTATTTTTTTCTCCGTTTGGTCGATTTTCTTGGTTTGGCCTGAGGGCACTCACTCCTCTGCAGAAGTCCTTACCTCGTGTGTGAGATGACATATGGCTCAGGGAAGTTGGCACGCAACCTTCACTTGTCCAGCTGTTGCCCATCGGTTTGAGCCCAGAGCGGCGATGGCTCGGCGGTGGTGACAACAGAGGGCGTATTGCAACAGTGAAGATTAGCCAGGCTCGTTTCTAATAATTTGTAACATTGTGTACTTTGTTTCGCCTTCAGCAAATGGCAGGCAACAGTGTAAGCTGGCAGGAAAGCTGCCAGAAATGGAAATCTGAAATATCTGAGAAAATACTGAGTAATATCAAGGTAAACCCAAGGGAAAATATAATGAGGTTGACAGCTAATGGTGTTTCTGGAAAGTGAATTGAACACTCTAATCTATAGGATCCAATATCTCTGAAAGACATGCATATTAAAGGAGAGAAAGAAAAATCCGTGCTGCTGTAATCTGTGTAAGGTGAAATGAAAACATAAATACAGAATAAACAGCAGGTGTGAAAAGTGAGATCATGCAAGATGAAGAGAGGGAGGAAGAAAGGAGGAAAATCCCTTAGTAACTTGCTTGCTTTTAAATAATTCCTGTGAGGTTGGAACAGGTTTGGAGCATGCTGGGACAGTGGAAACGTCCCTGAAATGGCAGGGGGTGGCACTGGACGGGCTTTCAGGTCCCTTCTCACCCAAACCATTCCATGATTCTGTGGTTCTATAAATAAAAAGAAAAATTAATTTTTCTCCTGTTCAAGAAATGCCATTTTTAAATGCATCTCTGTTTTTTTGTTTTGTTTTTTTTTGTTTTTTTTTTTTTTTTTTTTTAA